>VXAU01001564.1:0-18241 GCA_013399695.1 Formicarius rufipectus | reverse complement strand
TTTTTTGAGCGGGGGAGTGTTTGTTTGTTTGTTTTGTCTTTTCAGAGTTTCAGAAGCTACCTGGGATAGACACAGGTCACACTACCTGTAATATTATTGTTTGCATTGCCCATCATAGAAGTCCCTTCCCTGGACGTTAGGAAGCATTTGCTTACTGAGGGATTGGTTATACGCTGGAACAGCTGAAACAGAATTCTCAGGGAGGTGGTAGATGCCCCAAGAATGTCAGTATTTAGTAGATGTTTAGATAATGCCCTTAATAACACGCTTTAACTTTTGATCCGTTCTAAAGTGGTCAGGCAGCTGGACTAGGTGATCATTGTAGGCCCCTTCCAATTGCTGTATCCTCTCCTCTCCTCTCCCCTCCTCTCCTCTCCTCTCCTCATCCCTTTCCTTCCCTTCTCCTCCCCTCCCTTTCTCATCTAATGGCACAGACCAGACTTCCTTTTAGGCTTACACTGTATGTCCATTTGAAATGTGAAAATCAATCAAAAAGACTCTAAAATTTAAGCTTTTGTGTAGCCAGATAATGTGAAATATTTGATCAAAATTAGTTGAAATTATATAGAACTGAACACCATATATACACATACATGAATATGTAGTATAAATGTATATATTTTATAGAATGTATTAGTAATTATTAACCCACCTCATTTAAATATTTGTTTCTTTTAATCTTGGAACTGACTTGCTTCTAATATTGGACATAAAATTCCAATTTAACTAGTACATATGAACTAGTTACTCCTTTCAGTTTTGTAAGATAAATTAATCCTTTATTTATATAAAGTAAAAGTGTCTCTAGACTTGAGGGAGCTAGAATATTTTAGGCAGGGAATACTTTCCTTTGAAAATATTTAATTCTCATGGAAATCATTAAATGTTAATTAGAAATGAAGTAGAGGAACACTGATGTGGTTCTCTCCCCACAAGAGTATAGAACACATGCAGCTTGGTTTTGCAGGAATACATTTGGGACATGCAAACCCTTCTCTGAAGGGGAAAACACAGAATCCTGTGTTCAGCTTTCAGTGTCAAGTAAATTCTGTTTGGTTTTTGTGTGTTCCGCACTTTAAACTCTGAAATGCTGCAAAAGAAAAATGCAGTGAAATCTTCCAGGTATGAATGCAGTCATCAAATATATTCAGCCATTTGGAACATTTCATTTTTACCTTTCTATGAAGGTATTTTTATCTTCTGCAAGAAGCGTCAGTTTAGGAAATTCTGATGTTGTGGAGGTGTAGTTTACCTTTTATTACTGCACTAATAATCTGTTTTAGTTTTTGTAAATATTACTTGATACCCAGATTTTATTTTTGTGTCCATTTTCTTCCCAATTTGAATATTATGTGAGGTGCAAAATTATGTCAGCTTTGGTATCAATACAGTTCTCTTAAAAACACTTGTTACCACTTATCAACACAAATATTTCTTACATATCTACGGTTAAATAAGGATGAATTCAAAAGTATTTCCCAACATCCCAATTCATTCACCCCTGAATATTGGAAAGATCTTTTTTGTGTACAATTGCATACTTTCTCATCTTGAGCTTTAGTGGTATGTGACAAACAAACATTTCTTGAAGTGCAGGAGGAGCGGTGGCTTCACAGGCTGTTTATGTTTTCAAATCATGTAAGTAATGACATTATCAGATCCTTAAAACCATCTGCTTGACTAAACAAATCTCTGTTCCTTCATGTGTGATAGTAGAAGTTTTAATACTTTTTTGTCGGTTTAATGTCAAAAATAGCATCTGACCTGCCATGTTAGGATCTTCTACCTACATGCATTTGAGTGAATGAGGCTTCATTTCTAATCCTCAACAGAATTTATATATTTTATAAAAAATTATATGGCAAACTTTGCACTGAAATTCACAGAATCAGCCTCTAAGTTGCAAGTGACTATGATCAGATGCTCTGCCTTGGAAAGATGGTAAACTGCTTCTTGTCAGTTATTGACTTAGAATAAACATATAGGAAACTTGTAGTCCTCCACTGAGTGCATACAATTGAATGAGGGAAGGCTTTTTTTGAACTTTTCCTGTGCATATACCATTTTGTATATTCAGATTGACTTCAGCAGTTAGAAGATATTTTGTAAGCTAAATGAAACCTGAATAATCTAGCAAAGGTATTTTTTTCTTTTTTATTCATAGGATACAGAGCTACCTTCTTAATGAAGGTATGCAGATGAATTCCAATAAAAAAATGTTTGGGAGTTATAAAGTCATTCACTTTCTCTATAAAATGAAAATTTAAAAGGTTAAAAAATGCCTATATCTTTTACATTCTAGGTTTTGCACAATAATAACGAAATTAATTGCAAAGAGAGGTAAAAGGTAAGAACCTTTCGCTATATTATCTATCATAAGGAACAAAATTCAAGGATTTACAGAGAGATGGAAGTTTGATTTTAGGCATGTTTTCTTTAAAACTTTATTTCTTTCCATGGAAATGTTTTATTTTCTCCAATGTCAGGATGGAGAATCAGTGTTTTCCGCATTTATCTACACACAGACATGTTATTTCTCTGTAGAACTGACTTTGACTCTGAAGAAACTGAAAGAACCCCAAAGGCTAGTTCAGTAATACCACTCTACCCCAAAGTTGCATTATTGCTAAATGAGCACTGTGGATTAGACCCCTCTCACAATATGACTGGTTCAGTGTAATACTTGTTCAGTGTAATACTTGCTCAGTATAACACTTTCCAAAAATTAGCATAATTAATTTACAAACTATAGGTAGCTGTCAGGGGTAGCGAGATGGACATCGCTCCTCAAGGACTGACAGCTGAGGAATATCAGCGATGGAGGAGCGCCTATTGTTATGACGAGGAATATCGTCCTTTTACAGTTCCTAATAAAAGAAACTGGAGTGACTGGTTTTAACTAAATGGACTAATTGAACACCATGGACTTTGACAAATGTTGGATATTTTGCACAAGTTTATGAGAGTTCTAGAGAATTACATGTTTACTATATTGTATGTTCATTATAGCTATTATAAAGTTCTCCATTAAGTTTATGAGGTATTGTCACATTCGCTATTTTGATTGGTTGGCTTTTCCCACATTGTTTATTATTCATGTTTCCCCTATTCCACCCTGTTTTCCCTGTTATGGGATTGAATCCACCCCTATATGCCCATGTTTGTAAATCCCCTCCTACTTTTCTCCTTATTTGTTGAACCACTCCCCTTTTTCCAGTCCCTTCCCCAGCCTCCCTATAAAAGGGAAGGCTGTGGGCTCAATAAAGGCTTACCTTTTTTCACCTTCATAGCTTTCATGCCTCTCTTTTTTTGCTTTCCCTGATTTCTTTAATTAGAGCTTTATTCCAGAACCCCTCAGCAACCCTTGAGGTAGCTGACCCTCCCCTTAACGGGACTCCTCCATTTATTTTTCACTCCCGTTAGGTAGCTGCACAGTAATTTTAATTATGTCTTTATTTAAGGCACTCCTTATGAAGTAAAATATATTTCCTCTTGCAATAATTATGACATTAATTCAACCAAAATGTAAGTTAGGCTATTATTTAAGAATAGTATACTAATTCCTAAATTCCTATTCAGTCTGACATTTTCTTCTTTATACAAAGATAAGTTTATACTTCCTCCCTCCTTCCATTTTTGTTGTTGTTGTGAAGAAAAAGGTAAGTTGCTATTTGGGGAAAAAAGTGTGAGCATTGAATATAAAAGGTCTCAGTTTTCTGAAATTCAAAGCACAACCATAACAAATATTCCTTTTGTGCTATTGTTGCCTTTTCAGATGACCTAGACTGGAGTCAGTGGTAAATTATTTTCTTTTGATTTCTAATTTTGATTAAATAAGTTATTCAAAATGAAAATTCTTTGTACAGAGGTTATTTACTAAGAACTGTGCTCATCCAAGATTAATGATCTTTCTACTTTTGTGTAAATGAATAGAAGTATGGTCTGCCTTTTCCTGTATTTTTTAATGTTTGTGTTACCAACATCATTTATATGTGTTTAAACTGTGTGACTAGTGAAAAAGCTGGCCTAGTATATAAGTTTATTTGCCTTTTGGCAAAGTCAAATATAGTTTTGAACATGAAAATAGTATCAAATTCAGAAGAAACATCTATTATTAACTGAAATAATGTTTTCCATAATTTACAAGCTAACCCAGATGTAAAAAGTGAAAGATAAGGACTTTGTGCTGTTTTGGAAATAAGTATATTTAACTTCGGGCATGTGCTCATGCAAATATACGTATGTATGCCTCTGTGTCTGTATATCTCTATAGATGTGGAGGAAAGTCCATATCTACCCATACAGCCACACGCATATATTTTCCCTGGAGCAGATACAGTGTTCTCAGTTAACTGACCTAATTTTCTTCTTTCAGTAGAGATGAACCTTTGTGCAATTAGCACAGAAGAAAAGGTTTTACAGAGCATGAACAGATAAAATAGCCATCTACCTTGTTCTCCAAGTTCATGAAAAAATTGGTAGGGTACATTATTTCTGTACTGGACTCTATTTGGGTTGATTTTCAGCATTGCTTTCAATAATTTTTTTATGAACTCAGAACATGTGTCCTACTTTCTACTGTTTACAGAGGATGATAGCATTTCCAGCAAAAATGGGATAGTGCTTGTGCACAGGACAAATTTTACTCTGACATAAATTGGTAGAAATCCATTAGCCTTTGATATTTGTGATTCCCATCTCAGTGTGGTAAAGCACTGTCAAATAGCAGATGGGGAAAATTAATTATTAAACTGAGCAATAAATAAAAACTGTAATCTTTTATTAGTAATCAAATTAACAGGAAGGATTAATCTTACCACATGAACATTTGGATACCTGAGGGGAAAGAAGAATTTTCAATTAATATCACCTTCCCTTGACATAACAACTTGGGAGAAGAAAGGGAGGAGGGTTCTTCTAATTAATCAAATACAACAAAACAGAATAATAAATACACAGATTACTTTTCTGCTAATTTCTGCCCTTCTCTCTACAATAAAATGTCTCCTTTCACACACACTTCTGTTACTGTTCCATTCTGAAGAATTCTAGTCAGAAAAATGCCTTTTGTTTCTTTCAAGTGGCAAAAAATTCTGTTATTGGTTATGATTGTGAAACAAAAAAATAATTATCATTTCAGGTCACAGAACACACTTTAATTTTTTTCACCTATGGCTCTGACTTAAAAGAAATTCAGTTGAAGAGGAAAGTTAAAGGTGCAAAACGAAAACTATACATGTGTACTCAGACTAATGCTTCAATCCCAGCCATGAACACCGACTGTAGTGTTAGGAATGCTGTCCTGTCACACTTACTGTCTTTTACTTGTCTGCAATCACATTCAATAGAACAATTTAAATATTGACATATATGATAACATTGGTTACCTGACATACACGGCTGTATATTTTCTTTCAGGTTGAGAGTCACAATACAGAAGCCTACTGGTAATAGCACCATATAAAACATCTACTTTTCCCAGTTAAACAACACACAATTTTTGAAAGTAAACACTAGCTCTGTAAGTCATGATATTATCAGTAGAGCAGAACAGACCTCCCTCCTCCTCTGTTAGGTTGACATTGGAGGAAATTTAAGAATGAACTAATTTATGTGAAAAGCAAAACAAAACAACTGTTTCATACTTAATAGGAAGAATATAAAATATTATTAAAAGTGCAAAAATAGTGACAGTTATCATGATATTTATTGATGATCTTTCACCCTTATTTACAGAGGTATGTATACAAAGTTTAGGAAATGCAATTTAAGAAGAGAAAAAATGATGCTTCCACAGAGATACATCAAGGACCTTGCATGCATTTATCCAATCTGCTATGATATGAAGGAATTATCTATTTAGTGAAAATAGTCCTATAAAAACAGAGATTGAGGTAAGAGATCACAAAACAAAATTGAAAAAGAAAAAAGTGAATATTTTGTCTTTCCTGACTAGATTTCAAACCTGTTTGTTTGCTTTTTTTGTTGTTTTTTTTTTTTTCCTTTTTATCTGAGGTTACATACAGATTTTCACCATTTAAACACCTTTTTACTTTATAAAATGAAACACTTTCCACACAGCATGAAACAGAGGAAAAGATCAAATGCTGAATTCTTCCTGCTGTGAGGCATTCTTGAAGGCTGAATTTCAGCCTTCTGATCAGCTTCATACAGGCATATAAGAGAAGGATTGAAGTGAAGTAGGTTTGAAAGGTTAGTTTGAAGGGCAGTCTCTGAAAAAAAAAAAAAAAAAAACAACAACAACAAAAAAAAAAAAAAAAACTTGAAAAAATGTGGGCTGCAAAAGTTGATTATTTTCATTTTTGTGCTCTAAGTATCCTTGCCTTTTTTAATTGACTTGTATTGCAAATGAAAATATCTGTCTTCCAAGCTCTCTAGAAGCTTGACCAGATATAGGTAAAGTTTAAATTTTACTGTAGTTGAGGAACAGAAAGAGTAAAATAGTTTTCAAAGCAAGGTCTCCCAGGAAAATATATTTTTATTGGAGCAGTTGACAGTAGAAGTAGAATTTAACAGGAAGCATTATCTAAATTATGTTCAGCAGTTATTTGTACTGCACTGTTTACTACAGTGGTTAGTAACTGCAATTGATTGCAACTTAATTATGTTGCTAAAATAATTATAGTGATGACCCCAATCACAAGTAGCTTGTCTATAATACTCACTCTCATTTTCAACATAGCATGAAAATCAAATCCATTACAATTTAACACTTCTTTATAAAAGTCTGTAAGAAAGGTTAAGATCACACTGATAAAATGCTCAAACATTACTAGTTATACAAAATTTTAAGATAAAATGTTTTAATAATGGAAACAAATTATGTCTTTAAATGCATGTTTGTGAAATAAATGAGGCACTGAAATCCTTCTCTTTAGCATGAAAAGTGTTAAACAGAAATAGCTTAAAAATATGAGGAGACATGTTGAAAAGCACTTGTCTTTTGTTTTTTATTTGCTTTGAAATTTCCTAGCAATAAGCTTAAAAAGAATCAGAAGAGCAATATTTAATTTTACCTGCAGAAATTTGACAAGAGACATTAATTTTGTGCATCAGGGATTTTTATTTTCTGGCTTTTTTTGTACCTTCCTCAGTCTGAATAGGGTTTAAAAAAAACCCAGAACACCAGACTTTGTATCATATTTCAGTCCTAAGAAGTAAATAGAGTCCTTAGTCATGACTGTAACTTTTTTAATTGAATGAAAACAACAAAAAAAGGGATGATGTTGAAATTTCTTGTCTTTCTAACAGCCTTGCTTTTCATTGCAGGGTATAGGAAATGCCATGATCTATATAAAATGATCAGCAGCTGAATACCAGAATCTGACTCTCTGATTTACTCATAGATTTTCTGGGGTTTTTTTTTCAATAGTGATACAATAAATAAAAAACTTATACTGTGTCTGCATATAACTGGAAGTCATGCAGACCACCACAAAGAAAGAGAACCATCTGATTTCTTACCTCTTTTAGAGAAATATCACCACTGCAATGCACTTTTATTGGATCTTAGGTTATGGCACCGGTGTCACACAGTCTCTTTAAAGCTGCATTGCCATCAAGTAGCCCATAATCAACTGCCATTGGAGACAGTGGGAGCTGTAGGGCTCATGAGAGGATGGAGGAAGAACAGATGGACCAAGACTGAAAGCAGCCAACAGCCAGCCACATAATGAACAGCTCTTGCCAGGCCGTGTCCCAGTTTTTCAGCTGTTGGGCTGTAATATTCATTTCTTCTATCCTCATGAGCTACACAACTCTTTTACCCAGTATTTTGTGTATGCCTCCTGGGCAAGCTGCCGCAGTACCCTCAAAATAAAGCATTCATGAGAAAAAGCTTCAGTTAATGTTTTGTTCCTGGCCTAAAGCTGGACCTGTAATACAAACTCTTAAACTACCTCTTCTTTTTTTTTTTTTTTTTAGAATTACACTCATTTCTTCTATACCAGAGAATATGGGACATGGACTATGGTGACTGGTTCAGTGTCCCTAGCCACTGACAATTTGTTACACTCTCTGCAGCTAACACTAGATACCACACTGCACAAATGCTGATGAGCCACTGGCAGTGGAGATGTTTCATACTGAGATGTGGAGTTTTCCATGAGGTTCGATGTCTTGCAAAATCAAAGTGGTACCTTACTCAAATTACATGTAAGCAAGTCCTACTCAAAAGAGAATTAGAGCAAGAGGTACATGCTAAGCTTAGAAAATCTGCTAGGGAGTGCAGAAGCTCAGAAGATGCTAATGTGTATGCCTCAAACACTGAAGTGGGATAGCCATGGAACCAACTAAGGATTTTTGGTATGAACACGGTGTAAGAAAGAACAGGATGCGGTTGGAAAAGGGTCCAGGCAGAGGTAGGGTAGAACTTTTCTGGGACAAATACCCTTGTTCTGGCTCCTGGAGGTAAGTCAACAGAATACAGCACAGGTGCAGGAATGACATTGAGAAATAGCCATGAACCGAAGGCCAACCCAGTAGGAGGGCATCAAGATCAGCAAAAATACCCAAAGTCTTCCAACCCATTTCCAGAAAGGTTTAGAAGAACAAACTGTGCATGATAACTAACTTGAATAGACAGTGGCAAACTTATCTCTGGAGCAGGAGAAACTTGTCTACATGAAGGTACCTCCACAAAGCCCAAGCATTGCCCCCAGGATCCTGGACACTTCATCAACTGGATCAGTGCTGAAGACAGAACTGGTGATCCTTCCTTCCTTCCTTCCTTCCTTCCTTCCTTCCTTCCTTCCTTCCTTCCTTCCTTCCTTCCTTCCTCTCTAATTTCTCCCTCTCTTCTCTTCCACCCTACCCCTTATTCAAAACCCTGTTTTGTGTTAATACTACAAGGAACTGACTTATGTCCATTTCCTTATTCCAAGTATGCAATTCACTAATAAAAAGTTGCAATTTTTGCAGTCCCCCAACTTTTGTCATTGCTTTTTGACCATATCTTTTTGACAGACATTGTCTGTGCACTTTTGTGTTCCCTTTCAAGGTGGAATGCCATAGTGGGTGCAATAGTTTCTTCTGCAATATCAAAGAAAATGCTGTTTGACTCCAGTGGCACATAAAAAGTATCAGCCATTTGGCTAATCAACTATCCTAGTACATTAGATCACAACCTTTAATACTAAATGTCAATCTTCATGTTTCAAAGACAGTCACTGACCTCCTACAGGGTAACTAATTTTATCTTTTCATTCTAGGACTCAGAACTAAGGCTAATAGCAAAATTACCCCTACTTGACAGTGTGTCTCACTCTATTTAATTCACTTCATCTCCTGAAGAAATGCTGTCTGTCATTTTTTCCTATTTATATTTATAATTATTTCACTGAGTTTAAGAGAAAAGGGGGTGAAGGGAAGGGAAAAGGTCTCATGAGTCTCATGGAAGCAAAGGACAAATAAAGACTTAAAAGCAAGTAAAAATCAATGACAAAGCTGCATGTTAAGTGATGACATGTCAGAATATGTCCTCATTTACAATATAGGATTAATTTCATAGTACATCAAAAATACAAATTTAGTCTTTGCTATTAATTGTTCAAAACCTTTCATTTATGTCCTGCCGTTTATAGAGGAATATTCATTGATTAATTCTCAGATTCTTAGGTAACTATATAAAATTGCTACTGATACAGTTACTTATTACTTATAAGTTATTACTTATACTGAGTGTTATGCTCAGTTTCATACTTAGACAACATTTTTCCCCTCAGTGAAAAAAGAAATCTTTTTTAAAGTGGCAATGCCTCTCCTTCATAAACAGGATTTTATGTATCATCAGAGAAGAAAGAAAAAAAAAAAACAAAAAGCACAAAAGATTTAAAAAAGCAGGGAAAGTATGTTATTTTGCATGCTATTGGAGCTGCATGATCCCAGTAGTTAGACTTACTTTATTGACAATGATTTTTGCAACCAGTCAACTGAAACTGCAATTTGTACAGATGCCATTCTGTGTTAACATGAATTATAGTATGAAGACATTTGAGGTTTTTAATATAAACAAAAGGTGGATAGTAGTCAAAACAGAGTAACAAGGTAGAATGAAAACTTTATGCTTTAACTTGTTCCAGTTTAACATAGAAAATGATCTGATGCATTTACTCAGCAAATGTGCTTGGTACATGGATGCATGCTGATATTCACAGCTTTATAAGCAAATAGAAAATGAAGTTGCCAAGTAACATTTCTTTTCAAAATACTGTGCTGATAACACATGGTAATTATAGCCTACCTTGCTAAAGTTTGTTTTCATAAATGATGCAGCAGTAGAGGTAGGCTGTTTCAATTTATACAGTCCCAATAATCTTGAAGACTGATGTTTCTTAACTATTCCAGTAAAATGAGCAATTGGTCTTGATTTCATAGTAACATTCCAAGTATTAGTGCTTTGTCTTGTGTGAGCAAATTACTTGGGCAGCATGCACTTGTAAAATATAAGTGTAAAATTAATCTTCACCTGTTTTCTAACCAAGGTTTCACATTAAAATAGTAATTTCTTTTGCACCTTTGCCTGCTCAGAATAAATCAGATATAGTCTTATTTATAGAATATATTTTCTGATAAGAAATCATACTAAAATTGGACTAGTATGGTATAAAAATATTGACTTTGTATTTCAGCTGTAAAACAGAACTAAATATTTTTAATCCAAATATTAATCCAATTTTTTTTAGCTATCAAAACTATTTAGACAACTTTATAAGAATATCACTGGAGTAATAAATATTAAATATTCAACTTCAGTGGAAGATTCTGCTTTTTCATCATAGTGTTCATGTTCAACTGTCCATGCACTGCAGAATAGTCACAACACCATTGTACAGAAGACTAATTGCAGACCAGGCTGATTTATCCCCACAGTACAAACTGTACCCTCTGACCTTAGAGGTACTCAGGCTATGCTTGATTACAGTAGATCATTGGTGATATGCTTTTTGTTTGTCTTTTACGTCCCTATTCTTTTTTATGCATTTAAATAGTAATTTATGCATGGTAATAGTAATTTATCCACTATTTGCTTAATCCTTATTATCCTCACTTTCGTCATTGGTCCAGTAGATTAGTAGAGTAGTGCTACTAAGACAGCTATCTCAATAAATTGTTAAATTTAGTCTTCTGCATTTGCCTTCAACTACACATTCAAAAAATCAGAGAAATATTTTCACAGCATGCCCTCTATGCAGATGCCAAAATGAACCTGTCGAGAAATCAGTCAACTGTTACTTGCCAAAGCATCCATTTTTAGCAACTAATGCTTGAATACCTTGTTTGAATTAGTTTGCTAACAGGTGCCCTGTGAGGAATGTTACCTTTTCAATAAAGTTTAAGCCAAGGTCGCTGCATTAAACACGAGCCACCAGATGGCAGCACTTTTGGCATTTCCCCCTTATACTTCAGAGAGCGGTACCTGTTTAAGCATAACGCTTTTCACCTTTATGCACCAGTAAAGCATATCGGTTTCTTGAAGCTCTCTTCAACTGGGATTGATGCTGCAAGACAGAGAAGCTGCTAACAGCACAAGGAAGTATTAATATTTCTGTGTTTTATTGCAAAACATGCAATATGAGAGTGTTCTTTCAAAAAGCACCAATACCTTGCCACTATATTTTGTACTATATGTCTCTTTCTTTTCTGAGGCAGAAGGATTTGTAATATCTTATGCTGAATTTGGAGACTGTTTTATCATCATTTAAAAATAAGTTGAAAAAAATCAAACATACCAATTAATTCCATGCCATTTTCCCCCAGAATTTAATCACATAAAAGCCCACAGAGTATCCTCTTTGGGTAAATTTTTGCCATAAATAGGTCAGGTTTTGTGTCACAGCTCAAAGAATCCTTACAGTCTCAACTTGGTTGTTAATAATTACAAAGACGTAAGAAACTATGAAGTGGTAAAGGAAGATCTCCACAATTCTTATCAACCCTAGTTCTCTGTGTGTTTTCCCAGTGCTCTATAGTGTTTTTAATAAACTTACTCTGCTGGTGTTGCCAAATTTCTTCATAGAAATCAAGGATCATTACTCATCTGCTTACTTTTATACACTATTTCTGTGAATAGCTTTCAGAAATTATCTGGGTTGTGTTCCTTCACAGGCTGCAGACAGACAATGACAAGGTATTGAGTACTTACTTCTGCTTTAATGACTTGCTTATCAAGTGGCTTCCCTAACTTGCTGCCCTTGCAAAATTCAAACATTATTTGAAACTACAACATGTATTTTCTGTAGTCTAAAGAAATAAATTTACTTCTTTGGAAGGAAAGGTAATCTTGAGAAATACTCTTAGTATTCTCACTTCAATTATTTGAGTTGTACTGATGAAAACAACCTATTTTCTTTTTCTTGCTGGACATATTTAAGTACTATAATTTTCTCTCTAATATGTTTGCCTAGGCTTTGGTAGAAGTATTATCTAGTGTTTAAAAAATTACCGTCATTGGTTCTGAACAAAAGATGGAAAGCTAGATTTTTTTCCTCTTTTCTCTTTGACAATGTGATCCTTTGGTATTGTGACTGCTCAAATAATTCCTACACTGGAGAAACTGTGAAAAGTACCCGCATTTCTGAAGAGACGGTGTGCCATTTCAGAAGTGACAGACTCAGCAGAGACTTGTATCCCAGTTCTCAGTACCCAGTTCCCTTTATTTATCAGCTTTTCAATTATTTATTTTTACTTGCATGGAACAACCTGTGGTGATTGAGTGAGCACAATCAGTTGTCCAGAGACCCTATGAGCGCTATAAGCCTCTGAGGGATCAGAGAGAGATGGAGAGATCAAACAAAATGTGCTCCCTCACACAAAAATGAACAACACCCAGTTAATGGCACATTCTTACTCTACCTAAAGTAAGTATATTAAACACTGGAACATTCACTGCCATTGTGTAACACATCTAGTAACAATTTCTTTCTGTCCCTGGTCTGTACAATGAGCTTTTGGCCCTTACAGGACAAGTTCTGTCATACCACTTTTAATGCCCTGGCATCTAAAAAATCTTGACTTGATTTAAAAAATCAAGAAAGTGTTGTTTGGACTAAACCTAGGAAAAAATTATGAGGTTGGTTTGTTGGAAATGAGGATAGAGATTGTGGAAAAAAAGAAGAAGAAGGGGAAAATACTGAAGCTGCATGCTGACACACAGCTCAGGACAGAGAGGTCTAACTGGTGAGCAAAGCTAATCATGACCCCAAGACATCACTGGGGCAGATCAGGCCAGATCTCTTCATCCATCGACCAAAAAACCCAGCTAAATTTTGGGACATCTGTTTCAGCCATCTTGTGATAGGATTTAGTGGAATACAGTCTCCCAAGTGAAAATATTTAATTTGTAACTCAAATAGTCTCCTTCTGTAAAATATGAAATGTTCTTTACATATATATATCTATATATATGAAAAGACATTTATTGGCAGCTTCCCCCTCAACCCCCACCTCAGCTCATTCAACAGTGTGGTACTCACTTTATTAAATTCTGCAGTGGAAAAGCTGTCCACTTATTTTTGATGTCTTTTTTTTGCATTTAATGAGGATGGCTGCTAGATGTCATTCTTTCTTATTTGATATTATGACACTTACTGATAGGTTTCAACTGAAATGGATATCCTACTGAGTAGAAGGACCCAGTTACAACACACCATTCTTCAATGCTGCCATTTAAATAAAACCGACCTATGTGTTAATGGAGCTATAACCTCTGCTTTACTGAAAACTGTGGCTCAGTGAAAAATAGAGATGGAAGAAGGGAATATACTATGCAGCACAAAAGGTGAAATATTACTGTAGAAGCTAATGTTTTAGCAAAATGTTTAGAGCTTGGCAGCATATCAAAGTACTTGCTGGAATTATGGTTTCAAATTGAGCTGGAGTTTTTCAGAACAGTGTAAGTACATATGTATAGGTGCCTTAGGTCAGATTAAAGATACATCTTTCCCAGCATCCTGCTTCTGAATGGGGTCAGCATTGCTTAAGGAAAATCTCCATTTAGCAGCAGAGAAATGAAAAATTCTGGCAATTTGCAGCTTAGGGGCTGTGTCAGCAAAAGGATCTGTGTTTAATAACACTTTGTAGTGTATCTTTTCCACTTATTTATCTAATCTTTTGTGAACCTATCTATGCTTTTGTACTGCAAACATATTGTCAAGGACTTCAGTTGTTGACTGCTTGCCACTTGAAAAAACTTCTTTCTATGATCTTCCAACATGTCTGATCATTTTATTAAAGAAAAAAAAAATAAAAAAAGCCCATTCACTATTTGTTTTCATCCTACCACTTAAAACCTTCATAATGCCTTCTTCTGATCATCTGTCTTCTGAGATGAAATGTCATAGTCTATTCAATGTCTCCTAGTAAAGGTGTCGCCTAACACCCTCAGTCATAATTTATAAATAACACACTATATGCCTTTTTGAGATAGATTTACAGCATACAAATATTTAAGACCAGATATATTCTGTGTTTACAACACTATAATAACGTTTTCCTTTGTAGTTGCATACAAAATGATTCCTACCATTCACACTGAAGCTGATTATTTGTATCCAATGTTTTTTTGTTGAACTAGTCACAAGACTTGCAATATTCTCTTTAAGTAACACTAGCTTGATTATAGCACAATTTTTCTCAGGATATGTATATCCTATGTATTTTTTCTTCCCCCTACTCTATGTAGATTTTCTAAAAAACCTTTTACTGCTTTGTCAATTACACAGCGCACTGAACTGCAAGACTACTAGCTGTAAACATTTAAGTAAACTGGGTGCATGCTTGTCATGGTAAGGTTTGCATCAAGAAATAGATTCTTAGGTCGAGCAATTGATATGTTTGGGAAAATGGACAAATTTTTATGATGAGCCACACGTGTTCTGACAGACAGAGAAATAATCAATCTGATCCAAGAGCAGGTTAGGGAAAATGATCTCTGAATTATGTTAATCCCTTATACACTTTGATTCAGAGAATTAGCGACAACGTGGTATAATGGGATACAAACAAGCAAAAGATGACAGGTTTAGCAGGGGTATATATAAGAGTTTTTCATTTGTGAGAGAATGAAATTTTAGCAGCAAGTGAGAAACAGAGCTTCAGATGTCTCCAGTCTCAGCATCTTTCACTTCATGTCCATGGTTTTTAACATTTATTAGAATTTTACTCTCCATCTTATCTGTTTGAACTGCTCTATAAATCTCCCTTAAAGTTAAAATTTTTGAAGGTCAAGAGAGAAAGCATAATTATTGCATGAACACCAGTCTTTGACTGTTCATTGTGTGCTCCTATCCTTAAAAAGTTGATTGTGTGAGTTAATCTATGGGGAATTTGTAAGTGACAGGATACCACTACTAATTTTCATGGATTCTATATAAACATATTATTTTCATTCAGAAACGTGAAATAACACACAGACACCAAACCAGTGAAACTGCTGTGTACCACAATAAATTCTCACAGGCAATCTGTAGAAGGTAGACCACTCAGTCAGTAGTGAAAGAAAATTTTTCACAAAAAATGCTTCTTCATCTCTGACATCTCACTTCTGGTTGTCAAGGAGATGCCAACCCCTGTCTCTATCTTTGTTGTGCAGATGCTGGATACTTTCCTTTCCCAAAGTCAAGCTTATTGTTCTCAACTTATACACAGCTACTTATTTGATCTGTCTTGTTCCAGACCTGTCGAAAGTTGTTCTCTTTCATAACTTTTAGGAGCTGGTTCAATAAAAAGGTGTTTCGTACCAGCTTGTTTTTTCTTACTGCAATAATACTATTAAATCTTTGATTTGCCATTTGTTTGCTTGTTTTGCAATCACAACTTGAAAAGTACCAAATCCAAGCAATTTANAGAAAGCATATCCTTGTAATTGCTGTTTAGAGAAGAGCATGATGAAGTAGGAATTATTTTGAGAATGTAGAAACTGATTTTCAAGTGGACATTGGCCTAAATGCTTCAGCTCTCCATGAAATTTTTAAGATTTCTAAACAATTAGAAGTCATGTGGAATTGATTTTATCATGAACTCAGCCAAGACAACTCAATTTCACAGGTCCATTTAGCATACTAGTGGTGAAATAATTCTAACTCAAAAGAATAGAATTAAGGCAAAGCTATAGGAATGTTGCAGAGTCATTTTTTAATCTTATTTTTAATTCTCAGCAACTTAAATGGCAGTTTAGAGAGCTCAGAACTGCACAGGAATGAGTCCTGTAAAAGGTGACTGCTTGTAGAGGACATGAAATGAGGAAAGAATATAAGCTACATTAGAAGGAACATTGCTTCAACAGTTAGAAATACATTTTCACTAGAGCATTAAATTGTAACTGCACTATTTTATAATAATAATTGATGAACATACAGTTGCTTTCCAACTAGTTCCTACATAGACAATCTTTGTACTTTATTTCTGAATTAGAAACGGCCCTGAAATAGAGATATTTTGCACAGCGGTGGCAATATAAAATTTAGGCAAAAAGATGACATTGATTTAAATGGTTCCATCAAAGCATTATTTATGCCCTGTTTAGATTTATGAAAGAAGTTCTGCTGGAACTGCTCCCTTGGATTAAGAGTTGTGTTATTTGTCAGGTTGAGGACAGATGGAAGGACACTGAGATGTGTCTGCACATCTCAGACCAGAGCATGGTATCAGGCCCATATCATGAAACAGTCATTCACTGCTTACTTTGCTTCCATTTATCCATTGCATTGCTGTTATTTGGATAGGTGGCATGATATTACAGATCCACAAGAATTTCCTCTTCGTGAGTGGAAAGATCCAAGTAAGACATCATGATTCAAAGATGTGCCCACCAGACACAGTCTCCTGAAGCTACATTTTAGATAAAGTGTCATGCATCTCTTCTTACTCATGATTCTGCCTCAGGACTAGATTGTCCCTTTAAAACTAAGATGCACAACAGAAGGTTATTTTAGACAAGTCAGAGGAAATTTTGTAATAAATACAGCCTCCCTGAAAATAAAATACTATTCAAAATATATAACTTTATGTCACTTCCACACATACGGTTGTAAATTCTTAGTGCTAGGTTTGAGCTACGTTGTATTATAAAGAAGAAACTTCAATGTGTGATTCTTTCCCCTAAAAACAATTGCAATAATTGAAGGATGAATGCAAAAATAAACAAAAAATTTTAATGCAGTGATGTGGTTTAAGATGCGTGGAGAAATATATGTAGATAGATAGATAGATAGATAGATAGATAGATAGATAGATAGATAGATAGACAGACAGACAGACAGACAGACAGACAGAAAGATATAGATGCATGACACTTTNNCAGACAGAAAGATATAGATGTAAAGACTACTTGGAAATTCTAGTGATCTCCTGCCTCTGCCTCCTCCCTTCCCCTCCATCATTAGTGAAAATATCTATGAAAAAGTGGCTTCAAATTCATAAAGACCTTAACACAAGTGAAATTGGCAATAAGACAGCTTAAATTATTTAAAAGTAACTCTGCATTTAATTCTTTGCAGAACAGGGCCAATAATTGTATTGCTTTCTGCTTGACCTACAGGTTGCATCTCATTTCTATCACTTAAAACCTAGAAATTATGGGGAAAAAAATCAAACCACAAGGGGTGAAAACAACTACTCTGCTAAACAACAGGTTCCTATATTTCTTGCTCATTCTATTTGAACTCCTTTTGTACTGTCTTAACGTTTCCAAAGACATTTTCTTCTTCTTAACTCTCTATTACTGTTAGTATGCTATATAGTTATCTATAAAAGAATGGCTAAAGAGACATGCAAAAAGGTTTGAATAACTTCCACAGGTTACTGTCACAACTTAAAAAGATGCCATTGTCTTGGGGTGACAAAACTCAGTGCTCTAATATATCCATTAAATAGAGAGTTTCAAATTGAATTACTAATTAGGATTTCAAATAGCACAGTAACAGCAAGCCAAATGTGATGTGGATTCGTGATTTGTGTCTTTTTTTTATTTGTTTGGTTTTGGTTTTGGTGGTTTTTTTTCCTTTTTTGCAACAATTTTGACAGAAAAAGCAATTAAAAACAAACAACAAGTGATACAGTTTCTTTTTGTTGGTTTTCATTACATTTTTGCCCGATTGGTGTCATCTCTATACAGAAAAATTGTAGTTGCCACCTCATTTCGAGAATGTCTGCCCAGCCTTGAGGAATATTAAATAACTCAAGCAAATGAAGTTCAACTTTTCTGCAGGTGAGGTAAAATGTC
>VXAU01001562.1:508814-562303 GCA_013399695.1 Formicarius rufipectus | reverse complement strand
AGATGCAACATACAGATGGGTTCGTGACCAAGGGGTGGATCTAACCATCAACAGCATCACAGGTTATCCATGAATGTGAGACCTGTGCTGCCAGCAAGCAGGCCAAGCGGGTGAAGCCACTATGGTATGGTGGACAGTGGTTGAAACACAGGTATGGGGAAGCTTGGCAAGTTGCTTACATCACCCTTCCCCAAACCCACCAAGGCAAGCACTACGTGCTGATCATGGTAGAAGTGACCACTGAATGGGCAGAGACATACCCTGTGCCTCATGCCATTGCCCAGAACACCATCCTGGGCCTTGAAAAGCAAGTCCTTTAGTGATACAGCACCCGAGAGAGAATTGAGTCTGACAATGGGACCCATTTCAAGAATGGCCTCATAGACAGCTGGGCCAGAGAGCACAGCATTGAGTGGGTGTATCACATCCCCTACCATGCTCCAGCTGTCAGGAAAGTTGAGCGGTGCAATGGACTTCTGAAAACCACCTTGAAGGCACTGGGCAGGGGGACTTTCAAACACTGGGAGCTGCATTTAGCAGAGGCCACTTAGTTGGTCAACACTCGAGGCTCCATCAGTCGAGCTGGCCCTGCCCAATGAGAAGCCTTGCATACTGTAGATGGAGATAAAGTCCCTGTGGCGCATGTAAGAGGTATGTTAGGAAAGACTGTTTAGATTAGTCCCACCTCAAGCAAAAGCAAACCCTTTTGCTCAAGGACCTGGTTTCACTTAGTGGGTAATGCAAAAAGATGGAGAAACACATTATGTACCACAAGGGAACCTACTTTTGAGTGAGACCTGTCTGTAATGTTTCATTGTATACATATATATAGAGAGAGAGTTTAAAAAACATTAATTTGGGCATGATATAGATGGTATAGAACAAGGGGTGAATAATATCCTAGTTCCAGGGGCTGTACTAGTTTATATGGGCATAACCAAAACTACATATTCTACACTACCTGTGTAATTTCTGATGAACTGTTAATAATGGATCATTTACAGCAGCTGCCCAGGCCACACCTGACACTTCAGGCTACAAGCTGACTGTTAAGAAACCCTGTGAGGCATGGGAATGTTACTGTTTTCACATTAATGTCTCAGCCATGATAACTCCCCTCTGGGGAGGCATTAGCACTTTCACATCCAGCCTGAAGGGTCATTTCTGCTAATGGGCCATCAAAGATTCCAAAAATATCCCATGACTCACAGAGTTAAATCACCCATTGTGAAACTCCTCACCCTGGGGGAGGTACTGGGCATTCCCACCTGAACCTGAGCCTGAGCATATATATTCTTCAGGTATCACTCATCAGATGCAGAAGACCAGAACCTCAACAGGACTGCGACTCTTGACAAGACTGACCATCATCCTCACCAACAGGTTTTCCTTTTATTTTACACTCAGAGGGGCCATGTGGTGCTCAGCACAGGGGCTGATGAACACCATTCTATTCATGCCCCAGGGTGCTGAGGTATGCATCTGTTATTTTGTGGGTTAAACCAAATTTTTCTCTGTATCATTGCATTTATTGTAATCTTTTTATTAAATTGAAATTCTGATTTGTAACCTTTCTTGAGTTGGGTTCATTCCTCCTGCCAGTTTACCTTTAAACCCACATGGGAGCAGCCCCCTTTGTGCTATGTGGGGAGCCCTCTTTGCCCACAGCTGCTGAGGCCACAGGACCAGCCAGTGGATGCCCCTGGCCAGCCGCCAGTGAGGAACTGCAACCTCTGCCTTCCCAAAGTCCAACAGCTCCTCCTGCTCTCTGTGGCTATCACTACATCAATAGGCAAAGTAGGACTTAAGTGTTTGAAAGTTTTGGTTATGGTGTTGTTGGTTGTTCTGGGTTTTTTTGCTCTCTGTATACTTGTACTAAAGAACTGATACCTTCTTTTCTACATTTTTTGCCTGAAGCCTCTCAATTTCAAAGGTTGTGGTGGCTTGAGGAGAGTGAGTTCCTCTTTCTAGTCCAGGCTGATTCCTTACTTTCCTTGACAGTTATCTTGTTCCCTTTTTAAGCTGAGACAATGCCCCACGGTACAACATCAACAGCAGCAAGTGCCCCTGGCGCATGCTGAGCTCCCAAGGATGGATGAACTGCTGCAGGTCCAGGACTGCAGGAAAAGCCTAGGGCACCTCTGGCAGGCCAGGGCAGGCAAAGTGGTCTTCCTGCCTGCAGGAGGTGAACACCTGTTAGAGAGCTGCAAAAGGAGATGGGAAGTCCACACAGTGTCAGAGATTATAGAAAAGAGGACAGGATCCTTTCCAAGACCCCTTAAGAGTCTGAACACCCAATTACCGAGATAGAGGAGCATTCAGAGCCTATACTTGGTGGGTTGGGAAAAGAAGACTCACATGAAAGACTGCTGGTACCAGGAGACAAGGCAGCTGCTCCACTTGCAGATCAGCACCTACAGAATAGATTTATTGCCATACTACCAGATGAGGGATTGGGAGTTCTTTTCAGAATGGCATTGCAGACAACTGAGCCTAAATCATATGGATAGCACCAGAAGAAAGTGAGTGGGAGTAATAGCAATAGGAGACTCCCTACTGTGTAGGGTAGAGGCCTCCAGCTGCCAGCATGATGCTGCCTAGGAAGATTTAGAAGGATTCAGTACATTGAGGATAGTGTGAAGGCCAGAAGAGTGTCAGAAATTTTACATTCCCACTACATATCCACATTGGCATAGACAACATTCCTGTGGAAACCTAGAAGGTATTGAGTAATACCTCAAGGATATGGCTGCTAAAGTGGCATTCTTCTCAGTATTGGGAAGGGGATGGGAAGGGGGGTGAACGTTTGAGGAAGAGTTGAATGATCCTGCAAATCTAGAGCTTGTTGCAAAACTTGAGATGACAACAGGAATTTTGCAATCATGGACCCCCTCTGAGCATCATGGGCTGCTAGACAGAGATTGAATTCACTTAAGTGGAACAAAAGCACCTATATCAACAAGTTGGCAACCTGGTGAGGAGAGCTTTAAATTAGGAAGGATCAGAGAGGTGGAATGTCAATCCTGGCTAAGTAAGGCAGTGGTGTAGTGGGTTGACAGCAAAGTCTGCATGGTTACATGGAGAAGACCTCAAATTCAACAGTGCAGGGCTGAAGGACAGCATCATGGAGAAAGCTATCACACATTATTCCTTGAAATGGGTACTTCTCTTAAGTATTTGAATAATAATCCATGTAGTATGGGGTACAAACAGGAGGAATTAGAAGTCTATGTGCAGTTACATGGTTATGATCTTAATTTGGATCATGGTGACATGGTGCCTCACATGATGCCTCCAGGCTCACGTGCCCAGAGGCTGTGATGGATGGATATGGCTCTTTAGGCAGAACTAGCCAGAAGACCAAGGATGGTTAATAGTTTGGCTCAGTATTCTTAAAGGTCTTTTCCAATCTGAACAATTCTATGGTTCGGTAATGGGGAGTTTCCTTTAACATGAGAGAGAAGCATGAATGTATGAACTTCTGCTTTCTGGTCCGTGATGAGTCAGTTGAGAGCTAATGGGTCAGACCCTAAGAAACTTCTTCTGTTTGATGCTGTTTTGGGACTTGGACTAGATAGTCTTCATAGATGTCTTTTGTGACTCTCTGATCCACTGGGACAAATTCCTAAACAATAGGAGAAAGGTCATCACAGAAAAAAAAAACTTAGCTTCCCCCCCAAAAACAGTAAATGTGAACCTTGACCTCCTTCTCTTGCCTTGTTCATAGGCTTTTTCTCCTCTTTGACTCCTCTGCTCAGAAAGGGAGAAACTTAAAGCTGTTCCCATTAAGAGAACTCCAGGGGACTCATTAGTTATTCAGGCCTAGGCATATAATTTGGAGTTATGCAAATTATGAAGAACAGTACAGGTTCAATTAATTTGATCAGAATCTCAGAGAATGTTCCTACACAATACAAAACTGAGTCTGAACATGTAGTTCTTAACAAACATGCTATGTGGAAAAAATGTTATTAATTACACAAATAACACATATGCCTCCAATTTACAGAGGTTTTAAGAAGATATTTTTGAGGGTTTTTTTATGAGATGTCTGTGAGTGTATCCTTTACCCATCAGCTGAAATTGTCTGGTTAGTGGGTCCTAAGAGTTAATCAAAGATTGTTCTTGTCACTTTAGATTTGATTTTTCACATGTACAATATATACTATGTCCCATTGTGCGTGAAGCATGTTACAGTAAAGTCTCCTCATCAATAATGAAACAGAGGAGTCAGCTAACAAATCCAGAGACACCTGAGTAAAAATATCTTCCACCTAATGTCTTTTGCACAAAATAGATCAAAAATGAGAAAATCAGCCACCTCCCGGTTCAGATCCAGGAACTTAGTACGGGTGGATATTTTAAGAAAATCTTTTCAGATTTCGGGTTCAGTGGCAAATAGTGGTGCAATACTTGCCATTATACTGTTTGAACTGCTAGCCCGACACATACAAAATGGTAGAAACCTCATATATATTGGCAGGGAATCTGACCCTGAAGAATGAACAAAGACGGACAGATGGCCTTTGAATCCATGAGAGCCAAGGAGCTGCTGGGAGTTTTTTGGCGCACAAAAGTCTGCAGCACTTACTGCACTGAGAGAAGATAGGCTTATGATAGATAGAGGATATGCCTATAGTATAACTGTACCTTCAGGCTCAACAGGTCCTACCCCCAAGTGCCAGAGGTTGGGAAGGACCTTCAGAAAGAAACAACTGTGTTCCTCATTTCTTCTGTCTCATTTCACTGTCAAAAATACAAGACCTCTTCCACAAGAGCTTCCCTTTTCTCAATATCCTTTTTTATTGAGGACAGTTCCACAGAACATGAATGAGAAGAGCTGACCACAGCCAGTGAGAGCAGCCATGGACACCACTCATCAGCAGGCACCTCTGTGCTTATGAGAGCAATTCAGGGTCAAGCAGGGAAGTGATGTCAACTCAGAGAAGTCGGGATTACCAAGGCACAGGAACCGGCATATGTAAAGCACAGCTCACAGAAAGGCCAAATGAAAAGCTTGAGCTGAAATGCAACTGCTAGAGTAAGATTGCTCTCCTGACAGCATGATTTCAGTTTGCAGCTGCACTATATTGGAGCCCCGTTGAAAAGAGTCACAGTGCCAAGAGGGGGTGCAGAATGTGCAGAACTCATTTCTGTAAGCACTGAGAAGCCAAGAGAGCACTGGAAGCAAAAGAAAGTAACAATACAGAGGGTGTTATGTGGTGTAAAACACCAGGTCTAAAGCCACACACTTGCCCATGCATTTTACTTTTAATCAAGACTTGAAGAATTTTACACACACAGACTCTTGAAAAGTCATTAAGTTCTTTGACACCTTGAATCACTGTCTCAGTTTAGAGGAAATTAAGAAATTTATTAGACTAGAAACCAAAGAGGGAGCAAATACTCCTTTAAACTTAGAACAAACTTTAATTGAGATATGATAATAAAAAGAATAACAGTTCTTAACTTATATATATATATTCAAGAGAAACAAAGAAACCAGAACTAAATGATCAATTTATAATTAACTGCTCTGAACACTGTGCAGTCTCTGCTCCCATTGGGCGCAGTAGTATTTACAGACAGCAGGTGGCGATGTCGCTCCTCGGCCAGTGCGGGGCTGCCCCAGGGCACAGAGGTCCGGCGTGTCTCTCTGGGATGGGCGGTGTGGAATCGGTGGAAATGCCGTGCAGAGAGGGAGTAGCTGGGATCCTTTTCTGTGGGTAAATCTCTCTCCTAGTCCTTGGCTGGATGAGGGACAGTGAGCTGAGTTGGGGAGCCAGGGATGGAGCAGAGCCCCCTGCCCCCTGGACGGCAGCCATCAGTTCTGTCAGGAAACATGCAGCAAAAACCCTGGGCAGCCAATGACTCTCTCTCTGATGTGCCAGGAACTCAAAAATCCAGGGGTTAGAAAGGGAGAACAAAAGGAAACCAGCTCGCAGGGGCAGAGGCTTTCCGAAGGAGTCCTCTCTTCCCCACAGCCATTCTCCTCTCCTGCCAGCCAAAAACCAAAGTGCTCCCTTCCCTTCACCCCACCCACCCCAGTCATAAGGTATCTAGGCAACCCACCTCAACCCATCATCTCTTCCTTTGTTATCTGGTGGTGGGAACATTATAGGCAATTATCTCCCAATCTGTGCTGGTAGGGGAAAGAAAAATTCNTCCCCACAGCCATTCTCCTCTCCTGCCAGCCAAAAACCAAAGTGCTCCCTTCCCTTCACCCCACCCACCCCAGTCATAAGGTATCTAGGCAACCCACCTCAACCCATCATCTCTTCCTTTGTTATCTGGTGGTGGGAACATTATAGGCAATTATCTCCCAATCTGTGCTGGTAGGGGAAAGAAAAATTCCACCAAGTCCTAAAACTATAACAATCACATAAACAGAACAAGCTACAGGCGCTTCCCAAGAGAACTTCTTTTAATTTAGTGAATGAGAAAATGGGCATTCTGGCAAAAGGGTTTACAAAAGTAACAACCAACCAAGGAGATGCATTCCACAATCCACATACACAACCAAATACACAATAACCCACAAATAAGTGAAATAAAACCCAATGGTTTTAAGTTACCCACAAGATATTAAGGAAAGAAAGAAGGAAGGAAGAGAGAAAAATAGTTGCTACCAAGAGGTCTTATGGTGGGAGATCTCAGCAGAAGAGGCAGTACCAGATGCAGTCCTTCTGCACCTATATATATAGGTTCAGCTACCATGGCCACCCCTCCCAGATGGGACATCTGATTCACTGACCACTGAGCCAAAGTGAAGGGTGGTGTAGCCAATCAGAGGCTCCAGGGGGTGGGGGCAGGCTACCAGGCAGGCCCTCCTGAATGGACAGCCCAGCCACATGGCTCCCAATGCTGCCATGTGTGCCCCAGGTCACCGTGCTGGCTGCAGACCATGTGCCTCATGACACTGTCATGAGGCTGTGAGCCTGACTGTGGCCTGTCCCCCAACACACACAGATGATATGGCTGATCTGACACAATAATTAAACAATCTAGTGAGATACGACCTGGTCTCTCATATATGGTTAACAGGGAGTAGACATTTCTGTAGTGCTTAGAGTGAACCTAGATCTCCTGAATCCTTACTGTCTGCCTTATCCAGGGCATGACAGTCTCAGCCAACTTGCACAACTTAGAGAAAAAAAAAAAAAAAGGTGGTTCTTAAGTCCATGGAAAAGATTCACCTCATTTGTGTTGTTCCACCTCTTCCCAGAGGGGTGAAAATATTCTTCATGTAAGGAGAATGACAATTTGAGAGTGCTTTGAGGTTCCTTTTATTATTAATGTAACGAAAAAAGAAGTGTAAGAACTTCAAAGAGAGAAGTATGCAGTGCTGAAGGAACTAATTGGAGATAGATGGTCAGACATAGGTTCTTAAAACACCAACTAAAAACATCGGTTCCTTTTTCTGAAAATAGCTTGAAACACTGAAAGAAGGAAATAACATCTTTTAGTTTTATGGATCCAGCTGCAGTCTCCAGTTGTAAAACCTAAAGGAACCTGGTAAATATGACTCTGATCATACCTGGCATAGGCCCACAGACTGTATGATGACTTGCCATTATATGGTCTCAGCAAGAAACCTGTAAAAGATTCAGCTGCTGATGTTATTCCCTGCTTCACCCCATTTTTGACTGTACACTTATAGTACCAGCCTAAGTCTTTCACTTTTCTTTTACAATTAGCCTTTTGTTCAGATCTGTTCAAAATGTCTTCAAAATTAACAAAAGCTGTCACCTTTCACCTCCTCTAAGCCAAATCACAGGGTGAAGGGAGCAGAGACTGGCAGGAGTCACCTGAAAAAGCATAGCAGTAAAGTAGCCCCAGATGGCTCACTCAGTGCATGGGAGCAGGGTTGCTCCAGTACACTTCTCAGTAGCCTTTGCACCAATTTTGGGATCACAAAATATTTCCCAATTAAATAAAGGCAGGCACAGCCTAAGGACATTATGTAGCTTTCTGGGTCTCAGAAACCAGTTAGACAAAACTCTGTATGCTGGTTTTTCATTTAACTATATATTTTCCATACACTTCTTTTCTTCTGCACATAACCTTTCTTAGTGTGGGACCTAGTTAAGAGAAATAATTCAATAACATTTGATGTGAGCCCAGAACCCTCATGTAAGATGCCCTTGAGAAGTATTCAGACACTTAGAACTGCCGTGTTGAGCCCTCAGTCACTGATGCTCTGAGCTTTCCCAGAGAGCCCAACCATGCAGCAGGCCATGGTTTTCTCTTTCTTGTCTGTCCTTCCTCCTCAGCAAAGCTGCACGCTTCTATGCCCACGTCACCATCACTCCCACTGCCTTATTCAAAGAACCTTACAGACTCATTGGAGAACTGGTGACACCAGTCCAGTGTTGACTCACCATCCACCAGCCACATGAACCATTTCTCAAGTGGATTAAGACTTGGCTTCACGGGAAATACAGACCGTTTGTAGGCTGTGATAGGTCCAATCAGTGAGCAGGAACCTGACAGAGGATAGACTTTCAATGCTGCAAATGGCACTGATCTTTCATGCTGTGAAAGATCAATCTTGGGCTAATGTGGCTTGTTATAACAGCAGTCATCGCTTTGATGAAATAGTACGGTTTGCATCCTGAATGACTTACAATGATAATTTAGTTTCCTCCCTGTCACTTTTAGGAAGGTGAGTCTAGAGATCCCATATATCTAGGGTATTATAAAGGAAAGTTAGAACACCCCATTATCTCTGTCCAATGCAAAGGATTTTCTTCCTTCTTATAATCCTGTCTTGTATACATGCTGTATTCACATCTTCTTCCTCCTGTGTTTAGTACAAGGGACTTGTACTCCATCCCAGAATTCAGAAGCAACATCTGTTAAGTTCATAAGCCAAATACATCCAAGTGGAAATCTAATTCTTTGTAGTGCATAAGACAAAATGGGTGAAGATCAAAATATGAGAAAAAATGCTTTCAGAGAAGAAGTACAATGACATGGGCAGGGGATAAGTCAGAGCAAAAGATATTTGGACACATACGTAGATCTGCTCTTTTTTGATAGGAATACTGTGTTTGCCTGTTCAGCGATAAAGCTTCTCCCATGAAATATTTCTCTCCTCTGTCAGATGCATCAGTAGAAATCTCCACTCCCTGTCACTTACTCTATCCAGATTCCATATGAAGATATGTGTTTCACTTACTAATCACCAACTAGTTGAGTATGAAGTTCACCAGCAAAATGTCCATACACTGAGACAGAGAGAGAATAAAAGAACTATAAACCATGCTTAATATGAGAACAGGACAGGCTGAAGTGCAGGCACAGGGCTCAGACAGAAAAGCACATTCATCAGTATGCAGTTACACACAGTTTAATACTTTCATCCCCTCTCCTACCCATTCTTCCACTTTGATATCTCCTTCCTCTGCCACTGGCCCTCCTTTAAACATATCTCAGTGTTTCAGACACTCCTACAATCCCTTTAAACATAAAATAAATAACTTTACACAATTCCAAAAGCATCCTGGAGTGTTCTGTCACAGGTCTTCTCTTTCCATGAGACCCATAATAATCCTCTTCCACATTTTTTTTTTCATCTACCAAGCCCATGACTAAGAATAAAGTATTAGGTTGGCCTTGACCAAAAAAACAGATAGTCGATGTTAAAAATGTAATAGTAACAGTGATGGGCAAGTGCCTGGAACTGTTGATTGGCACCATTTAATTTATTCCTCTGTGTGCCACAAGGAGCAGAGTTCACAATATCAAAACTAGTGACAGAGCATGGTACAGCTCATTATTCACAGGACAATCCACTTTTTCCCTGCAGCACAATCTTTCTGACTAGTAGGATGATTTTGGCTGGAGTCCCCCATCCTTAGGGCTGGTACAAGATGTTGTGCAACCTGGTATTCAAGAAGTGGTTGTAGCTAGGCTGAGAAAATTTTAAAAAGTTGGTGGCTCTCAACCCACTGGGCACCACTTGCCTGTCACACAAAAAATCATTTCTCTGCATCCTGCCCTAATTCCCAAAAGTAATAACAATCCCAGGACATTCCCAGCTTCCAAATATCCATAGGTCAGCAAGAGCTTCTCCAGCAAAGCTGCCTTGACCTCACACCATTGAGAACATGAAGAGCAGAGACATGTTTGGGGTGAGCAAAAGTGCCAAACACTGAAACGAAATCTCTTTCTTGACAATAAACTGCAGTTCATCCACATCTCCATCAGCCTGTCTTGCTTTTCCAACCTCACAGTACAGCCTGCTGTTTCCCACATCCATCAGCTTTAACTGCTTGAAATTCATCCATGGCTGACAGGAGAAGATGTTGCACACATGGATCTCAGGCTTCCAGTCAATTCCACATAAATTGTTGCCACCTCTCCCCTCTTGCTAATCAATCATGGTCAGAAAGCTACAAAAGGGAAGTAACTCTCTGTAGGCATGCCCTTTGCAGGGCCTGGTATTTAAGCTGTTCTAGTCTCCTCCTAGCAATGGACAAAATAATGGTAGGTGTCTTAGTTCAGTGCATATGAATTCTCTGCTGTTTGCTTAGCTCTCTGCCACCTATTTGCAATCTGTCTTACTACTAAGGAGTTAATTTCTGCTTTGCAGCAGAAGCAAAACCAAAGAACCTTTTGAAGTCCAGATCAGATCTTTTTGTCTTTTGGATTTATTGCTGATGCTGTTGTTGCTTTGCTTGTTTTATTTTTCCAAGCTGAATGTTCACTGGCAGGTGCTCTCATTACCCCTTGTCGTAGCATATGATTTTTGCAAGTCACCTTTAAAGTGAAGTCTTTAGAGCTGAATGTCTGCTCTCCATCCACCTGTAAACCAACAGCCAGGCTTACCAGATGGCCTGTGAAACAGGCTGCAAAAAAGCACAAAAGCTGTGTTTGTCATGCTGTTATGGGAATCTAAGACTCTGGGTCAGGTACTGTTTGCCACTTCAGAGAACAAACAGAACATTTTCACAACGGCCAGAACTGCAGCAGCACCAAGGATGAGGCTGCCCATTCCCTGCACAACTGGCAGCAATGAGGTAATCTGCATATTCAAGCTCTGATATAGATAAAATCCCAGTAAATGGCAAACTGTATGGAAATACCTGTTTTCCAGCCTGATCTTGCATAGACTGCTGGGCTGAAGCCTGGAGGACAAGATTGCCATTTCACAGGACAACTATGAAAAGAAGATGAGTCAGCATCTCCCCCTTTGAGGTATGCACACAACTTTATCTTAGAGCACATTCACTAGCGTTCTCTACTCTGCTGAGGTGACAGTGCCTGGTGGTTGAATGCACTGGGACCATCCGAGGTCTCTCCTGGGCAAGACAGGCTCTGCACATTTCAAAGCAACTTCGTCCTTGGAAGTCCACTTACCTGAAGCTTCCTATTAAAGAGACTTTGTTTTTAGCAGCTTTTGAAAAAGACCTTGCTGATTTGTTTTCTGTGAACTACAGCTATCAGTCTAAAGACAGACTATAAGAGTTCTTTGTTGTGCCACAGGGACTGACTGATTCGGTGTAAGCACTAAGAAATACAGCTACTCCTCTTCAGTAAGATTTCATACCCATGCTTTGGCTTCTTCCCTTTGGGGAATGTACAGAATCATTAAAAAATACCCCAGACTCTATCCCATGGCCAGTACAAAGTGTTCAATGTCACTGCAGAATGGGCTAAAGAAACCTTTTTCCCTGACAAGACCTTCTGAGTGTTCTCTGCCCAGGCATGGACAGTATGCAAAAGCACATCACCAAACTAGATATGCGCTTTTGGATTAAACTCATGATAGAATCTCGATCCTGTAAGTGGCCTCATACAGGTATGCTGCTGTTCCTGTCCAGAGTCCATTGCAGGATCAGGACCTCCTTGCACAACAAGATGAACCATTTCAGGGAGTAGTCCTAGAACAGTTGTCACTGTCTGTGTCAGAGTTTGAGGACTTGGAGGCAGAACAATTCTCCCTATTCTGCAAATCAGTCTCAAAGCTGACAGCTCCAGACCCAGCACACCCTGTGCACCTTCGTGACTCTAAATGATGCTGTTTACTTTTTAGCAAACATTCACAGGCCTCACAATTCCTTTGCCTGGGCCTTTGCACTGCAGATGAATTCAGATAAGCTCCCCACCATGACCAATGAGTCAAACTAACTACTGCTGTTCCCCCTGGACTTCACTGTTGTCAGTGTGCTGCCTGCATGGGAATCTCTCTGGGCCAGATGCTAATGTTTTTATGCATGACCATTTCCTCTTTTCACAGTTTGCTGCAGGAACAGCATTAATGCCCACTTCTGCAACTGCACTCCCAATAGTGTCTGAGTTGCTAACACCCCAAATGAAACCTTGGGGTATGTTCGTGCAGAAAAGTCCCCTTGAAAACTGAGTAAAGTCTCACACAGACTCATGCAAGCATACTACTATTCTCCTGGAAGGTGAAGATGCCCTTCTCTGTGAAACAAAAATGTGTCCTCTCTGCTGAACCTGCCTGTGTTTAACTTCCCATCAATGTGTTGGCATACTCACTATTGTCAGAAGCAGTAAGTTTGTCATCTACAGACACAGATTAGTTGCTAGTGGCAGCAATTTCTTCTTCCCTGATGCTGATGTTCATCCAGCCAGATGCAGCCAGAGACTCTAGCAAAGCAGTGTTCCTTTCTGACTGCCCAAACAGAGCAGCACCCACACCAATTGAAACACTCCCAATGAGTTTCCCAGATAAATCAGTGCAGAGCAACGGCCCAGAGTTGCTTGCTGAGCTGAAGGTCTGCATCCCTCTCTCTCCATGTCTCCTTGCATATCTCTGGTCTGAATAACTCCTATTCATCCCCTTGCACACTCCTCTGGGGTGTGGTCTGCATGTGTTCTAGCACACAATTTACACCATGGATATTTAAATTAATACCTCTGTGTCACTCACACCTCACCAGCCTGACTTAAAAAGGCAGTGTGAAAGTGGAGGAGCTCAAGATGTCAGTAAGGAGGCTGGCTTCTACTTCTATGCCTTCTCCAGGGAGAGAAAGGTAGGCACCTTTCAAGAACAAACTAGAGTGAAGGCATGACTCTGGAGGCACTTCCTCTCTCTTTTCTGTCCGGATGGTCAGGGCACTTTAAAAATAGCACTGAAAGAGAACTAAATTTATAATTTTGTCATCTGTAATATCACCAGGGTTGTGGCCCCATTCTGTTCCAGCAAATAAGTGTCTTTTTAGACCTACCTTACTAAAGAGATGGAGTTGCCTAAGAACCATCATTATTGCCAGTTTCTCAGCCAATGGAAACTGCAGCAATTCTCTGTGTGCTCCCTTGCTAAAAGGCTCATTTATGACCCAAGACAACTAAAAGAGCCTTCATATTGTCCTTCCCCTGATTAAGCACTCCTCTTGAAAAGCAGGGTTAAGTGTTTATGAGCAGCATAGGGCAATTTCTCACATTTCATACTGATGAGGGTGAGGGGAAGGGGAAGCCTATGTTTATTTTATTTAGGGCTTATGATGCGTATTTTGTTTACTTATGCTCATTTTGTTTATGCCTATTTTGTTTATGCTTATTTACCTAGGGCTTATAATGATGCTTATTTTCTATGCTTTTATACTTATCATAGAATTTGCTTAGTAGTATGAAACACTGCAGCAAAACTCACACAGTGTCCTTGAAAGGGGCCATACCAAGAGGCCCAAAGCTTCTTGGACTAATTAAAACAGCCAGGATACCCAATGATAAATCAGAAAACATGTCAAAAGAACAAGATAAGTCCAATTAGACCAGTTACCGTTGCCAACAAGACTGGTTTGGACCAGTTTTGAGCAAAAGGTAAAAAGTTCACAGGAGGAAGACTCATTACTTCGTCCCTAAAGACCACCCGAGACCCCGGCCCTGAATTACCAGGAGGAACAGTGCACATGCAAGAAGCAGCAGCACGGGGCGGAGAAAATGGAAATCAGTTTCTGAGGCTCATTGTAATAACCCTGCCTTCTCTAAGGAAATAATGTTTATGCATAAAAGAAAAATTAATATGTATAACTTAGTTGCATATAAACCATTTGTTAACTCAACCAGGTGCGCATGTTTTTGGAGGAGCAATCCCCCATGCGCCCGGGCCTTGAACAAACGCACCTCTCTATAACTTCACTGGATTATAGGGGTTTTATTCCACAAAACAATACTTTATGGCTTTCTGGACATAGCCAGAGGCAGCAGTAAAAGCAAGGACCCTACTGAAAGCATTCCTTCCCGCAGCAGGGACTATACATAGAACACTGTGCTTGGACAGTGGTAGTTCTCTCCCCATTCTTTGTCATGGAAAAAGTGACAGTCCCAGACAGCCCAGCACATGGGACTTGCAAGATCCTGCTTGTCCCTCTGCAGAAACCGCAGCCAGGGAGCAGAGAGATGGGGGCTGAGTTGACAAGATTTACAAAAAAACACCCCTATGAATTTCAATAGCCCTGATACGTACCTAAGCATTTTAAGAGGCCCTAGTGAGTAAAAATAACTTCTTTTCGGTCTATTATTATGAAAATGGGAAGTGACTTTATTGACTGGTAAACAAAATCATATCCATTATGATAGCATTCTGTTGTAATCTTTTCTCTAGTAAGCTGATTATCTATAGTTAAAGGGAAAAAAGCTGAAAGAAGGGAGATACATGCTTTACCTTTCAGGGCAGGGACTCAAATTGCTGTTAAACAGACCTTGTTCCATTCAGGTTAAAAATCAGTAAGCCCTGATTGATTCTTCACTTTTGTCTCCACAGATGTGGTTTAGCCACATTTTAAGCAATGGATTTCAGCAGATAACATTTGTGCGGCTCTTCATTCTCTGCCCAAACTGTAGGGAGATGCTGAGTGGCTGGGAGGGGGGAGGGTCTTTCTTAGCCGCCCTCAGCCTGGACTCCACATGTACTTCACATGGGAAAGGAGCATTGCAAAGCTAGCAGTGCCTATTGTATCAGTGTAAAGCACTCAAGTCTGCTTGCTTTAAATTGTATTCAGGACATATTTTTCTGCTCTGTGTGGGAGAACACAGACTGGGGCTGTCAGATCCAAGTCACACCAGTGCTGAATAGCTGGGTACCTGCCTGACAGAGAAGCTCCATCAAGTGGTGAATGGGATTTTCAAGCACAGCTAGAGAGCACAGATTTATCCTCCTTCATGCTGCAGGAAGACCTGCAGAATGTGCTGCATTGCAGACACAGGCCTATATTTCAGTATAAATATGTTTCACTGTGTCTTGCACTTGCTTCTTCATGGCTTGTGTTAGCACTGATCCTGAATACAGAAAACACAGTGTTCATCTGAAAAGTAATCCTTAACAGCTGCCAGCCTGAGACAGTCTCTCACTGTGACCCCCAGTTTGGCCATCTGAATGACTTTTTAGCAGCTGTAAACCTCTGCAGCTTCCCCTATAGAGCTTGTATCACACAGCCTCCCATCTCTGCTGCTGAGACAACCCCTTCCCTCTTTGCAAAGAAACAGTGGCTTGCTTCCTTCTGGGTTACTCAAAGGGAGCAAAAGCATCTATAATCAGCAGCTGCAAATGTTCTCATCCATGAACTAGATAGAGACTTGTTAACTACTCTTAGTTGACTTCTGTAGTAGCTGGTGTCTAACAGAGAGTTCACAAGTTCATTTGGTGGGTGTTTTCCATGGACCTCTTGCACACAGACTAGTCCAGAGGAGAAACCTTCAGTTGAATGAACAACAGTCACCCAAGATTAGCTCAACTGGTTAAAGCATAGTGCTAATAACACCAAGGTTGTGGGTTTGATCCACGTATGGGTGTGCTGGTTTGGAGTTAAACCGATAGGAGAAATGAATCCAACTTGGAATGGGATTGCAAGTTGTTCCTGGCAGGGATTCTTTAAAGCCTCGTTGGATGCTGTGTTTGTCGGACTGAGGTCTACAGTGGTATGGTTTAGCCTCCTGGCTTAGGTTTTAGTCCATTAACCTAGGAGAAAAGTGTGCCCCCTGCCCCCCCCCCCACCATGTGGTTCCCGAGCCCTAGAGAAAGGACACAGAGACCACCCAGCATAGGGAGAGGGACGAACAGAGAGAGTTTATTCGAAGAACAGGGGAGTTTATAGACTTTGAAGGGAGTTCAAAACCTCCAATGAAGGGCAAGAGGGGTGTCTGGCTCCGGGCCAATAGGGATGAGGGAATTTACATTCAGCTGGGAGAGGGTTTCAGGTAACAAGGTGTACCCCGCGCNCACCATGTGGCCCCCCTGAGTTCAAAGTAAAAAGAAAGGAAGAAACCTGCTGGTGAAAATGATGGTTGCAGTCCAGTCAACAGTGGCAATCGCAGTTCAGTTGAGGCTCTGGTCCTCCTCCGGATCTGATGAGAGAGCCCAGTCCCAAAACCCCAAGCTTATATACGCTTGGGCTCAGATGGGAATGCCCAGTCCCTCCCCTAGAGTGGGGAGTTTCACAATGGGTGATTTGCTCTGTGTGGTGAATCATGGCATATTTTTGGCATCCCTGATGGCCCATTATCAGACATGACCCCTCAGGTGGGTGTGAAGGTGCTAATGGCTCCCCAGAGAGGAGTTATCACACCTGAGTCATAGTTGTGAAAACAGAAAAACTTCTTTATCTCACAGAAGTTCCTAAACACCCATTTTGTAGGCTGAGGGGTTGGGTGTGCCCTGGGCAGCTGCTGCAAATGGTCCATTGTGAGCAGTTCATGAGAAAAATGACATAGAGGGTTTAGGATACACACCCACACAGTGACAAACTGATCCTGGCTACTATAACCAGGATAATGGGCCATTCACTTAAGAGGTGGACTCTATGGGCCCTTTCCAATTCAGAATATTCTGTGCTTAAGTGCCTACTTAAGCCTGTGGCTCTGCCCAGGCAGTTTCCAATGTGATAAGACATATTTGACTAGGTTGGTCTCCAAACAGAACCCTATCCAGCTAACAGAACTAGTGCTCCTGGGCTCTTCAAATGGAAAGGGTGGAAGGTTTGTTATTCTCAAAATTAATAGAACAGCTATAAGGGAAAATATAGAAAGGTCTTTACATACATACATACATCCCTTATAAATAGTCCACAATGCAATCTATAGGCAATCTCTGCACAGAAGCTGACAGTGCTGCTGGCAGATAAACTGAATAGTGTCACAGTTCTGCTCCTCAGAGCAGCCAGTAATTTCTTCTTCACGTCTCTCCTCTCTTTTCTAGAAATGTATGGTAACCAGATTATCTTAAAAACTTCCATACCACTTTCATATTCAATGGAAATTCAAAAGTTATTTATGGTAGAAAATAGAAAAAACAAAACCAGATGCAACTGCATGAGCCTTGACCTCTTCAAAAAATTAGCTACTTCTGCAGTGGAGGCACAAGCGGGGTGCTGGTGACCTACAGAACATCTGGCAAAAAAGGCAAAGGAGTATGAGACAAATCCTCTGGCTTGAGGCCAACACACCATTTTCTCCTATTCATCCTATTGTTGCTGAATAAGCAGACACACATTCAACTGTGACCACCACTGTTGATTTAAAGCTACACAGGGACATACACTCTGTACCATTTTCCTCTTTATTGTGTACCATATCAAGCTTGTTCAGCCACACACCTGCTCAGAAGTGTATCAAGTATCCTGTGGCTTTTCCAAGTTTACCCTATATTGTAAAGCTGCTGCTATATGAACTGCATGTTTTTCAACTTACAAAAGGTGGGCTGGTGAGATGTTCCTGCTGTAGGAAGGTAGAGGAGCAGCTGAGTCCTCACCTCAATTCTTTATCTTAGTCCTTCTTTCTTGAACTGTCTTTTCTCTGCACCTCAACATATTTTGGCATCTGCAAAGTGCAGGTCTTGAGTGTGGAAGACATCATACCCATCTCTTTCAAGTTTGAGGCTTAAAAACCTGAAAATTAAATATCATGGGTACAGAGCTAGATACTAATTTCATTTATAGGATCCCTTGCAGATCCAGTTGGCATTATTCCAGGAAGCCATAGTAGCAACTGCTGGGTTGTGCTATGTGGACAAAGGTCTGGCCCAAAATAATGGAAGCAAAATGTGATGATGAAGAAGTCCATCTCATGCACCAAATGTAATGAAAATCAAATATCAGGTACTGTGGTTTTTTCTTCTTCAGTAAAAAGGAAAATGTAATTATATTCTTGGTTTATGGATCATAGGAGTTTGGTGGGGTCATTTTTATTTTAATCGAAAAAGTCCCCACAGCTACCCACTGTTTTGAAAGTCTCTAATAACCCACACCAACAGTGAGAGAGAGAATGTAATGACTCTGCAAATTCCCTTGCAGAAAAGAGAGCAAACTTGGTATCCCTAGACTAGAAATAAATATCTCCTACTCACAGAAAAAAACAAACATGAGGGTTCTCATGTGTGTGCCAGTCCAGCTTATTACAGAAAGATCACAAGTCTGATTTAGACTGGCTCAGGACTAGGTATTTGATTAAAGCAAATGCTCTGTTTACCCTGGGATGAGTCTTTCCTTGCCCACCTGCTCTCATCCTCTTCCTGTTCAGGATGTCTGCTCACACAGAAACAGCCACATAATGGGAAACCTAGTGACTGGAAAATACTCTGAAGAATACCCCACATGCTTTCTTCTGGAGTGCAGGAGGTGAACTACACATATGTTCCGGGAAAAGGGGATGAAATTCCTATCAGTGATACTGAGGGAGTTTCAGCAATTGACTCACTTTCTGGGGCTGGATGTCAGACAAGACATCCTCCATCCCTCTTTTGGGGCACAAAACAACTTCCCAGGAAATAACACCTGTTTGGAAAAAGACATCGCAATGGAACAATAGTCCCAGTCTTCAGTCACAGGTTTTTCCACAGCACGAAAATTTCAAATGAGAAATAACAAGTATATGTATATAGAGAAGTTTGCTGTTGTTTTGTCTGTTACTGGGGGGGCAGGTGGAATTTCTGGTATCACATACTTTGTGCTTTTCACATAGAAGTACTTAGCACTATTACCACTACTGCTGCTCATTAGTGAGCACTCTGTTACTTCTTAGGAGAAAAGAACTGGAGAAATTTCCTCAACAAAATCATAAAAGGGACAATAGGAAAAGGAAAACTTAATGTGGAAGAGCTGTTAATGATTGATTTTATGTAAAGAAGGAGAGAGGGAAGAAGGTGGGAAAAACGTGTCCTCTGAAGAGGGAGGCTGGAATTACCAGGAATTACCACCTGGTGCCCTCTAGTGTGATCACCAAAACAAGGTGGCCTTGTGATTCTCCAGCTACATAGTACCACAGCTCTGTGCACGTCAGTGCCTGCACAGCTCTGCTAGACACCATCGCCACTCAAACCAAACTCATTCAAAGGGTTGGCTGTGGTGACTCAGGCACTTGTTTAAAGTGAGGAAAGAATCTGTATTCCAGAAAGATCCCTCTCAAATTACTCACACTAGGTCCCTTTCAACTCAAATCAAAATACTGGAAGCACACTTAGAAGCAAAAGGAGATGAGATGGAGGTCCTACAGGACCTGAACCCCTATCTGGTGCCTCATGTTGGAGGGAGATACGTTGGGGTCTGGTGACCAGGATTCCAACCATGTCTTTCTTGCATGTTAGTGGACCCAAATACAGGCTTAAAAAGACACTCTCTCAGAGTCTCTCAATGAGGTAGAAACTGTAGACCACAGTTCTTAAGGAGAAAGGGATGCCTGAAGATACCTGATTGAGTCCCTACCTATGCCACAGTCCTGGGACAAGCTGCTAAAAAAAAAAAAAAAGGAAAGGAGCAGGACACACAAAACCCACTCAGTTTTGTCCTTCTCATTCTGTTTCAATGTTTTCCACAGGATTTGGAGTCTGATTCAGCAGACTATGCAAGAAAGGCTGATGACAAATATGACACACCATGCTTGCCTCATTTCAATAGAGTGTTTTCCTAATCCCTTCCTACAAGGATACACTAAGACAATTTTCCACCAGCTTCTTGTACACTATGCACACTGCCCTGCATTAAGACTTTACCTGAGGCAGTCTTTGCTCAAAAAGGAGCAGGACTCATTGTTAGAGCAAGTGAAAGGCATCTATCACTTTACTGTTCACCTGTGATAGGAGAAATAGAAACATTACTCACATCATTCTAGTATGCCCAAATAAGGAACCATATAATCTTAGAGAAGTCCTAGACACAGACTGAGGTCCACTCCTCTAAGCCTTTTAGTGAGACAGCAGTTCATCTCTCAATCTCCTGAATCTGTCAGCCGGTTATTTCAGGTGCACCACAAGGTCTGGCAACTAAGCCCTTTCCCCAGTTTTTCAAGCTTCTCAGAATGGGCCAACACTGTTTAAAGAGGATTTCTCTGGAAACCAAGCACTGACACTGGAGAAACCACCCCAGAGATTAAAAGCTCTGCAAGCCACAGAGAGACAAAATACCAGTCTCCTCATGTTTCCCTTTCTTTCTGGAGAGTATCTAGAGAAAGCCTCATCATCTCTGAACCTAGTACAGTCTTTTCCTGTTGTCATAACACCCTCTGTAAATGTAGGGCAGAATTTTCTCCTCTACTATCAAAACCAAAATCTTTTTCCTACTAGTTTTGCTCCACACAGTCCCCTTGGATACGTAGCCCTAAAACTTTCATGTCTCCTTCACCCAAACCCCACATCTCCACATCACGGAAAGCAAGACATCATCATCTCTGTCAGGCTTCTCCACATATTAGATGCACATATACAATCCAAGAGCTAAATTCACAGGCTTCACTGCCCATTTCATAGGGATTAAGTTTCCCCCGTGGCGGGCGTTGGCCAAGTGGCCCCCGCCTGTGGAGCTGGCTCCTCCTCTGAGGACGCCAGTTTGAATCCTGGAGGAACTCGCTGTCGCCGTCTGAGCGTGCTCGGCCATGGCAAAATGAGCCTCAGGAGTAAAGGGAGTGGGGCCAGTTCCGCGCACACTGTGCCTCACCTAAAAAATCCATTGTGCAGGTTTATCCCAAAATCTTCACTCGCGAAGTCCAGCCAACAAGTTTCCCCCTGAATCTTAAAGCACATAACTGTTATTCTCCTCACTCCTAACACCATTTCCCAGTGTTATGTCATATATATTTGTCCATGTTTCTGCACAACCCCTGCGGATCACAAAGCAAAAGTCCCTGTCTAATGCAGGGCTGGTGCTGCTATCACCAAGCCAGAGCTTTGTGGCTGGGCTTCAGTGTATGTGGTCATCAGCAGGAGGCAAATTCTGCATCATAGCTCTGATGACTCAGGGGTTTTAGGGTGATTTTTTTTACTTTCCCCCACAGCCAATAAGAGCACTCACGGAGTCATATCTTCACTGGCAGGAAGCAGGGTAGTCACTCCTCTGGCTAGCAGGCTCCTATGAAGTGGTGGAGATGGCAATGAATTTCTTCTGCACCTACACTGCACTTTGCTGCTTAGCACTCTGGAGTTTCAGAAGGACTTCAGGTGGTAAGAGTGGAATATAATTGCTGTTTTCCTTGTGTTTTAGGTTCTGAGAGAGCTACTACCTATTGCACTGGTAAATAGCCCATCTTCAACTGCTGCCCGTGCTGGCTCAGCACTGCAGGGTTCAGACTGCAACTGAAGACCCAACTGCTTAAGAAGACTTTCTTTGTAGTTTAGCATGCTATCTCCATGGATATCATTTAGGGATTTTAAAGTCAACTTATGGTTTTAACTCATTTGTCAATGTTTAAACTCTGCATGACCTTAAATCTAAAGATTGTGGGTAACAATTTGACTGCTAAGTACAGATGGACACTTGAGTGTCGATTAGCTGACTTTAATGATGCATTATTCTGTATCGTTTCTTTCTTTGCTGAGCAAGGAAACTCTCTTGATTGCAGGTCCCCTTAAATCTTTAGAACAAGAGCTGCAGACAGGAGTGCTTTTCTCGGAAGGTTTCAGTTCTACTTCAGTTTCACTTTCCCTCCCATACAGAAAATACTGATGCGTATGTTTGGTTAGCCAGTAGTTTTTTGTTTCTGCTATGGTTTCCTTTGGGTGTTGCAGAGGCATGCAGGAACTCTGCTGCATCTTAAGTGTAAAGATAAGGCGTAGCCTTGCTTCTAGTAATAGGGAGAAAGTTTTGAAAGCAACAGATGGGAAAAAAAAAATCAACCTGTTTCATTTTGCCTGTTTACTTCACTGCAGGCTGAGAGGGAGCAGCTAGAGGATTGCTCTCTCATACTGCAAGAACAAGGTCCCCAAAGTATTCCTTAGGGAAGAACGCACAAGAGAGGTCCACTTAATATAAGATTTGGCTCATCTCCGCAAGAACAATTCTCACTTGCTTACTAACAGGAATTTCTTCCTAAGTTTAAGTAAGAAAAGAATATAACCCTACTATCATCCAACACAAGGAGCAGGAGGAGGACTGGCTTCTCATTCTCTTTCTCTCTCTCTCTCTCTCTCTTCACATTTACAAATCCAGAAGCAAGGATGGGGTCAGATATATGAATGCTCTGGTCCTAAGCATCTCCCAGTAGAGCCACAAGAGTTTTCTGCCCAGGTCATGAGAACATATCCTCTGGACTTCTAAGTATTATTGTAGGTGCATGTGCAGGTCATGTAGTGCCTCTGCTCCTGCCCAGGCCTGGATGACAAGTGTTTCATCAATGCTGGTATGCCTAGAGCCCTGCATTGCTATCTGACCCTCTGGGCCATTCTGCTATGTGATTGGGGCTGGACCCTCATCTTACACAAATTCAACTTTTTAGGGTAATGGTACTCAAGGTCCAAGCTAGGGAAGAAATGGTCAGAAAAGGTTTCAGAGGGGCCTCACACCAGAGAGTTTCTGAGTTTTGGAAACATAGTACTGAAAACTATTTCAAACAGTAAAAGTGGCTTCAGACTAGTGTGTGTGTGCCATGCAGTGACCACCTTGAATGAGAAGCAAAGCACAAAGAAAACCAAACCCTAACCTTCAAGAATCTGTGTCACCAAAGGAAAACAGGAGGATAAAGTTCTCTAGGTGATGCATTTCAGAAGCATAGCCACATGTGACACTGATGAATCTGCCAGGCACTGGAGTCAGGAACAAGATCACTTTAGACTCTGACTCTTGGTTTGAGTAACACATGTGATAGTTCTCTTCCCATAAACAGTGTGATTACAGCCAGTCTCACTCACCCTAGCACCCCATGCCTATAAAAGACATCACTGTGACTCAAGAGGTGTTGAGGGCTCTCAAAACCCACAAGAGGACCTTAAGATCAAAAAAGTCTGTGTTTATTTCTGCAAAGAGTATCTGATGTCAATGTGCTATCACTGCCACATGTGACTTTCCAACAGGTGTGAAAGCATAGGTTCAAGCAAGGTCTTGGTGAACAGCAACAAGGGCCCAGGGCAGTGACCCACTCTTAGCTTGGCAGACTGAGTTGCTAAGTGAGCTCAGGAAGAAGCTGGTGTGTATAAGCTGTTAGGTTGGTATTGATGGCACAGGAAATAACATGGTACTCCAGGGGGAGAGGACAGCTGGGAAACCAAAGCCTGGCTCTGCCTCAAGCTTCCTTTCTGACTTCAGGCAGGTCCTGCGTGGCATTTTCAAATGACCTGTGGATCCTAACCCTCTTTGAGAACTAGGCAAGATGTGCTTGCCTAAGAAATACCAAGGCTGCATGGTCATGAGTTTTTGTGACTCTTGAATCCCACCCTTGCTGCAGTGGGAAAATACCATATCACAGAGAATAAACTCGAGACCTACAAATAGATTCTGGATTGTTAGCTGAAAAAAATACTCCCAGATTGCCCAGTCCCAATACAGATCAGTGACATGGGACAGGAAAGCTCATCATCTCCACATTAGACACAAAGCCATGTGCAGAATACCTGCTCCTCTCAGACACATGGTCCCTCAGCTCCCACCTGCAAGAGAATATGGACATCATTAAGGAAGCTGTGGTGTCAGCCAGGAAGAGACATGAATTTGGACATCCTTGAGATAAAGAGGGATGTAGAATTGAGTCTTTTCTTTGCAGGTCAAAAATGTAAATCCTTGAACAGTATTATAAGTAAGTGCAGCAACTGACACCTTTGGAGGATGATGTGATAGTGTAACTAAGACATACATAAGCAACCTGTAAGAAATTTTTGCAAACTTCTATGCTGATGATGACATGTAATGTTGGTTTCGTTTTTTTAAATAGTCTCTGGATCACTGAGTTACCTGTATTCTACTCAGGTTTCTCAATGCAAATTGGCTTAAATATATAGTCTATGCTTTGCATAACTGGCTGTGGGTGACAGATTTATCTGTGAAAAAATGCTAGAAGTGATAAGAAGTTTGACTTTCACAGCAGATTTAGTACTAGTTCAAGTTCTGTGTGCATGTTTGTGTGCACAAGTACGTGCAGGCTCACTACATGCACACGCACAGCATGAACTTGAAGATCACCTCCTGCACTGGCAGGTCTTTGCATTAGCTGTGGCTGTACAGCACCTTGTGTGGGTTGAGGATTTTTTCCTCTTCTTTGATTTCAGAAGTCATGGAGGGGAAGGCAAATGTAAAAGGGGGTGAAATAATGACATCAGCTGTAAGCTTCAAGCTTCTTTTCAATTATTGAAATATAAGTAGGGCATGGGGGAAAAGCTACACAATCAAATAAAAATATACAGTAAATGATGCTATGAAATGCTCTAATCTGAAAGGTCATAGGTTAACCTCCACTTTCCCCCAGTTTCCAGTTCTTACATAACTTGCCTCTCCACTTTATGACTTGATAATCATAGAATCGTTTGGGTCAGAAGGAACCTTAAAGATTATCTACTTCCAACCACTCTGTCATGGGCAGGAACACCTTCACTTAGACCAGGTTGCTTAAAACCCCATCCAATCTGGCCTTGTACACTTGCAGGGATGGGGCATCCACAACTTCTCTGGGCAACATGTTCCAATGTCTTGTCACTCTTTCAGTGAAGAATTTCTTCCTAATAACTAATCTAAAACTGACCTCTGTCAGTTTAAAGCCATTAACCCTTGTCCTGTCCCTACGTGCCTTCTCTGTCTCTTGTAGGCTCCCTTCAGGTACTGAAAAGCAATACAGTAACCTAAATACTGTCTCTTCTCCAGGCTAAACAATCCCAATTCTCTCAGCCTTTCCTCACAGGAAGGGTGCTCCATCCCTCTAATCATCATCATGACCTTCCTCTGGACTTGCTTCAACAGGTCTACATTTTCCTTATGCTGGAGGTCCCAGAGCTCAGTGCAGTACTCCACGTGCGATCTTGACATTGACAGAAGATGGTCCCTGACATTTGGGTCAAGGCAACAACACTTCAATACCCAAAGCACCCATTTTACAGTGAGAAGCTGGTCCAAGTTCTGCTCCATGCCCTTCTCTGCCCTGCTGGAGAATAGGGACACCTTCTCTTTGTCAGTACCTAGAATGAGGGCATTTTTCCCTCACATTGATCACCACTTAAATGCTTCTAACATAAAAACCTCAAGATGTTATCAAAGGCTTAAGGGTGGGGTGGGTGGGAAAGAAGTTATATCTGCAAGATCAGATATGCAACCTAAAAGCAGCAGGGCTCTCCAGCCAGTGTTTGATATGTTATCAAAACTATATTGTACTCTGAGCAACATGATCTATCTTTATAAGTAGATTCAGAGTCAGTCCTTCTATAAACTGTGAGTTGCACCAGAGACCCTTTAAATAATATTCATGATACTTTGGCTTCTTCTAAGTCAGTTTGAGCTCTGCTACCACTTCTGGTAGCAGCTTTTCATGTCGCTTCATTCCACAGGATTGTTTTACCATTTCAAATATATGAAGGAAAATTATGGGATGTGAGCAGAGTCCTTCTGAAGCACAAATGATTTGGACAAGTAAGAAGGTTCAGAAGGCCGAAGGTGCCACCCTTTCAGGAAGATCATGTGTTTTACACTCATGTTTTGTGTTGTTTCAGACATACATGTACCATCACCTCATTCAACCCTGAAGCCTGGCTCCCCCATACCAGTGAACACCGACAGCCCTGGTGTTCGCAAAGCAGCTCGCTTTGGCGTTTATAGATACAATAACAGTTCCAACGACCTCTTTCTGTTTAAGGACTCACAAATAAACAAAGCCATGGTACAGGTAAGAAGAACAGACTTCTAGTGGTCCTTCAACCTGTTTTCTGGTTGACCTTCCTATGGCACACCCAAGACATGGCAGCTCTTATCCTCCTCAGGACTGCTGTGAATGCCTAAAGCTGTCCCTCTATTCTGCTGCCATGCAAGAGGGTTCTGTGTAGGTGATACACAGTTCTCAGATGTAGCATTTGATTTTTGCCAAAATTTTGGCATCTCTTTCCCTTGCCCTTACTTTAAAGTAGGAAACTACTTTCTCTAGATTGTCAGAGGACTGAAATACATGCTCCACATGGAAATCAAACGCACTGTATGTGAGAAGAGGGAGCATTCCAGCCTCGACAGCTGTCACTTCCAGAGGAAAAAAAGTCTGCAAAAGGTATGCCCAATTCCTTTGTGGTATCAAGTAACTGCAGGTGATTCTTCACCATCTCTAACTATATAATCACCTTCAGACCAGCTCTGCCAAGTTCCCACAGATGTACAAGGCCCTTCTCTGCAGAGCCAGAAGAGGTGAGGCAGGATTATCACCTCTCATGCATGCAGGGCCAGCTCCTGTCTGCAAGGAGTTGAACTGGACCCATGCACCAAGCCCTGGGTGAAAATGTGCAGAAATACAGTAGGTGCATAATAGAGATTTTCTGGATGGGGGGAAATCCTTACACAGGTTTTCCCACTAGACATGATTACTCAGCAAACAGTACTTTCCCCAGGATAAAGTGGGCAGACAAAAAGATGCTTTTCTGTCCTGCCTCATCATGGTCTGCAATGCTGACCAACCTGCAGACAACTGAACTTTCTCACCAATTCTGCTTTTACTTGCAGATGCTGAGATGCTATTTTGAGGTCTGGATAACACCTTGGTTACATAAAGTACATGTCCCTGTTGTCCACTGTCACCAATAGCTTTCCCCATGAGAGCCTGACTTATAGAGGATTTACCACCATGAGTTTTTCCTGGCCTGGACTGTCAACCTCAATATTGAAGAGGGGAATGGCTGTACAGAACCACCACAGAGCTATTCTCTCAAAGTGTACGGCTGTTTTTTATCTTGAGAAAGATGCTCAAAAGTGACAAAGACCTGCCTTGGCTGAATTCATTGCTCTTCAGTTGTGTATCTGTTTTTCCAAAACTAAACTGCAAATGAAGACATGTTGTCATTGATTCAGAAAAGTCATCCATGCTCTGGCTGCATTTCCAAGCACATCCAGAAAGTTCTTGTTGCACTTGCTTTATTCTGTGATAAACCTTCACAAAGCCATGATGGAAGCAAAACTAAACCACAGCATGTGCAACTACAACACTAAGGAAAGCTTTACAAAAGTGGAATAGTTTGCGTGGGGATATACACATGCACAGTTTCAAGAGCCTCCAGTGCTAGGGAAAATGTTAGACATATCTGACAGGAATGCCAGAGGTAGACTTGTTCTTTTTTTCAAGACAGGTGTATGGATAAGGAAGTCTTGAAACAAACAGATGAGAAGTGACACAGACTAACTAGTGCTTCTGCTTTAATCAAAAGCTAATCTACACTATGAAAGGCCATCCCTGCAAATGCCAAGGTGAATAAATGTAATCATATTCCCAAAGCATAATTCTGCTGAGGTTAAACAACATAGTTCCATGTAGGTTAATACATGATATTTAATCTCTGGCTGACCACAGATTATATTCAGATTCAGGAGAATGGTCTTCTCTAGGTGGGCATCTACAATTCCTTCAGATTTCACTCTTCATCCATGGTCTCATTATTGCTTACACCAGATTAAGGTGCCTTATTAGCAAGGATTTGGGTAGCTGTGCCCTTAAAATAGCAATAAAGTCTGAGCCCATGTTCAGTCATACACAAACCAGCACTTCTAAATGTATAGAGCCCTCATCTAAGCCACAAAGAGCATGTGTTTTTCCACAAACACTCCTTTTCTTCTAACAGTTGTTACCTTTCTGCAGCAATATTGCAACTCCTATTAGCAGTAACAATTACAGCCTTTGTAACAACCATTCAACCAAGAAAGGCCAGTGAAGAGCTCTGGGCCAAGGTCTGGGGATGTTAAGATGGGTCAGTTAAGATGGGTCTATTAACAGCATAGCTGAGGTCTCTGCTCCAAGTAATTCCAAAGCAAACCTTTGCAAGCTAGGCTAGTCTCAAGTCCTGCTTCAGAAACACCATTTGTGATGAGCAGGTGGCTCAGCAGCAGCTCAAATTCAGCAACCAGTGCTGGAGAGGCAGCTGTGCCTCTCTTATCTTTGAGAACAGCAGTCTCTTGGACCTTCAAAAAAAAACAAAAAAAAACCAAAAAAAAACCAAGGAAAAAAAAAAAAAAACAAACAAACAAACAAAAAAACCCAAACAAACAAAAAAGCAGTGTTCAAAAGAAAGCTCCTGAAGAGTCATAAAAGAATATAATGTGGTGCTACATTCACCCATCACACAAGCCACCACTGAAAGCCTGGTGCCAAAGACAAGGAGAAAGCAAGCCAACTATAGTGGCTTGAGTTGTTCACAAAAAAGAAAGCCAAGCCACAGCTAAGTTTGTAGTAAGGCAAGAACCCAGGAATGCTCTTCAAATCTCAGAGGGGTTAGTATCTTGGTTTAAAGACAAATATTGGGAGGGGGACTCCAATAAAATGAAATCCATCCCTTTTTTATTCTCCCCTCCTTAATATAGAAAGACCAAAAAAAATGCAAGGTGGTTATAAGTGAAAAATTAACAGTTTACTAACAAGGAAAAACAGCAGCACCACAAAGATAAAAGAGAAACACTTCACCCAAAAAAGAGGAGCTCACTGCATCACATGGTCTCCCAGGAACAGAGGGGAAAGGAAATGGTGGAGGGTCCTCCCTGCCAACTACACCCATCCACCCAACCAAACAAAAGAAAGCAATGGGAGAACAGGTGCAAAAGCAAAACCCCAGGAGAACTGTACTGTTCTCAAAAGCCACACTACCAAACTGGCCACTCCACGCCACCTGGTTAGGTTCAGGTCTTAACTGCATTAGCGGTACCAGTTCAGAGTCTCCTTGTTCCCTGCCACACGTTACCCCTGGCAGGCTGCGTTGGCCCATGTGGTTTGACTGGGCTGTGTAGCTGCGGCAGGGGCTCTGGCACCCGCAGCGGTTCCACACAGCAAGTGAGCAGTGAGAGCGAGTGGTAGCAGTCCCGCGTGGCACTCCGGCAGTGCTGGAGAGACTGTGGCAGTGTGGCAGCTGGGGTGGGGATGATGCCTGGGCTGCTTCAATCCCAGCACAACACAGCGAGCCAGCAGCTCCCAGATTTGCTGCTATCCCAGCAGGGCAGGCATGGTTTCTGGCCACAGCCAAGATCCTGGACCAACTCTTTCCCCACCGCAAAATACCTCCCTCCTCAAATGCAGCATGCCCCCTTCAGATGACATAAGGTATGAATATTCATTGCTATAGCTCCCTTTCCTGGCTTGTAAGCAGAACAGTTAGGAACAGCCTCAATGCCTTTTTCACTTCAGCTGGGTGCTTCACACAATGCCAAGGGCTTCCAACCAGGCTGTCAGCTCTAGACCATCTAGCCCAGCCCAGAACAATCTGGACAGATCAATGTTTCTTTCTTCAGCCAGCAGGACAGCCTGGTGCTCAGTAACAGATGTTATATGCCTTTCCCACACCACAGTAGGGGTGAAAAGGCAGCACACTGTCGGCTCAGGTCTGTGCAGAGTCACACGCAGGCAGTAAGCACACCACAAGGTGTGTGACTGTGTGACTTGAAGCCCCTAGCACAAGGGGCTTCATCTCAGTCTCCTCACCAAATCAATTCTCCATTTGTCAGAGCAACAAAAGTTAAAGCCAGGTAAACTTTACAGAATCTCAGAATATACTGAGTTGGAAGGGACCCACAAGGATCACTGAGTCCAAATCCTAGTCCTGCACAGGACCATCCCCAAGAGTCACATCACACGCCTGAGAGCATTATCCAAATGGTTCTTTAACTGTGTCAGGCTTGCTGCTGTGACCACTGCCCTAGGGAGCCTGTTCCAGCAGTATCCAACCACCCTCTGGGTGAAGAACCTTTTTATAATATCCAACTTAAACCTCCCTTGACACAATTTAAGGCCATTCCCTTGGGTTCTGTCATTGGTCACTGCAGAACAAAACAGTCTGACCATCCTCTTCCCCTCACAAGGAAGTTGTAGTCTGCAATGAAGTCTCCCTTCAGTCTCCTCCAGGCTGAACAGACCAAGTGACCTCAGCTGCTCCTCTTATGGTTTTCCCCTCAAGGCCCTTCACCATCTTCATTACCCTCTTTTGGACACTAATACCTTAATAATGCTCTCTAATAACTTGACATCACACGGACTGACAAACCCAACGTGCTCCTGTTGCTCTCTCAAGGAAAATCCAGCAAGACAACATTTGGACCTCTGTCCAAACAGACAAGCACCTTTTGAGAAAGACAGGTCAGCCTTACGTTTAAAGCTGCATCAAAGTGTTCCTTAGACATTACAGTAAAAAAGGCACAATGAAATTGCAGAACCCACTGCCACACCAGGTAGATAACAGACCTTTCAAAGAAAGGAGCAGAACTAGTCCATTAAACTCTTTGTACCACTCCAGAGCACTTCACTGAGGAAGGATTTGAGCAGTGAAAGAGGACACTGCTAGCACTGACCTGAAGAAATGGAGTTAAATACCATTTAATCACAATCACATGCAGCAGTCAAAGAGTTAATGTCTCTGCCCTCTGCATCTTCACTAGACTCCAAGGAGTTCATACTCCGATATCTATTCCAGGTTACAATGGCAATTAAATAAAAATATTTCTAGTAAATATTTACGGCATAAGATGAAAAGAAAAGCTTGTTCTTGCCAGGGCTGGATGTTGGAGGAAAAAGGAATTATTTCAACAACGACATTAAGAACTCATGAAACAACCAAAGCTGGTGCTTCAGAAGTGTGGGTTCATACAGGACTGGTACAAACAAGACGAAGAAGTGGTTTACTTCAGCCTCAGATCCGTCTCCAGTATGCTGGAAGCAATGAGCTCAATGCATAACATAGTTTCTTGGCTTCTCTACTTATGAGGTTACTTAGCCACCGGTGAAGAGGACATCCCAAACTCTGCCACATGGAAGAACTGGCTGCACACTGAGGAGATCTCCATGCACACAGTGCTACTCAAACCAAGCTAGCCTGAGTTTCACCAGAGCTTCACAATGTCCAGTGGTCCTCAAATGGAGATGTGCATTTGCTCCAAAGCTTTGTTATGCAAATACTTCCTCTCATACTCCCACTTTTGAAATTGCATAAGAAACAAACTGCCTGCCACCAAAATATCATCATCATCATGGCTAGACTTCGTGAACAAAGATTTGGGAGGGTTTTTACCCACACAGAGTGGGTGAATCCCTCAAGCCTGCACAGTGGATTTTTTAGGTGAGGCACAGCGTGTGCAGAACTGGCCCCACCCTTTACTCCTGAGGTTCATCTGCCAGGGCCTAGCAAGCTTGGACAGGGACAGTGAGGTCCTCAGGATGTAGGTTTGGTTAGAGTATCCTTCTCTTACACGGATGGCCTGACAGGGCTAAGCGAGCTCCATCTGCCCGGGTTTGGAGTTAGAGTTGTCCTTCTCCTAGGATGGTTGCCGGGCGGCTGACGAGCCCATCCTGCCCGAACCACCAAAATATAAAGCACCACTGACTGACAGACTTCCCACTTTGCATTCTCCTCACATCAGCAGCTCTACATCAAGGACTTGGAAGTTCTGCCTATACCAGGGGCATCCAATTTCACAACCTGACTGACTTTCAGAACCCACTGGCAGTTGAGGGAGTCACACATGCAGTTGCACAGAACCAAGACAAGGTTTAATTTGTAGCAGCTAGATAAGGAGACGTTACTGCTGCTGTCTATGAGGAAAAAGCCTTGTATATAGCTAACTACAATCACTTAAGTGCTCAAATTTTCAGTCCCTACCTCAAACAAATTAGCAAAAAAATAGTTGCCCTATGTGCTTATTTGTAGCTAGATAGGAAGGCCCAAGTGTCAGCATCATCAGTTGTTTGTTGTGATCACTGAGCAGACAGACCTAGAAGCTTAGGAGGTCATTATCTCTCCTTCAAAGGTTATTGACACAAAGTAGACACAGATTTAAAAGAATTGGATTTGTGCCAAGGCGTTGCAATCACTTTCATCAGCTGTTTACACTGAGAAACCAACCTTTGCATAAAAGTGTCAGAGATATGAGTTACCTTCCAGCAGCTCTACTAAAGGAGAAGTTTGGTTCAGAAAAGGGACAGGGCAATTAGCTGTGAAATAATATTTTAAATAGCTTCAACAAAATCTTCTTGATACTTGTGCCCTGCAGAAACATCTGTTTCACCAACAAGGCAAAACAAAACACATCATTAAAATGCACAGCTGTGGTGTACTCCAGCTCAGTTCCTTTCCTTAGGTTATTTTACTGCAGGGCTTTATGCTAAAGCAAAAATTTCTCCAAGCCCTTCAGGAGACAGGGCAGTATTCTCTCATATACCATAGTCTGTCCCAAAGGAAGCTTAGGTAAGACATAGGAAGCAACCTCACATTCTTCTGGGAGTTCTGCAGAGAGGCTTCCCTCCCTTCTTAGGGAACTGCAGTCCCTTTCTTCTGCCACCAAAAACCAGTCTTGCTCTGACAAGGTCTTTGGGTACCTCTGTAAATACTCATGCTTCTTCCAGTAAGGCAATGTGTTCACAGTCCTAGAGAAGAGCTGCAAAGGGCTCATGTTCCTGCACTGATATCATCAAGAGAGAAGACTGGCTGCTTTTTTTCCAAACCTGACTTGTTCCAGCTTTCTCCTTGCACATGGCAGGTATGTCACTGTGCATGTGAAACTAACATGCCACTGCCTCTGTGGAAGTGGAACAAACCTGTAAAACTAGTCTTTACAGAATAATCAAAAGGAGTTTGTCAGTTTGCTTATTCCACAGTCATTTTAGTGCTGCTGTTTTACTCTGGGAGAATTGCATTTGAGGAACTGTCAAGGATTAGAAAACCCTGAGTTTCTAGAAAAATACTGTCCTTAAGAACCCCTCGTACTGAGTAATGAGAAACCTATGTGTCAGTTAATCTGTTTCATCTGGGGTTTACAACAGATCATCCCACTTCTGCATTATCAGGATTCAGCACAGCAACCAGGAACGGGAGCCAACACCATCAGCTCTCAGGAAAGGCACCTCATTTCAGACTCTGCAGACTTTAGGTCTTCTTGGACTGAAGGTATGCAGACCTTGCATTCAGATACTTGTCATAAAATCCTTAAACTGCACAATGACACCTCTGCCTGGTTCTGCACTTCCACTCTAGTCCCCCACCAATGTTGTAGTCATCATGACACTAACTGGCCTCCTTCCACTTTTAATGGCCATGGAAGCATCAGCAACCTTGGGCCAGGCATCTCTCTCACTAGAAAGCATCAAGCATTCTGGCTTTCTCCTAGACCTTGGTGCCTCACATACCACCATCCCACTCTTCTTCAGGTTGACCTCTAACTTGCAGGGTCAAACAATAGTTTATTTACACAGACAAAGCTTCAGATAAAGTGATAAGGTTCTTACGACAAATGAAATGCCAATGGCCTAGTTAAGCAGCCTGTCACCATGCAAAGTCTGTTGCTTAGAACTGTGCTCCCTACCACAGTTTATATTTGGGGCTTTACAGACTTTCAGCAGTCTTTATGTTTTTTTAAGGGTACTGCTGACTGACTAGACTTGTACCCAATAAACTCCTTCTATTTGTACAGGTTGGACAGACATGCTTTATTCATTCTGAGACACTTAACTGAAAACTGCACTTTCTCCAAAGGATTAACCTTTAGACAAACTCATGTAGACTGATAGTTATTCAGCTACTTTCCAATGAAGCACGGACAAGAAGAAAGAAAAAATTTTATTACCCAAGGCTGACCAACAACAGGTAGAGAAAAACATCAGAAACTATGAAGAAATTTATGGGCACAAATTCTTGCTCACCTCTGACCCCAGCCCCAGAATTCACCTCCTGCTTTCAGCACAGCAAGCTGTCTGCCTGCAGTTATTTCTATTGCAGCTGTGGTTAGAGGCCCACTTTTCACAGCTAGAGAGGTCTGGCCAGCAACAAACCCATACCACTAGCCACAACGGAAAAGCAGTTGACTGAGCTCCCATGAGACATCAGGGACAAAAAAAACCCGACGTACTCAAGGCATTAGGTCAGCTTCTTCCATGCTACAGCACTAGCTTGCTGGATTTTATAGGCAAACTGATCCCCCTAGGAAGACAGCTCAAATACATTCATGATGCCCAGTCTTCTTTCCTAACTGTGGCACCTGGCAGAAAAACCCTCTCTGCTATCACAGGATTTAAAGAAGGCAATAGCCCTAATGAACAAAGGCATTAGGTATGTTCAGGCTAGAAGTTGCTTCTGGGCTTCAGTTCTGCCATAAACATTTCTAGTCTTCTTGCACCTGCCCCTGAGATATACCTGGGCCACAGTGTGACAGCTTGGACGAGACTGCTTCAAAGTCACACCAGAAAAAGCCACACTCTGTTAGATACCACACATATCTGGCATTCTCTTTTCCCCTCCCCCAAGAAAAGTAAGTTATTTGATAATCTCTTGATCTGCTGTACTTGCTCCAAAGCTCAAAGATAATTAAAAAAGACAAGACCACAGGATCATTAGTGTACTAAGTTAGTCTAACAGTGGCCAGGAAGGAGAGATGGGTTAGAAGAGTAGAGAAAGAATCATAACCAAAAAAACTCCTTAGAGACAAGTTTTCGTATGTCTTACCTTCTTGAGCATAAACAACACTACAATTTGTTTGCTTTCCTACTTCCTAACTTCAGGGAAAGCATTTTAAAAGGGAATTAGTCACATAAAAGCCATCACATTTGTCATGTCAAAACAGTGGAGAACTACTTCACCACAAAAGCCAGGAAAAGCTTCTAAATTACATACTTTGGCAAATCAATCACTAGACATAACTATGTATCAAGAGGCAAAGTAGTCCTTGCCCCAAGAGTACCAAAGCATCAGCATAAAAGAATCACATACTTGCTCTTTCAACCCCAACTTAAAATACCATCAGGTCAAATTTTCATATCCCACAAGAATAGGACAAATAGTTCCAAGGACTGACAGAGCAGTGTTAATCAGCCGATGCTGAAGTAGCTGGCCTGGGCTGGGTTTTCCCAAAAAGAGACATTGCAAGCATATCCTATTCTCAGCGCTTCTTCAGAGTTCCCACAGCAGTAAGTCTGCCCACACTTGTAGCAGTCACATCTCTCCAGCCTTTGAAACTTATCACAGGATCACACTATCTCTATCCACAACCTGTTAAGATAGGGCTCAGCTATACCAAAAGTCAGAGCCTGCAGCAACTCATCTACTAGGCCTCTTTTGCAACTTAGTCAACACCTTCCCAAACTGAGTAACCACCAGGTTTGCAGCTCCTGGCCGGTACAGGAACAAGTCAACCCAATCCAGCAACCATCAGCTACTTGTCCCAGGACTGCTGCAGCCTGGAATTAACAGAGAATAGGGAAGCAGAAGCACTGACAAGAAAGAGTCACTTTCATTTGCAGAGCCCTTCCATTAACAGAGAAGTGCAGAAGGCCAGTGAAAGCAGATGACATTTTTATCATCTTCCCCTTCTATGGTGCTTTGCATTACAAATATAGCAAGTCTCATTTAGTTCCTTTTGAAAGATGGGGAAATTGAGCAATAACATGTTTATGTTTGACTGTCACCCAGTGGCAGGAAAGGAGAGCAGCAAAGGCTTCAATTCCAAAGTACCAATCAATGCACTAAATCACACAACTGCCAAAGCAATCCCTTTAGCTCTCCAAGATGCAAGACCTCTTATTTAAAATCATAGTATGCTGTGTGTTGGAAGGGACCTCAAGGATCATTGTCAGTGACACCTTCCATGAAACCAGGTTGCTCTAAGCCCCATCTACCCTGGTCTTGAACATTCCAGGGGTGGGGTATCCACAACTCTGGGCAACGTGTTCCAGTATCTCTGTGCTCCATGACCCTGTTAGGCACACAGGTGAGACTGATTGTCCTGTAGTTGCCCAGGTCTTCCTTTTCACTCTTTCTTTTAAAATGGGAGTTATTTTCCCCCTTTTCTAGTTGGTGGGAACTTAACCAGACTGCCACAACTTTTCAAATATGATGGATAGTGACTTAGACACTTCATCCAGAAGCTCCCTCAGAATCCATGGATGCATTTCAACAGGTCCTGTATGCTTTCGTGTTCCTTAGATGGTCTTGAACCTGATCTACCACAATGGACTGGTTTATTCTCCCAGTCCCTGCCTTTGCCTTCTGCAACTCAAGCAGTGTGGTTGGAGCATTTACTGATGAAGACAGAGGCAAAAAAGTAATTGAGTACTTCAGCCTTCTCTATGTTCCAGTAATTAGGTCTTCCCTTTTCTTCTGGAGAGGGCTCACATTATTTCTAGTCTTCCTTTTATCATCAACATGCATATGGAAGCTTTTCTTGTTGCCCTTGATGTTGTTAGCCAGGTTTAATTCTCTCAGGGCTCTGGCTTTTCTCATCTGATCCTGGCTACTCAGACAATCTCTCCATATTACTCTCAGGTTACCTGCTCCTGCTTCCACCCTCTGTAGGCTTCCACTTTGTGTTTGAATTTATTTAGGAGCTCCCTGTTCATCCATACAGGCCTCCTGACATTTTTGCCCAACTTCCTCTCATGGGGATGCATCATTCCTGAGCTTGGAGTAGGTGATCCTTGAATATCAACCAGCTTTCTTGGGCCCTTCTTCTTTCCAGGGCTTTATCCCACTGTACTCTACCAAGCAGATTCCTGAAGGGGCCAAAGTCTGCCCTCCTGAAGTCCAGGGCAGCAAGCTTATTATGTGCCCTCCTCACTGCCCTAAGGATCTTGAACTCCACCACTTCATGGTCCCTGCAGCCAAGGCTGCCTTTGAGCTTCACATTCCCCATCAGCCCCTCCTTGCTGGTGAGCACAAGGTCCAGCATAGCACTTCCCCTCCTTGGCTCCTTTATCACTTGGAGAAGGAAGTTACTGTCAATGCATTCCAGGAACCTTCTGGACTGCTTTTGCCCTATTGTGTCATCCCTCCAACAGATGTCAGGGTGATTGAAATCCCCATAAGGATCAGGAACTGTGAACATGAGGCCACTCTTATCTAAAGAAGGCTTCATCCACTCAGTCTTCCTGGTGGGATGGCCTGTAGCAGATCCCCACTATAATGCCACCTGTCTCTTTAATCCTGACCCTTAACCTATCAGTCAGCTCCTCATCCACGCCCACGAGGAGCTCCACACACTCCAGCTGGTCACTGACACAGATGGCAACACCCCTTCCTCATCCCTCCTCAAGATCCTGTATCCTTTCAAGACTTCGGTCATAGGAGCCATTCCACCACATTTCTGTGATGTCAGTGAGATCACATGCAGGCAGGTGTACATCTCTAACTCTTGCTTATTCCCCATAGTGTGTGCATTTGCTTAGAGGCATTTAAGTTGGACCTCTGAAGACTTACTGTCTGGAGTGGCTGGAATTCCTTTGTGCTGCCAGCTCTCCAGCCACAAAACATAATTTTTGCATGGGTTTTCGTTTGCAACAGTTGACAGAAAAGCACTCTCTAGACTTACCAAGCAGAGTACCTGTTAACAGAGTAAGTATATTATTCCCTTTGAAGATGCTAGAAAGCATGTATGAGCTATTATTACATTCTAAGATCTTCCACCAAAGCCTTCCTTATCCACCATTACTAGATTTTACAGGGACCTTTTAAGTCCACATCCATCTTCAGGCACCAGTCTTTCCCAAAATCTTTACCATTTCTCCATGAGAAGCATGTTGAACAGGATTCCTGCAACTGGCCTCTTCTCTCACACATCTCTTAAGAACAGTCGCATAGATAATGAAAAGGAGATTTACAGGACCTGGTAAACATGGAGGAAATACTACAAATTACCCCTTTTAAACCTGCTGGAACTAGCCCTTAATGACACAGAAAATGCAATTTTCATTCATTATCTGGCCACAATGCTATAAAGAAACACAGGAGTCCACAAGTAACGATCAAATTTGATTTTGCATGTTAACAGCTAATTTAGTGTCTAATGTTACTTACATGGGTTGGAATTGAAGAAACCCAATGGTATAACTAAATTCCTAGGCATGTTGTTGATTTCTTGATGTTGATCCCTCTATCACAGCACCTTGATATGACATTATAGTATATACTGTAATCACTCCTGAACAGCAGGTTCCAAAACAGAAATAAACACATGCAAACCATCATCTTCAATTCAAATCATACATACTTAAATTCCATACATTACAAATCCTTCCAGTGTAAGAAGACTTAGTTGTGTTAAAGACAACATGATGATGATGTCTGTTTACAATGACTCTGAACAGGGTTGAGCACGAAAAAGCAGTGGATGTTCTCTGAGAAACAAATAATGAATGAAGATGCCCCACCATACTCCTCAGACATTCACAAATATGCATGCCAACTCCAAACCAAGGAAGAGAACAGGTACATCAAGCTGTATGTTTTCCTATGGCAAGAGTGCTAAGCTTGTTAACAGACTGTCACTTTTTGTCCATGGTAACAAACTCCCACAAGCACATGCTTCCTTTGTATGTCTGCAGTATTATAGGACAGTGGGACTTCATCATGGATGGACAGTTAAACACGCTGAAGATTAAGTCTGCAAATATATGGAGACCGGAAGGAACCCAGGTAAAGATATCCATTATGTTCGTGTGCCTCACTAACGTAAGCTACCATCACTCCATTGGGATCATGAAAGCTTCTTCTGTAGGATCCTGTCTCAGTAAGTTCAACAACAAGGCTATACTTCGGCACAAAATTTGTCACGGTTTCCTGACTCAGCAACTGAAAGAAAAAAAAAAAGAAAATTAACAAAATATTTTGTTGTCCACAATTATAGGTCACCCATTTATACAGGCAAAGACCACTCCGTACTCCTTGGAAGAAGAAGAAGCTAAGAACAAAAGCACACATTTTGAGTAAGCACAGGGTTAACACATTAATATCTGAAAAGGCAACTTTAAAAGAAAAAAAAAAAAACAAACCAACAAGCAGAAGCTTACTCTACTCCAGAGCTAGGCTGAAAGATTACCCACACAGGAGGCATCAGCTTGTTCTAGTACAGGTGATGCCCATAGCATCACTTTTTGTTAAGCCTGCTGCACTGCAACAGCAGAGACAGGGACAGCAGAGAGCTTGTTTAGCTGAAATGGCACTTCCATCCTAAACACTACTTTTTGATTTTTATTTTTTTCGAGGACAGAAGTCTTTTTATGTCTTTGTATTCTTTAGAAAGCGCCACACCGTTTCTTTAGCATCAGACATCCCTTACAATATACTTATTCTTGCTCATCCTAAGGCGGAGTGTGACAACAGCAGGCATACTGAATCAGAACAAAATGTCACTTAACACCATCCATAACATACACACTGTCTCCCAGGATGCCTAGGGTAGTCATTAGAAAAGGTCAGACTTCCCAAATGCTCTTCAGACATCTGGCAATAAGTACTTTAGGCACTTCAGGTACAAAGGTGAAGGCTGCATAGCTAAAGAAGACAGTCCCTTCTCTTTTCTGAGATCAATATGGAAGATAAGAGATGTTTACCTGCTACTCAGAGATACAAAACAATAGTTTTACAGAATGCAGATTAGCCCAGTTGGTTGCAGCATAGTACTTATAATTCCACGATCACAGGTTTGATACCCATACAGGCCCAGATGATCCTTGTAGGTCCCTTCCAACTCAGAATATTCTGTTTTACTACCTATGAATATATAAGGACTGATCTACCTGGGGACAGTGACAACAGTTTTAACCACAACACTGAACAGCTTTTTAAGTCATCCTGTGAAGAGGAAGAAACAAGATAAAAAAGTATTTATCAATTCCATTCCTATATTAAAGGTGATTTAAAAAAAAAAAAAAAAGGTATTTTTAACATTTTTATTTTTTACCTTAAGTATCATCCTTTTAATCCATGGTTTTTCAGACAAAAAATCCAACAAAGAAAATCCAGGATTGTGTCGGACGACTGACATAGCTACCCAATATCCTCCAGAGCTGCTTAACCTGATATTATCTGGAAGACCAGGCATATTCTCAAGAAACATATCTGCTCCACCTTTCATGAGACCAGACACATAATACCTGAAAGTTATAATAGTAGATTAGGGCATCTTAACTCAAGCAGTCTAAACAAGAAATAAAAGTCCCAAAATCAATTAATTCTTAAAAATAGTAATTTTTCATTATTTTGGTCAGGGAAATACAGCACAGCTACACTCCTCTCATTAGGAAAAAAGTCAGCTTACTCCACTACATTTAAGGAGCCCATGATGGAAAGATCATGCAGTCCAGATGTTTACAGCAAAATAAAAAGATCAAGTATCGAGGAAGGCCACCTTCTCTGTCATTTATAGCTGGGGATATATACAGTGGAAGGTTTCCTTTGTCATTTCACTGATTTATTTAAATAATCTCTAACAGAGATTAGGAATATTTTCAGTCATACTCACCTCCTGATTCTAGCCATGGTTGTTTCCTGCACCAGGACAAAATCTTCTGCAGGAGAGAGCTGCACACCATTGGGAAACCTCAGCCCCACCATTAAAACTTTCACTTCTTTTGTTACTGTGTCATATTCAAGGAGGCTAAAAAGAAATTATTTTTGAGTGAAGATGAATATTTATTCCTCTCCGTTTCATTCTCCAGACATCTCCTCTTTTCTCTCATACACTTAAGAGAAAAAGGCAGAAAGGTCAGGAAGCACTTGTTTATAAATATAGGATAAATAATGAGCCACTTGAAACTGGCAGCATCTGTGAAGGATTTGAGTTGAAAGTAATGCTAACAGCTTCACTTTTAAAACAGACATTCTATGCAAGTCCTCTTAAAGGAAAAATAAGAATCATTTCTTTTGCTGCATGTCTCATTAGCAACATCCACACATTCTCTCACTCTTTCGTAGGCAGTGCAGTGTTTGCATAGGTGGTTTGTAAAGATAAAAAAATACTAAGACCAAGGAAGCAGTGAAGTCCATTCCTACAACTGAGCCTACATTAAGTTAAACACCTCAGGGAAGAGATACTTGCCGCCCATCATCTGTGCCTTCCATAATCAAGAATAAGTAGTCTCGTCTTTGCCATTTGCTACTGGAGTCAGTGAAGTAGATTTTCCTCCCATCCTGGGTCACTGTAAGATCATTAACAAATGACAACTTCTGACCTTCAATTAATGTTTTGGTTGACACAAGGATTTTCACTTCACCTGGTCACAAAAAGAGGGGAAAAAAAAAAAAAAAGATACAAGACAGACCTTTGTATGTCTTCCTCTGGAAATGGGTAAATACTAACATGTAATTAACAAGCACTTCACTTTTTTTTTCCCATTCCTGTCTGTGTTACACAGTAAGGTTTCAGCCTGTAATGGAACAACTCAATATGAATGGCCAGGAGAAAACACTCTTCAGAAAAACTGAAACAGCAGATGATGTTCCCTATTGATAAGTACCAAAATTTTCACATTTCTGAAGCTCATATGAAACAAAGGGCAAGCTCAGGTCCCTTGTAGAAGGATGCAGGCAAGACAATCACTACTCACTCTTTCCCCATAAACCTGTAGGAACAAAGAGTTCTACTCTGTAAGCATCAGCAGGTTCACTGAACTGCTCTGCCACATATTACCAGGCCAATTATTCGGGTCAAATCTCTAAAACTCAACCACAATTTAATGTGTCATCTTCAGGCACAGAGTTTGGGTTTGTTTTTATGCTGTTTTTTTTTTCATGACTGAGCTATTAGAACAGCTGTCTGCCATCCAAAGGGGAGACCTTGATCATACCCTCCCAGAGCAAAACAGTCTGAGTCCTTTCATTTCATGCCACCTACAATTTGGCCAGCCTTCCTCTCCCCACCTGAAGCCAATGTGGAGACGTAAACTGACAGAAAAATCAACCCTACACAATGCAGAAACAAAAGTACAGCAAACCCAACAAAAAGTTTATGTAACAACAATCTTTGTTTTTTTTTTCCATGAAAGCTGAAACAGCTACACAGACCTTTACTCATGGGTTCTGAGGTACCAATTTTGACAACCACAAACATGTAACACCAGAAGATAAGTCACTGGTAACTCTGATCTAGACAGATACAGAGAGGAAGTGATTGCTAAAGGAAAATAAGTATCAAGGTCTTTACATGACTCATTTCATCCAGACATCTCCAAATCACTATACAAAGAAGACAGGCATCATTTTCTGGCCTGCAGTGTCTGGCAAAAACTGCATATGAAGCCCAGATTTGTCAGTGGAAGGGAACAAGGGAACTTCTGAACAGAAAAATCATACCTGTACCAGGATCAACTTCACAGAGTCCATAATAAGCATCTGCCACAAAAAGAGTGTTATTTGGCCCCACTCTGATGCCAAGTGGTCTTCCACATGTTGGCTCATCTTCGTAGGTTCCTTAGGAAACAGTTTTAAAATTGTTTTCTAAATAAATACAAGGCATTCAGTCTACCTATATAAGTGTATTGGATCTGGCTGAGATGGAATTTGTTTCCCCCATAGTAGCCCTCACAGTGCTGTGCTTTGCATTGGCAGCTAGAAGGGTGCCCGTAACAGACCAGTGTTTTGGCTACTGCTGGGACAGCATCAATGCTCTCTCCAACATTCCCCCTTCCTGGGCAGGGCTGGGACTGGGCAAGATCTTGGGAGGGGACATAACCAGGACAGCTGACCAAAACCAACCAAAGGGATATTCTATACCACAGGGTGTTAGGTCAAATATAAAAGTTAACAGAAAAGAAGAGGAAGGAGAGGCATTATTTACATCTGCCTTCCAGAGCAGTTTCTACACGTGCTGAAGTCCTACTTCCCAGGCAGCAGTCAGACATCATTTGCAGATGGGAAGTAGAGAATAAAACATTTGAGTTTGTTTGGTTTTTTTTCCTTTGCTGGAATATGTGACATCTGTTTCTGTTTTAGTAAACTGTCTATATCTCAACCTATATGGTTTTTTTTTTCCATCTTACTTTCTTCTCCCATCCTGCTGAGGACAGGAATGATAGAGTAGCTTGGTGGGCACCTGGGTCAAACTGTAGCTTAAAAATATCTATGGGGTACATATGGCACATACCTTCATTCATTAAAAAAAAGAAATCCTACCTTTCTACGTATAAGTGAAACAGATATCCCCATGCCATATTTTTACCAGTCTAGAGAGGATCATATAATCTGCCAGGCTGGTAACTAGCTAACAGCTGCCTCAAGTAGGGCTAAATATCAGAAAAACTGATTTAATGAAATGCTTCTTCTTAGAAAGAATCTGCTTTACTGCAGGTTTGTATAATTGGTTTTTTTTAATTAAATTAATTTTAATTAAAAAACCCTCTCTTTTTCTGAAAAGGTCCAACATTGTCATGAAACAGCTAGTTTCTCAAGACACTAACACTGAAGACTTCTATATGAGGAGGAAGGGGAATACTGTAAATCTGAAGACTTTAGACAAATTCAAGGAGATAGTTGAGTTCTGAAAAGCTAAGAACTTCAGAACACCTGCAGATGGAAACATTAGCTTGAGAAATTTCTGGAGAAGGCAGTTGGCTACAGCATTTCCACTTCCCTCCTCAACTCAAGGAGCACAAAGTCTAAGCTCCCCATTACCACTTGGACCTTAGAGATATGGGGCAGCATAACCTTCCCAGCTCTCCTGAGCTGTACAAGTTCAATGGAAATGAGCAGTGGAAAGGTGATTCTTCACACCCATCCCAGCCAACATTCATGCCTAAACAGCAGCTGCAAATCCCACTTCTTGTCACCTGGCAGCAGACTGTGTTGGCTGCCAGCACCAAGGTTGTCCAATCTCAAGCAGCCAAGAGTGTGCTTCCAAATCAGTCCAGAATCTAATCATGTGAACAGCCACATAAAATTATAGAGGTAAAATGATGAACGTGTCAACAAGAGCTAATAAGGACAGTAATAGTTCCTGACCATAATTTCTAACTGTCAACCAGCACAGGGTTGCAGAACTTCAGCCAAGCTTCTATGTCATTACTGCAAACAGAACTACCCACACTCCCAACAAACACCAGCCAGGCTTCTCAGACTACCCAGACACTACTGAGATGGCCAACATTAACCTTCCCATAGAAATGGTTCTGTTAATAAACAAGTTGCTACCAGTTTTTCCTCACTCAGTTCCAGGAATCTCATTAAATGAAGCAAGTCATTCAGAAGGAAGTGTAGAATTCAACAAGAAATAACTGCATCTTAGCAGTGAGAAAACAAAATCATCATGACCCATGCAAGATCTCTGCTAAAGTACGTGCAGCCACAATTCCCCACTGTACTTACAAACAGAGGAAGGGAAATGAGTACACCAAAATGCAAGGCAAAATTCTGTAAATAAGTTGACCTTTCCCACTCACACATCATCTCAGAGTTCATTCACTCACACTTGTTTAGGAGTCTTCAGTTTTTATGGGCTGGGCCTTCAACTCAGAATCCTGTTGACTTTCAGCTTCCTCAAATATTAGGCCACATTGCTGCCCATCTTTTTCTTAAGATAGATGGGGTTTTTTCTAGATGGACTAACAGGAAAAGGCATGTTATCTGAGATGCATTTCAACCTCATCTTTCGTCTGATACTAAGATGCAGGATCCTCTAACAAGTCACCCATACTGCAGCCTTACAAGAGTGCAGGCCTTGTAGTCATGAGACAAGAACCCCCACATTCACAAATGTTACTGCTGGAAACTGTGTTGTGTTATATAAGAGCACTCAAACCCATTCCCATTCTTTTGACCCTCTGTTCTTGTTCTATTCTTCTTTTCAATGTACATACCTCCACTCATACTTCAATCATATATTAATATTTCTGTTACAAATTTCTATAGAGGAAGATAAGCACTTGCATGAGCAATCATCCAGACTGAACACAGTTCAAGCAGCGCATACCCTTGCCCCAGACATTCTTAGGTAAAGGTTCAGGAGCTGCTACTCACCACAAGGACCACGGCCAATTCTGGCTATTGTTTGTATTTCCCCATCTTCAATTTTGATAATCTTCCCATCAGCTGTCCCAGTAAATAGCACATCTGCAAAAACAACTGGTGTGATTAGCTTGATCACAAAACCATAGTGGCAAACATGATTCTTCTACTAGCATGAAGCAGAATTCATGTTTAAGATATAGTGAAGTGACAGATTTCTTCAGTCATAGCAAAAGGAACAAAAAAAAGGAAAGGGTAAAAACGAAGGTAAATAAAAGCATTTGGTTAGATTTCTCCCAACTCAGGAAGAAGGGAAAGTATTTAAACCTTAGGAGTGATGTATATAAAATATGAAGCTTTTCACTCACAAGTGGTCTAAGTTCTTAGTTAAAGGTAGACAGAACAATTTAATGGCCAGTCATTGGATTGATCCCTCTGAGTAAATTTCTACATCACAAAATGTGGTCAGACACTACATTTATCACCCTTCAGTGAAAGACTGACTAGGTAAAACTTCTCATTTTGATAGTCTACACTGGCTGCTGGGCATCTGCCAATGATCATTGTACCAGTTCTGGAGAAGAACCACAAAAACTATGACAATTGAACAACCACACAAATCAAAATCATTGCCAAATTACTCTATTCATGCCAAGCTGTGTGATAGCATAAAGACATTCACTAAATACAAACAACATGTGCTTTTCCATACAAGTAAACTAAATGAAAGACCACCAGATTAGTAGAGCCCACAGCTTGAACTTTTCCATCTCTAATTTAACTGATGTTATAGGTTTACTAATTACACTTTTAAAAGGGAATAAGAAGACTCCAGCATTAATTCATAGAAAACTTATTCTCAATCGGGTTATTTCACCCACAGGTCATAGTCCCTTGGAGGAAGGTTTCCTTAAAGAGTTTCCAATGAGATTGATAAAACTAGGCAACATAAAAGAATCAACAGCGTCAGGTAATCACTTCAGCACACTGTAAACAGAGACAGGAAAAAAGTGTAATCTGAGGAAGGAATTTACAGCAGTTTTTTACTGAGTAAAATAATTTCTTACAAATATTTTACTCATTTATTAGAAGATAAAGCAGAAGAAAAATAAATGTCATGACTACTGCAAACCTCTTGTACTGAAGGATCTTTCAGTAAGGGCCTTATAACTCCCACACCTCTCCCCTTTCAGAGAGCAACAGTCAAGGACTCATGTCAAGAGTAGTTTCTAGCCTTACAACCCTTTCAGGTGGCACAAGAAACAACCCCTGCACAATGCTGAGTTCCTAAAAAGAGGGTGTCACACCAGAAGAAATAACTTCCAGAGTTTGTTACACCTTTTGGTACACTGCTGAACAACCTCTTATCAATGGAACAACATTTAAAGATCCTTCTTTAAAAGCTTTTTTTGTCAGTGCTTACCCCCGATATTGGCAGTGGACTCTGGTCCATACAGCTGGTTTTCCCATAACCGCTCAGCTTTTCGTAACTGGATATTGGGCTCTAGTACACCCGTCAGGAGGGGAGGTTCCTTCAGACTACAAAACAGAACACATGCCTCATGATCCTTTGCACAAAATGCAAACACTCTTGAGCAACATACTGGATCACTTTTCTCCTAGTTTGCCAACTCCTGGAAACCTGATCTATGTTTTACATAAAGCTTATTTCATAAAAACCCCACAGCTAACAAGCAGAAGTATTGACTCTTATTCATCAAGGATAACAATTTCCTGGTTCTGCTGATCAGAAAATTTGCTACTATGTGTTCCTAAGAAATACATCTTCAAGTCCAACAGTTCAGCTATCTTAGACAAAAGTAAAGGATTTCTAAATTGCCACAACACAAAAGAACTGCTCTTTTCTTACTCAGCTGAATGTTTTGTTCATACCAGAATACTTTTCCTAAGTAGGTATGTACAAATCTATAAGAAAAAAGTTTTAAAAATTAAAAGCCTGGCATGTTACAATACACTGAGATCTGACACTGTATGGCACCTTCATCATGGAGAAAAAATAACTTCAATGCTAATTAGCAAACAACTAGGGGAAAAAGTGTTCCAGTAGCTTCAGCACTAGGACAAACAACCTTTCATAGCATATTGAAATATATGTAATTATTCATGACTTGATGCAGGCCCTTAGGGAAAGACCAACTCAAAGGAGTAAGTTGCTTGAACTTAGAGGGTATTGAGCTGAAATCTCAAAATGACAAAATAAGATCCAATCTTGCAAGCCCTAATTCACATAAACAGTCAGGTTCAAGCCAACTAGGGTTCCAACTACAAAGATACAGAGAAGGGAAGTAGTAAGATGCCCGCGCAGCTGTAGCTTAAAGATCAGTCTCCAAAACCAGCCTTAACTGTGCTGATGAACTCAAATATGTTTCAGTCTCTTAGGTTCCTAAACGCTCATACCTAAGCCCCTCAGTCTCCATGAGTTAAAGATTTCAAGTTACTCATTCATAATAGTATGCTACAGATATCTAGGCCAAGTTTTGAAATAATTTTTCAAATTTTTTTCTTTTTATAACTCTTTATATGACCATAAGCAAATGCCTTACACCCAGAGACTCTTAAAAAGATGAGGTATGACTCCAAAATTTATCTATGTTCACAGGATCCAGAACCTATTTGTCACTATGTTGCAAATCTACTGCTCATATGGTAAAAATCATAACAATTTCTAAAGCTACAGCAACTGGAAGGAAAAAATCAACTGAAACTGCAGACTATAAAAGCCATGACAATTGAGGAAAACAAGTTTACAACACAAATAATTCAGGAAGAGAAAAATACATACTCCTATCTGTCTGGTTACAGAGAGCAAATTTTCCTTTAAGTACATATTATTGCAGTGACAAAAACAACTGAATTATTAGCTGCTATCCAGAAGAGATTTACAGCAGAGTTGTCTTCATAATGATAACACAAATTTGTTTTCCATCCCTTCTTCCAAGCTTAGAAAGTTTCAGATGAGTATAAGAGGTTTCAAATACGGAATTCATTTGATGGGAACTTTGGGCAGTTGTGTTTGCAAGCAGAGAAACCACCCTGGAATCAATATTATCCAAGACAGGCTCATAGATAAAGAACTTCAAATAAACCAGAGTTGCAGGAATTTCACAGGGTGTTTCATAGATTATATCTGTTTTTTTCTCCTCCATCTTATTCATTACAACTTTCAGTGGCTTACAACATCACTACTAGCAAATGAGATTTCTATTTTTCACAGTCTCTCTGGACAATCTGTTCCAATTGGCTTTCAGAAGTACTGTCCAGTTGCAATGTATTTCAGGGAATTGAGGTTTGTTAAACTCAACTGCAGTAGAAAGTATTTCATTATGATTTGCATTGAGGCAGCTTATGTCTAATAGCCTATTGGTAAGACTTGCAAGTACTACCCTACCACATTAACAGCTTCTATCAACTTCAGAGATGTTTACCGTGTTGTTGTTCCTTTTCATTAAGGAATTATCAGGTTGATAATAAATATTTATCAGACCGAGCATTTTTACCTATTTCACAATGTCAGAGACAATGAACAGCCTGACTCCACCCTAGGGTAGCTGTCAAAGTATTTAACAGACAACTCCCAATATACATCACATCTTCTCATGTAGTTGACTCACTGCTACATGTGACACAGATCTCAATTCAGATATTTATGAATTCAGACACCTAGCTGCATTGCTTTATGAGATCTGCATTTCAACATAACATCATCATATGATTCCCCTGATACAAGGCACAAATCAACTCAGGTTATTCCATTTCAATTTTCATCCTCAGATAAACAGCCCCTCTTTGCCAGAACTACAGTGTCAGGGGTATAGCTCAGTCCTTAGTGAAAATGCAGTTCTTGTCTCACAGAAGGCAAGAATGCACACACAAAGTCCACGGACAGCAGAAAATTTTCTAGATTAATGATCAAAGAAAGTAATTCAGCTCCGTCAATGATCAGCAGTGACACACAACTGCACGAGATGGCTCGGAAACAGACTGGATACAGATAACACCGCAATTGCTCCCCAGTTTCTTAATCCAGTTAGAACAACTTTATGCTGTTAACTCTTGTTTGTTGAAGCAAAACAACAGAACATGTAGCAGAAATTCTGCTTCAGGAACATCTACTTCAAAACAAAGCAACTGTTTACCTTATAGGCTGAGGATCTATAGGACAATCCAGTAGAACAGTTACCCCAAGCAGTGGCACAGTCAGAGATGCAACCAAAGTCAAGAACGTAACACGGAACACCTTGCTGCTGTAAGTACTGCCAAAAATCAGATAAGAAAGCTATTTACATATACAATAGTCCTTAAAAATTCTTTAGCAGCTTATTTTCTTCAGAAAAGGAAAAAGAAACACTTCTGCCCAAACACCACCCTGACCCTGAAGGTTCAATTTGAACACATTAGGATAAGAGAAAGGTCTCAGCATACTGGCATCATATGAGGCAGAGCATTTTCACATGCAGGTTTTATGCAAGCTACAAGTTACAGCTGGCTAAAAAAAGCCAAAATAAAACCAAAAAATCGCCAAGAAACAGAGGATAGTGAAGTTGTTTGGCTGGGTTATTTTTAACTTGAACCTCACTTTTGGCAGTAGTTTCCATCCCAGCATAAATTCTGAATGCAAAGTTCCACTGAAACAACAAACACTGAGGAAGTTAAAGGAATAGTTGCTTAACTTAGTGAACACCGGTTTGAAACTCAAGACACAGCATACAAAAGAAAGGAACTATGTTCTATTTATCCACCAAAACACACAACAAAAAATGTTAAAACTGCTCTTCCACAGAAGACGACCAGTTTTTGTTCTTGTCCTAGCTGCAGGGCAGGTGGGAGCTAGAGCCATGTGGGTTGGGCTAGGTCACTATTCTATACCACTCACATCATCACTGGTGGGTGTGGTTTCGGGGGGAAGAAAAAGGTGAACAGACACTGGTCGTGTCCCATTTTGTTCCATTTCTTCCTCAGAGAACTTGCTGGGCCCAGTCCTGTGGACCCTGCCCCTCTGCAGCCACTGCTTGTCCCTTCCTATCCCCCTGGAGAATGAAGCTCCAGGGAGTGAATGCAGCTGAGCCCAGTGGAGGGCACCTGCCAGAGGCGATGGTACCAGAAGCAGCCACAGGAAACAGAGTGGTGGTGAGCTGAGTCAAGACAAGCCCAGCCAAATACTGTTGAACACAGCCAAGTCATGGACACAGCTCTGAAGTCGCGAACACAGCTAAGGGAAGCAGACGGCACCACAAGGACAATCCACCTTTTTCAGGGCGTTTGTCCATCATTGTGTTTCATTGTCTCCGTCTCAGAGATGGAAAAGGCCAACTGCAGAGAGCATCCTCCATCAAGAAGCCATGGGGTGCTACCTGCAGAAACATCCACCACCTTTGTCTGTGTCTTGGGAATAACCGCGTGTCACTGCTAAGCTGCAGGAGCATCTGCCATCTTGTCTTTGTCCCAGCACCCACACAGAACTAAGTCAAGGTGGTGAGCACCTCTTTGTGTGTAAATCAATTCCCTCTCTGTTGTATACTTTTGCTATTAATATTGTTGTTGTTCATTTCTCATCCCATTGCTGTTTGTGTTCAGTAACTTGTTCTCAACCCATAGTTTCTGCCTTTATCCCTCTCTCATCAGAGGCAGGCAGGGGGAAGGGGAGTGGGTTATTCAGAGTTTAATTCCCAACTAGTTTTAAACCATGACAGTTCTCAAAAAGTTTGGAGGAATCAAGCAGGCATTCACAGAGGAAAGAACAGAGTCAAACTCAACTAATCTTAGCCTTTAACTGGCAAAGCATCCCTCACAATTTTAGCTGTTCTGAACCATTCACTGGCCCAGCCAGCCAGTCTCCTTGCAGTATCAGTTAAATAAAGGCAAACAGTGCCTGATGGTTCTGCACTAAGCCTTGGACCACTTATATTGTTTTGTCCCTCATTAGTCAATCATCCAGACAGTAGGAAATGTGAACTACTGCCCAGAGCACAAATATTACAACTGTGGAGCTAACAACATGCACTTGCAGTACTGATATCAGCATCAAGGTAACCTTTGTGACTATCAACTACAACAGCAAGGTCAGAACTAGGCCCAAATTTAGTCAGTGCTTGCCTGCACAATGCATAGAAGTTGGAATATTCATAGTTCATCACATCTCTTTCCTGATGGCAAACTGCTGTCAGCCCCTCTCCTGGCAGGAGGCATAAGCAGTTCAGATGAAGTCCTGCCCCAGTTTTCCCAATCCTGCCCAGCACTCAGTGGGTTGTTACAAGCCACCACACAAACCACCAGGCTGTGACAAAGTGACTGCCACAAGGATGCTGACAGCCTGCCATGACAGACAGTTCAGCCTGTTTTGAGAAGTGCTGTTAGTCACCAAATTTTCCCCAGCTCCCCTAAGGTACTCACCACCTGAGCCTACTTCCTTTCCATCAGCATGCCCAAGTATTCCTGCTCTGGGATATATTCAAAAGTAAATTTTAGTTCTTGCTCTTAAGAGCACAGCACTCCCATCCTGAACTTCAGTAGTGTTACAGCACTAAGCTCGTCTCCATCTGGGCTTGACCAGGCTGAGAAACTGCTTCAAACAAGTTTTCTTGCCCGCACAGACCTCTTTGTACTCCTTAAGAGCCAGACTACCCTCACAATTAATTGGAATGATTCAGCACTACCTGCTTTAACAGTAGATATGTTGAGGAAGCAATAACCTCCCAGTCTGTCTCCCCTTGGATTTGGAATTGAGAGTATACAAGGCAATCCCCAAGTTTACACAAAAACTTCAGCTGTTGACCTTGTCTTTCCACTGTCCTTCAAAAGATGAAGACTCAACAGTCTAAAAGAACTGTCAGCAGACATTTGAGCGTCTTAGTGACAGCTGAAAACAGCTCACACAAAAGAAGGATGGAACTCATCTACCACAATTAAAACTCCTGAAAACAGGATTTAAGTAAAAGTCATATTTCTGATCCTCATTCAAACTTGTAAGGAACTGACAGTAAAGGAAACAGTCAGGAAAAATAAGGTTGATGAGTGAACTCACACTTCAAGCCTGCAAATTTCAAGATCTAGTTTAGACACTGCTGAAACCACAAGAATTCAAATAAAACCCAAAAACTTGAAAAAAAATAAATCAGCTGCTCAGAATCCTTACCAAAGTACACAATACAAAATACTGACAACTGTAAGTCACAGGAAAGAATCACTGAAGTAAAGGTTCACCAACAGTGATAAGCTGTTATGTGTCTGATAATTAAGCCTACATGGCCGGCTGTCACAAGTTCAATAATGCAACTTACCAGGACTTCAGCTATAATAATAGCAATTTAGTTGTTACTACAAACTAAAAAGAGAAGCCATTAAACCAGCTCTTGAAAATGCACAGTAGACTAGCAAGACAATACCAAGGGTCACCATAGCCAGCAGTCCAGGCTGTCTCATCCTCTAGGCAGAACTACTGGGATGGAGGGAAAAGCAACTGTCCTCAAGAATTTCTGTCATGGCTACCAATCAGGAAAAAGGCAGGTCCTAGAATTTCCTCCACTGCTTTCATGTAGGGCAGACTCATGACAACAGGACCTGTGAATACTCTGGATCATTCAATGGATTTGAGCACAGTTACCAAGAGAAGTTGAAGCCAGAAGGAGCAGTCTCAAGCTCAGATATGCTTATGCTCTTCTCCAAAAATAGGGACTACATGTGCAAGCCATCAGACAGTCTTTCATTCTGATGACTCCAAAGGAACAGCTGTAAGAATCTACAAAGTACTGAAATCAGAAGAGACATAGAAGATGGTGAACAAAAGTATTAAAAGTCATCAACTACCTCATTCAATGGTAAGCAAAGCAACACTACCACTTTCTTATGGCAACTATTGTCTTTAGTTAGTGAAGCTATTTTATTTATAAAATTCCTAAACAGAAATTTGTATATGTAATCTTTTTTACCTTAGTCAGAAACAAAGAGACTGTTTATAAGGTTATTCTACCTCATACATGTGGAATTGTCATGAAACTATTGCCAAGACTACTCACAGTTATACAGATATTAATCACACCCACAATAAACCTGTGCAAGCTGCAATGGGATGTTATCTCTTCCTCTGCAAAAGATAAACAGTACTTAAACAGATCTATATTGGAAAAAAAAAAAAACAAGACAGCAGCCACAATTTAAACCTTTTGGTTTGTTTTTTTGTTTCTGTTAGAAGCTGTTCCTGCAGCTCTGCCGAGCAGGTGCGCAAGCGCTGCCCCGACTCCTCCCCACCGTCAGCCACCCCGAGCAGGGNCCCCGCACCAGCCCGAGCCTCCGGCCCGGCCCTGGGGCAGCCGCCCAGCCCCGTCCCGCTCCTCCCCGCGCACTCCGACCCAGACCTGCAGCTCCCCCGCCGGGGTCGCCACAGGCGGGCACAGCCCGTCTGCCC
>VXAU01001562.1:458924-508650 GCA_013399695.1 Formicarius rufipectus | reverse complement strand
GCCTCCGACACCCCCGAGCCCGCCTCCGACACCCCCGGCCCGCCCCGCCGGCCGTGGACCCGCCTCCGAACCCACCCTCGGCCCGGCCCGCCCCCGACACCCCCGGCCCGCCTCGCCGGATCCGGGCGGTGCTGACACGTGTCCTGACTCACAGGACCTGTCCAGAAACCTTTAACCGTGGTACGTGATAAAGGTCGTTATGATTCGTGTCAGTGAAAGCCAAATGGGTTATTGCCGCCCCATAAAGGGAACAAGTTGTTATTACACCCCATCAAAAGAAGTGTGTAAATTATGGTAGAACTGTTTAGTTTCTTTATCAAGGTAATGTGAATTATAGTTGAACTGTTTAGTTTCTCTGCTTCTATATCAAGGAAATTCTTGAATTGCGGTAGAACTGTTTAGTTTCCCTGAGCCCTTACCAAGGAATGTGCGAATTATAGCAGATGGAACTCACACAATAAAGTTGATATGTTGAAGACTGTTTAGCATCGCATTGTAAAATGTATATGTAATATGATGTAATGGATATGTATGAAGTAACTGGGTAAACTCCCAACCTGTGCTGTGTTTAGTATGCGATTTTGGGGCAGTGAGGACTCTGCTGTATCCAGTGCACTGTTTGCTTTCACCATATAATAAACTCTTATTCAAAAACCCATTCAGGTCTGAGACTCTGTTTCTCACAGGTACAAGCCTCACATGTGCAAAGAAATATTTCCTTGGACAAGAAAGTTTTGGATTTTTTGTCATTTTGATTCATGACCATACACATAGTGTTACTCTCACTCATTCACTGAGCCTCAATTGCAGACATTTTTTGGGATGACTTTTTTTGACATCTATGTGAGCCCTCTTTTAGTGGCAGGGGAGACTTGCAGAGAACAATGCTTCCTGTCACCTTTTATTTGTAACTAGTAAGAAAGGCACTACAAATTTCCTGTCTAATATGAAAACATAATATGAAAATATGTCTTAGACAAACATAGTATCATTTCCTGATAAAGCAGATTTTTGCTCACTCTCACCATAGTCAGGTTATTTGAGTTTCCTTTTTCTGCTTGAAGCCGAGATTCAGCTTCAGGCTAAGAAAGCGCCTTTGAGTGCCATGACTGACAGCATGCAAGGCAATCACCTGCTGCAAGGACACAGACATGTAACTCCCTGTCAGGACAGCAGCTGGGAGATAGGAACATGCTAGGTAAGTTTTTGAAAACAAAGGATGAACTGCATGCCCATCTTTAAGAAGAAGGGGCAAACACCCGTGTAGGAAGAGCTGCTCTTCCCCTGTCCGCAGCCCGACGGAGTCCGTGTGCCCCTGGAGCTGGCGATGCTCCTCAGGGTGTCGTCCGGTGGCTTCGGCGGCATCGTGCGGCTCCTCGACTGGTTCGAGCTCCCCGACGGCTTCGCGCTGGTGATGGAGCGGCCGCAGCTGTGTCAGGACCTGTGGGACTTCCTGGAGGAGCGGCAGTTCCTGCCAGAGGACACGGCGCGGGGGCTCTTCCGACAGGTGCTGGAGGCCGTGCGGCACTGCAGCAGCCGCGGGGTCCTGCACCGCGACATCAAGCCAGAAAACATCATCATAGATCTGGCTTCTGGGCAGGCGAAGCTCATCGACTTCGGCTGCGCCACCATCCTAAAGGACACCGTGTACACCACATGGGCAGGTGAGGCCACAGCCGCGGCCCAGAAGGGCACCGAAGGTTGGCACCTTTGCTGGGGTGGAACAATTCTTCAGCCTGCTGCCAAATTACTTTTAGGGGGGGCAGGGATGGATTTTGTGGAACAAGAGCTGGCTGTGTTGCCCAAAATTGGCTCTTAAGAAAGCTCTCAAACTCGATTTGTGAGTTTTAGCAGGCAGGCATTCTGTTTTATTATGTTGCACTGGAATTATTTCAGCACACCAGGTACCCTGGGAATCAATTCTCCGAAGTGCACAGAGAGGTATCTCCATTACAGTTTATATGTCTGCATTATATGAGTATTCATTTCTGTTTCCCACATTCTTTTACATATTCATGACATTTTCCAACACTCATTTGCATGTATACATATCCTTTTAAGGTGTCTGAGGGGCTTCATCAGGAGTCTCTGATTGTTGTCTGTGTCTAGAGCCTCTGAAGTTCGTAATAACTTCCTTATGAACTTCTTTAAGACAATACTCCTGGTTATACGTCACCCTGATGTTGCCTGCTTGGCTGCTTCATTGTTTCCTGACCTTGCTTGGCTGATTTCTTTAAATTGAGGCATAGTGATTTTCTGTGGTACATTCTGCTGCAGTAATAACTGTTGGTTCTTGTTAATCTCTAAGCCACAATATCTGTTGGGCCTAGTGCTGAAGGAGCCAGCCTAATGAAAATAAAGACCTCTGGAGGGTAGCAGAGGGGGGCATTGCAAAACCCATGCTCTGGCTACTTTTGTTTGCAGGTGTGAGAGGCCTTGGGCTGCTCTACTCCCCTTTTCTGCCATAAGATTTTTTTAATTGGCCAGTGTGGGGGTAGGGGTCCCAGCCTGGCCTTGACACTGAGACCTCTGGGACAGGTAGACATGAGCCTTTTCCCACTGACCGTCAGTTTCTGGTTTCCCTTACCTCAGCAGATGGTGTTTATCCATGCCTCCCTCAGAAAAGCCATTGCTGGGAAACTTTTTCAAGCATTTCTTGCCTGCATTACCTTCACCTGCTCCAGAGGACAGCAGAGATCCATCCCCTTGCACTGTATGATGCAGGAGTCCAGCAAGGAGCAGCTCCATGTCTCATGGCATTGTAAGAAGCAAAGACAACCAGACTGTTTCCTTGTGACTATAGCTTAGAGCGGGGAGCGCAGCTCATGAGATGTTTCTGCTGGTCCTGGGGGAAGTTGTGGAGGAAGTAGCTAAGTGCTCTCCATTGTGTTTGAGAAGTTGTGACAGTCTGGTGAAGTGCCCAATGGCATCATGGTCCTCCTGCAAACTGGAGCACCTGGAATGTGACATCCAGCTGGAGAACACTATCCTTGGATATGGCCACTGCTGAGGTGATGCAGATTAATTTTGGTTGGGGCACTTTCCTCGCAGACATGCTCTGCACCCAGACAAAATCAAGATCAGTCTCCACCTGGTGGGAGGATACTCCTGGTCCCAAGCATCTGGAGGTTTCCTGCTTTGCTGCAGCAGGGAGGATGAATTTTTCAGCCAACTGACAAGTTACTTTTTGGTGAGGCAAGGGGTGGATGTTATAGAACAGGAGCCAGCTCCTGGCCTTGCTTACAGCCTCTGCCACTCACTCTGTCCTGGGCTGGGACAGGCGGAGTCAGCCCGACAGCAGAGGGAGGATTCTGAAACCAGTGCACTGGCTGGTTTGCTTTGCAGGCCTTTGAGGAAGGGGTAGGGCTGGAGGTGGGCAAGATGGGTTTTTTCCCCACCACAGGGAGGTTTATTGCTTGCATGGAGCAGTCCAGCCTTCTCCAGGCCTGTGATAGTGATAACATTTTACCTTTACCTTTTTTCTTGTTTCCCAGTTTTGTTTTCAATTTACTTTCATGTAATTGTTGGGTTTTTTTATTTTAAATTAAGATTCTACCTACTGCCTGAATCAGATCAGAAAGTGCTGGGACCATCTATGGAGTGGATCCACTTCCAGTGCTACCTGACCATGGTCTGTGACGACATCCCCTTCAAGGTGGACAAGGATATAATCTGGGATCAGCTTCCCTTCCAGCAGTGGGTATCTTGAGGTGCATACCCAGCTTCATGGCATGCATGGGAGAACAGGTTTTGGGAGATGGCAGTGGGCACATGAGCATTGTGCTCTTGCAGCTGCTGAGGAGGTTGATGTCCTGTGGTTATCTGGAGGAGGTGGCAGGCACATTTGCTGCCATTCTCCTCTCCTCCAAAATGGAGAATGGATTGGGAGATCTGGGCTCTGCCAATGGTCGGACAGGGTGCACAGCGTGGACTTGTCCAACTGACTGTTGGTTTCTAGTTTCTCTCTGTAATAGTTTGACTTTAGGCCTTTCTGGGAGACAAGTCACATAATTTACTGTATCCAAGTAAAGTATTCCATCCTATTTTACATCAGATATAACAGGGGATAGATGGAAGTTTAAATCCGTCCTTTTCCAGCAGTGAAGAGCACTGGTCTTGGACCCTGCTTTCTCTTCAGGGAGGGGAGAAAGCAGCCTCTGGGAGTCAGTCTGCTTGGCCTGTATCTCTTTGAGGAGAGCCACATGCCTCTTTCTGGGAAGTAGACCTTGTTTATTTGTTCTTTATTGTGTGTTGTTGTGGGGGAGAAGCTTGTGTGCCCTTATGAGGTTGTGAGCTATACTGGCGGTGGTTTATGTTTCCGATAGGGTCTCCCATGCTGGTCAGGTCTCAACTGAAGGGTCAGACAAAGTGTGTCCTCGGGCAGGATGGGCTCATCAGCTGCCCAGCAACCATCCTAGGAGAAGGACAATTCTAACTCCAAACCCAGGCAGATGGAGCTCGCTCAGCCCTGTAAGGGCTTCTAAGAGAAGGATACTCTAACCAAACCTACATCCTGAGGACCTCGCTGTCACCGTCCAAGCTTGCTAGGCCCTGGCAGATGAACCTCAGGAGTAAAGGGTGGGGCCAGTTCTGCGCACACTGTGCCTCACCTAAAAAATCCACTGCGCAGGCTTGAGGGATTCCAAATCTTCATTCACGAAGTCTAGCCATGATATGATGATGTGTGTGTGCATATAGTAATATTAAGTTTCCTTTTCTTCTCTGTATATATATATCTGTATATAAATTCATACTGCTTCAGTAGTGTTAAAACTCACTTTTTCCAATGTGATTTTTTTTTCCTTTTCCCCTTTCTTCCTATTTGCAGATGGGAGGGAGGGGAAAGCTTTTGTTTTGGGCCTCTGGATACTTGGCATTCAGCCAGGGGTAAATGGCCACACTCTGCCCAGGGCACCAGCAGCTCATCACATCAAAATGGCGTCATCTGCCTGTGAACCAGGGGGAGGGGGAGCAGAGGTGGGAGTGCATTAATTTGCTGTCAAATTTTTTTATTTATTTTTATTTTTCTTTTTTTGTAATCAAGAGTGTTTCATCCTTTTCCAAGCTTTTGGTCCCCTTCCTCCAGGGTAATCTTTTTATGACTTACTCATCTATTTTATTGCATCTAGGAGAGGGTTAAGCAACCCGAAAAATGAAACAACAGTGACCCTGAACTGCCACCCAGGCAGTTTGAATGCATGTGCATTCAAAAGGCAAGTGGCTTGCAGAGACAGAGATCTCACCCTGATGCAAAAGCTTGGGGAAATCAGAAGCAGCAAAATGCCATTTCATCTCAACCCCTGCCCAGATTTTCCATCTTCCCTCCTACCCCAAGATGCACAGGCATGGTTGGGCTCCAGCAAGACTCAGGTTTGAGTTCTTTGTGCTCCCTGGCATAAAAGTGATCAAATAAACTGTAGTGTGTATTGATTGGAATATGGCTACTGAAGGAGGAAAGGGAATGGTGGGAGATAGGAGAGTCTCTTTGTCTCTCCTTTCTCTCCCCAGAAGCCCCTCTTAAAGAGAAATGCCTATACTGGGTTTACATCTGACCCCCTTCCCACCCACAACTTCCCTCATCCTAGTGTCTGATCCGTTCTGTGGGCTTCATTAGCTAAACTAAGAGAAGTTCTGGTATCAATCAACACAGTTCCTGACAGGATGAGAAAACACTGCATGGAGTGGGACTGTTGATCCCTGTATCATCCTGATTCCACCCACCTCATTCCCCCTAACCAAAGATGCCAAAGAATCATTAGGAACTTCACAATCTTACCAGATCCTGGGAGCACTTCCTCCTACAGTCCTTGGTGGCCTCACAGATGTTGCATAATCCTATCTGCAGGACATCTACTGCAGGACCACTTTGGCTATGTGCAAGTAGCTCACAAGGAATAGCTCCACAAGTTCAATCTAAGCAGAATCGCCATTGCACACAAACTAGAATGGGGATATCATGGGTTGGCAGGATCAGCATTATGCTCCCTGCTCTTTCTCCCCATGACCACATCAACAGACTCTGAAGAATTGCCCCTGCCCAGGCAACTATTGGGTAGAGTATTGGGTAGAGTATTGGCTTTTGCTCTTCATGTGTCTGTGGTGCTAGCTGCCAATTTCTCAAGTTTTCTTTCAAAACCACTGATTTCTATTTTTACTATTTCAACACTTTCTGTCAGTCCCTTTGGGTGAGTACCCATCACAAAACCTCAGGTACTACCAAAGCAGAACTTTTCATGCTCTTTTCTTGTGATTGTATAATGTGGTGGTTTGACTTTAGGCCTTCCTGGGAGACAGATCACATGGTTTGCTGTATGCAAGTGAAGTATTCCATCCTATTTTACATCAGCTTAGATATAAGAAAGGATAGACGGAAGTTTAGGGTCAGTCCTTTTCCAGTGGTGAAGGGCATCAGTCGTGGACCTGCTGTCTCTTCAGGAAGAGCTGCATATCTCTCTGGGAAGTAGACCTTGTTTACTTGTTCTTTATTGTTTGTGTGTGTGCATATAGTAATATTAAATTCCTTTTTCTTCTCTGTATATATATATATATATATATATATTTGTATAAATTCATACTGCTTCAGTAGTATTAGTATCCACTTTTCATCTAGTGTGGGGTTTTTTCCCCCCCTTTTCTCCCTGCAGTTGGGAGGGAGGGGGGAAGCTGTTGTTTTGGGGCCTCTGGATATTTGCCTTCGGTCAGGGATAAACTATCACATATAATCATGTCAAGACTCTGAAAGCAAACAGATACCGTAGACAAAAGGTGGACATTGAAATCATGCAACGATTTCAGTGTGTGTTCGTATCTGCTTATCACAACCTTTGTGAGAGCACAACAAGGCCAAGCCCCAGCACCTTCGAGATGGCACCAGAAAACCACCAGGGCAGGAGAGGGAGTGGCAGGAAGGAAAGGATAGATTTCACCAGAGCAGAGGCCAAAATGGTCTCCAATGGGACATGAAAGTAGAGAGCCACTGGAGGTCTCTGGGACATGGGTGGCAAATACCTTACTGGCTCCCAGAGCCAGCTTCAGGGATGTGAGCTGGCAGAGGTGCCAGGCTCTGCTGTGGGAGCTTGTCCTCTCAACCTCTTGTGAGACCATTGCATGATTTAACCAAGATGTGAGCGTGACACTCATGCCCCTATCTGTGTCAGCCCTCAGGCTCCCAGAACATCACCTTTGTTCCTCTTTTGGCCTTCTGTGTAACATGACATGCTGAGAATTGTTTTTTGTCTTCTTTGCCTTGCCCCGGAGCAGCAATGTTACAGAAAGGACCCAGGGTGTCAATGCCGAGATTGGACCACAGCTTTGTTAATTCTGCAAAAACATTGTGTAGCAAGGGCTGGATGGAAGAGGGGACTGCCCCAGCTGCACACTGCCAAGGAATGCGAAAGGCTACTTGACATCCTGCCTAGTAACAAAATATGTGAGGTTTCCATGGGGAGGGTCCACAGTCAGCAAATGGATGCGTGGCAGGAGGGCCTTTTCTCTCTGTTTAGACTGATTTCAGGCAAATGATCCAGCAACTGCAAGAGAGGTTAGCAGCACTGTTCCCTAAAGACATCTGCTTTCCTGAACAACCAGTCTCACCCAGAACCTTGTGACTAATATTCCACAACCTCTTGCAACTCTTCCATGGGGCTGCTGTCATTCCTGAGTTCAGACAGCTGAGGCACCGAAAAGTAAAATGACATCCCCAAAGTTCTATTGGTAGAAAAAAAAAATTTAATTGAGTTTCTGCCAGGTGCAGAATGAGCACTAAAAAGCACTGGGTTTCTACTTTCCCAGCTTCAACATATTGAAAAGCCAAAGCAAGCTTTGTTGCTTCAAACACAGGGAGTCCAGGCAGATACACAACAGCTATAGACAAATAGAAGCAAGATTAAGAATGATTTGCCACAGCAGATTTTATTACCAACATTTGTAGGCTGCTGATTTTTGCACAACTGTGACCACTTCCACCCCTATTTAGAACAAAACAGGGCTGGGCTAACTGCCATGAAAAACACACTTCCCCTTTCAGGGATTTCCCCTCTCAGACTCAACCAGGAGACAATTCTCTGTCCCAAAGTGTTTGTTTTAAAGGTGAAGAAGGATTATCTATTCCTGCTTAGTTTAGAACCAGAAATGTGTTGATTAAATCAATTTCTGTGGCTTTAACTGGCCACAGAGACAGCCCTTGAATATAATTGTGTTAGGCTGGAAAACAGACTCCATTTTACCAGTAAATTCTCAGTAAATCAGGGTAACTGCAGTACTGAGACACAAAGTGAGGAGATGGTCACCTGCTTTTCTGTCTAAACTTTTCTATGACTTGCCAGAGGGTTGCAAGAGCTAAGAGTGGCATTGGAACCTTCCCAGAAGCAGCTGCTGGAGGTAGCAGAAATGGGTAATGCAGTGTCTGTCCTGGCATTATAGCTATAGTGTTATCCAGGTGGTACGCACAGAGTGTACGCAGTGTTCCTCACTTATTAACGGACCAGACACCCTGCAGAGGATGTGTTCCTGACGCTTAAAATGATCCATGCCACCTGGAAAGAAATTTCTTCTCATCTGCTCAATTCTGGAACAGCTATGCTCTTTATACACAATGCTGTCTCTCATGTTACCCACACACATCCTGTTTTCACTTCTTTTATACTTGTGCAAGGTGTGCAAAAAGCAAAGAGATTAGTAGCCTAACTATCCATATCAACTAATGGTCATTAATTGTTCCCAATAATTGTTCTGTGTAGAGCAGTAGGACCTCAGGATTCCCATCAGACATGCAGCTGACGTCCAAACGCTAGTCCTTCAACTTTGACTTGTTTTGCAGTCAAAATGACAGTTTTCTGTCATTAACTCATTGCCTGTGAGCTATTGTTTAGAAAAAAGGAGCAAAGCAAAACAGTAATTTGGATCACAAGATGACCCATCCTGATCTCAAACTCCTTTGCCTTTCTTTAAAAGTTCAAAGAACTGAAAAAGTCAGACTCCTTATGTGATGGAGGGCCCAACACTGATGATGCGAAGCCTATCCATCACATATATTTCCCTTAATGAAAATATGGAGATCTTTGAAGAAACTAGTTTTGGACAAGGACAATAAATGTATTTTAAGCATGATTACAATTAAACAAAATTCAATTAAAAACTTTATGTTAGACTGTACAAAACACACCTCTAGACAGATGAACTTTTCCTTTCTAAAAATATGAAAAACATTGTCTGTGTCCACAGTGGTGGAACAGGCACCACGACAAGAACTCACTGGCAAAACTGAGTGGGGAAACAAGAGCAAACACATTTGCCCTTTGCAACAAACTGCAACAGGTAAAATTGGATCACTTCCAATGAAGTGAAAAAGGCAATCTGATAGATAACCCATATATCACTCACGACCACATAAAGCTTTCAACAGGAATTCAACAGCTCTGCTTTTATAATATGAAGCATTGCCCCCAGATTTGTCCCACAGTCCTGCAGGTATCTGCCTCCTTCACTGATTAGTGAAGATCAGCTCTTAAGACTGCAGGCCTGTGGTTCTTTGCTAGCTACCTCCTTCCTAGCATTGCAAGCACTGAAGAAATAAGTGCTAGTTCTGTGGGCTGAACCCCTCCTGAACCACAAGGAGCCTGAGGAGGGGGGTGTGAGACTGCTGCATGCGAAGTAAAAAGAAGTGTCAGCACACACCAATGCTGTTGTTCATGAAAATGCAAAGCTCAACTCAGGCATGCAGTGAAGAGGAAACTGTTGCATTTAGCAGAGATCGTGGGTGAAAAGGAGAAATGGGAACTTCTCTGGATGGAAAATGTAATCTCTGGAAGGGAAACTTCAAATTTTAATTTTAGCTTTTTACGAGTAGCCTACTCAGTGAAGCGCGGTATTTTTTCATTAAGTGCTAGTTTCAAGCCTTGTTTAGTTCGGTTTTTACTAGACTCGGAATGCTATTATATAAGCTGAACACAGGCTGTTAGCTCCCAGAGCCAATGCTGGTGCCCTTGCTGAAGTGCAATTCTACAGAGGCTGCCCAGTACAAGCTGTGTCCACTGCAGAACATCATATGGGCAGCACAACAGTACCGCATGCTCTCTTTGAATGTCCTGAGGGGACCTCTGAGCAGATGGACATCCCAAAGGCCATAGATCAGCTGTGGAAATGAGGCTTGGATGGAAAGGAACTCAAAGATCATCTGGTAACAACCCTCCTGCCATGGACAGGTGCACCTTTCATTAGACCAGATTGCTTCAAGCCCCATCCAGCCTGCCTGTCATAGGTTTCTGTAGCTGAATTTTACTAGATGGGGGTGTTTCCAGGATGGTTTCTCTTAGAAACTGCTAGAAACTTCTCCTGTCCTGTGGCACCAATGACAACTAGGTCCAGGAGGGACTTTTTGCTTGATAGCCAAAGTTGAGCCAATTAAGAATCAGAGCCATGTCTCTGTGATAACGTATTTAAGAATTTGGGAGTGTGGCACAGTTGGAAATTCCAGCCATGAGAAAACAACACAGAGAGAGAGACCAAGGTCAGAGCAGGAGAAGGAGAAGGAGGGACCCCACGCTAGAGCAGAGGGGGAAGGCCTCAAAGCTATGCCCCCTCTGCAGCCTGTGGAGAAGCATCAGGGTGTGGAGACCACCCTGCAGCCCATGGAGGACCATCAGGGTGCAGAGACCCGACTGCACGCCATGGAGTGCCCCACAGGACAAGAGCAATGGCAGAAACAATCACCACCTGCAAAACTCCCTGCATTTCCTGCTCCCTTGAACTGCAGGAAAGAGGGAGGAGAAAAGTGTTTTTAAGACTTATTTCTTACTTTTTGGTTCTTATCTTGTTAGTAATAAATTTAAGTATTTAACCACTCAGTTTGTTTTGCCATTATCTCTCAGCTGTTTTTTGCCTTTTCTCCTTTTCCTTTCCCTCTGGGAACAGGGAGGGCCTGGAGGTTTGGGTGGACACCGGCTGAAAACTGCCACACCACCCTTCAACACTTTCACGGATAGAGCATCCACAACTTCCCATCCACACCATAGGTGGCTATGTATTTACTGGGGTTCTGCAGCTACCTGGTCCGACTGTAACCTCCCTGGCAGACATGGTGCCAAAGTCCACGCAAGTTGAGACAACAGGGATGCAGGTGAGAGAGTGTGCCTATCTCCCATTTTCCCTGAGCAGAGGAATGGAATGACAAAAGTCTCAATGCACGAAAGCACACTGCTCCTCACACAGTGTTTATGAGACAGTGCAGATGAATTAAACTATGTGTCTGACCACTTGGGTCACACCTTAGCATGGAAATTCCAGGTCAACAAGGTAAGGAAATTCTATGTCCGTAACATAAGAAATGCTTTCTTGACTAAAAGGAAAGTGTGTAATCTTGTTCAAAAGTAACTTTTTATCCTCCATGCTGTATTTCAGAATTGTGTGGACACAACTTGTGTAAAAAAGGGAGCCTACTTTTCCTGTCAAAAGCATTAACTCTTGTCTGCTTGCTACTTGAAAACCATTTAAGGAAGCGGGTTGTGTTTTGTGGGGTTTTGGGTTTTTTTGCAATGGCAATTAAGTATTGTCTATCTCCTAAAACACTGCCAACTCTTATTGAGTCACCCCTGTAAAACTAGGAGAAAAACTGGCGATTCTGCCAGTTCTCAGGCGGTTGGTGGACTAAAACACAGAGCTCTGTGAAACTAAGCAGACTGTCATCCAAGAAAGACAGAGGCATAACTGCAAGGTTTCATGGAGTGGCTACATCCACAGTGCTGATGGTGGTTAGCAGCCTCTTGGCTTAGAGATATTAAGATGGAGAAGCTCTGACGGAGCCCTTGTGGCACACACTCCCAGATCAACACTGTGCATGCTATGTTGGTGTACACTTTGAGCTTTTGCACCCAGGGAGAGGAAAGGAAGCCTCTACCATACCTCTCTGCTATGCTCTGTTATCCCTTCAATCCCCATGAACCCATCACACCATTTAAACCTAAGTTAGCAGCGGCAGGGATACCAAAAGCATTTGGCACCTACAGGTTTTTCCATGACCTTCAGTGGTATAATAGAGGACACAAGATCTACTACCAAGTTCTTCTGAACAGCCCAAATATGGAGTGCTTCAATTGGAATGTGAAAAAAAACGAGTCCAGAAATAAAACACTGACTTTATTAGTTGCAATTTTGAAAGCATATCAAAGACAAAGGTTGCTGGTCTGGAATGCTACTATTGCTTTCCAAAAGGCATCTCTAAGAGGCACTTTTTTTGTGGACTGTGCAGTTCGTTGGTACATAAATGGCACTTAACTCTTTGGAAAAATCAGCATGGCAGAATGCAGAAGGGGCAGACGCGGTAGGGCCCACAGTAAGAATTGTCGCAACTTCCAACAGTAGAATGAACCTACCTCAGCCTGTCTTTATTGAAGCAAACAAGATTACAAGCCATTCTGTAGCAGGGTTGGTCAGGAATCACAAAGCCTGACAAGCCACAATGAACCCTCCATCACAACTCTTTCTGCTTCAAACATCTCCTGAGCACTTCAGAATTTTGTTTCCCAATGCTTCTCTGACAGAAAACAACCACCACGCTTTTTTATAGCAACTTCAAGAAACAAAGGCACTTACAAAAATCACAGACTGGAACCAAAGATCTACCATTTGTAGACCAGCACGCCTAATATATAGAAGTGAATCACAACGTACAGCATTAAGCCAGCCATCATCATCAATGAGGAAGAGAACAGTTACTTTATAAGCTTGGCTGGTGATCTTGATTTCTTGAGGCAGAATAAAAACATGTGGGACTAGGTCTCTCCTACATAACTGGCAATGCATTGAGGACATGTAGGAAGTCCAGTAGCAGGCTTTGTGGCTCATCTTTGCAATTGGATGTGCTAGTGCTGTGTTTACCTAGGTGCGACACGAAGGGACACAGACTCGCCATATCTCTGGCAAATCCCAAGACACATGCTGGTAGAAAATATGAGGAAAGTCAAAGGAGGTATTAGAATAACTGGGTAAAGTCAAGGAAGAATTATCACACTAGCCCTGTCCTTCTCATTTCCCTAATAATGCACATGAAACATCTACTAGAATATGCAGCATTGCTGAAAAGGTACTACAGTTGCAGTGAAATACAGCTGCTTGAATTCGGATATCCAAGCTGAAGGAAAAACTGAAGAACTGTATTCCAGGTCTTCTTTTAAAACAGCAAGAAGTATTGTATAAAAAACATTTCCCTGTATAGTAACATTAAAATGAGAAACATTAACAGTTGCATCTTTCTTCAACTGGTATTAGATTTCACCATAGTTAATGGAAACCACCAACAGCTGCTCTACAACAGCCCTAAAAGCAATGAAAAGGACCTTACTGTCTGTGTGAAAGTGCACATTTCTCTTAGCCCTTTGCATCTGAAAATGTGTTGGGGAGTGGGAAATCTTGTTCCCCTAGAAGGAAACAATTTTTAAAAAAAACACAAAAGAAAGAACTATGTCATTTGCCTGGTTGTTTTAGATCTTCCACAATTCTGAAGGAGACAGATTCCAGAAATGTCTCTTATGAGGAACTCTTCTCCTTGTATTTCTGGTAAGCATCCAGTATCTCCTTGACAACATTTGGATCATCAAGTGTGGTGACATCTCCCATGTCATCTGACTGCTCAGTGATTACTTTCCTCAGCAGCCTTCTCATGATCTTCCCTGATCGGGTTTTAGGGAGACGCTTCACTACCTGCAAAGAAGGGAAAGACATTCCTTTAATAGAACCTCAGTCCTGCTGGAAACCACCGGGAATTTTGACTGAACTATTCTAAGCATGGCACACTATTTCATGGCCACAGCTCCTCTGAGGCTCCTGGGGAAAAGACCATTGAGCACACTGGTTTACATCCAAGGAAGAGTGTAACTAGCATCAATTCCTCATGCTGTAAATGTATATCCTGTGCTGCAGGACATAAAGCTCTTTTGGGAATCAGGTCCTTTTGGGAATAAGGTGTCAACTATTTAAATATAATTCCATATGAAAACTTAGATACTAATGGTGACACAAATCTCAATGCATTACCAGGACAGATACATATATTCCTCTTTACCAGGCAGGAATATACAATTCTGCATGACAGCTACAGGGTCTCCTACTAAGGGGATAACTCCTGTCTGCTCATGTTGTTCTCTGCCTGTTTGCATCTGTCAAGTGCATATGCACCTTCGTTCATAATCAGAACAGTGTTAAATGCCTTGACTATGCCTCCTGCAAAGGACCTAATAGCAGATTCAAAGGTTTTATCATAAATTTGAGCCTGGTGTAGAGCTTTCAGGCATTGAACATAGAAGATAGTAGGTCTCATATTTTCCTACATGATCAGGCCAGTAAAACCCTAAAGCATTAACTAACATGCAAGGTAAGAGTTACAGGACTTATTTGTAGGACCACCCCTAAACAGAGGGAAACAGGCGTTTTCTTGCAAACCTGCAAGTTCTGGAAGCTTTTCCAATCCACTGGGGATATCTTGGGCTGTTCCCAGTAGGCCACCCTTGCCTGCTCCTGTTGCATTCTTTCCTGTGCCTTGGCTTCCACCTTGCAAGCATGTGGCTAAAGCAGCGCCCCTCAAAGAAGTGGTATGGTCATTGCCTCCAAGCAGAGTACAAAGAACGCAGGCAGGCCTTGGGGGACAGCTAAGTGGCAGCTTTGTGAACTCTCCCCTAACACACAAAGGGAGCTGGTGAAAGATGAGGAGGCTTGAAATAGAGCTGAAGCTCATCAGTGCTTCCAGTGTTATGTGCTTCCTGTTATGCAAGAGAAAACAGCCAGTGTTTTCAGATCTGAGTTTGATGCTAATTATCAAGGCAAACTAGCTGGGCAGTGGGAAGTGTCACTGCCTCTCAGTGACTCTGAAGGTTGTGGCATTTGGTTTGGTTTTATCTGTTCCATTGCACAGGGCCACAGAGAGCAGTGCGGCATTGCTTCAGCTGAGGGCAAGAGCTGTAAAGAGCAGCAATACTGTTGCATGGTGAACAAGGATATCAGGCGCATACTGAGACACATAGTAGCCGTGGAGTTTCCGTCTGCAAGAGCTTCTGCTGAACAGTGCTCTCAATACTCTCTATGCATGCCATTTAAGGGGTTGTTCAGCACTCGAGGAGCAGCCTCAGTGAAGCTCTAATACACATTCTGTAACACAAGAAACTGCTCTCTGGCTGGAGTAGCTGTAAAATTCCAGCCACCTCTGTGTCACTGCCAATACTCGGGCATAGAGAAAGGAGCACTGTACCTGCCTTTTGCTTCCTAGATTTCTCCAGATAGTTCTGTTTTCCTGCTTTGTCCTGCCAGAGAAATACTGCAGGCAGGAAGATGAGGCTTGCTAGATGTGACCATTCCTGCTCCTGGCACCAGTTTCAGTCTCCCACTTACCAGAATGTGATCAGGCACAGCATATTTTGCTATCCTGGAAGCCACTATGGTTTTGAGCTCTTCTTTGACATGGTCTACATGAGCTGTCTGCTCTCTTAGCACTACAAAAGCAAAGGCACCTAGAAGATAAATGAGCAGAAGTCACAAACCTCCTATTAGATGCTGGTTGGCAAGGCCAGGGATGTTCATTTGAATGCCAAGGCAGGTTTCAAATCATTCCCATGCACAATGTAGGACTGACAAGAAAACCACAGATCCTGTTTAAAAAGGCAAGTCAGACCCCAGGCCTCAAATGATGGTCCAGCCTTTTCTTGGCATCTATGGATCAGACTGATCTCAGTGCCAATGACAAGTCAACAAAAGTATCATTGTCATCAAAAGCTGGCCAACACAAATCAGCTATTCCCATTCTGTTCAAAGGACATCTCTAAGCACAATCCTTTAAAAGGAAGCTCTACCATACACATAAACACTATGTGCTCAAACAGTTTAGGGAAAAACATCTGCACCCGGTTTAGGAAATGTAGCTTTTTTTCATGGCTGTCTGCCTCTTGGAGTTGAAACACGAGTCAGGCTAAGGATAACTGCCCTCCAATTCCCCATGCATCTCCTAGCATGTGCCTGGGTTAGAATTTGAGGGAAGTGTATGTAGATGTCATATCAGGACACTGCTTTTCACTTACCTTCTCCTTTGATCTTATGTGGATACCCAATCACAGCTGTCTCAGGGACCTCAGGGTGATCAGCCTTCACAAAAAGTGAAAAAAAACCCACAAGTCATAGTAACTGTCTCAAGCCCTACAAGTTTGCACCAGTTGCTGTAGGAACAAAACGTCTTGCCATATCTTGCGCTTCCCTTGACAGATCCTACTGAAAACACAATGGGAAAACTGGCTGCCGATTTTCTTCTGCACAGTCAGCTATTGGCTATGGCCACGGCCATGTAATCAGGGAGTAGCCCTGCCCAGCCTTTATACACTCAATTAAGTCCTCTTGCATCCACTGCTAAGCCCCCTGCACACCAAGCTACATTTGCAACAGCCGGAAACCTGCTTTCTCCTTTGTGCATGACTATGGTCCCAGGCGGTGACTGGCCACAGCCAAATCACAAGCAAAACCAGTCCTGCAATGCTCAGTGCTACAGCAAACTGGCCAGCAGAGCAAAAGTGAAGCTGCCAACATCATAGTCCATGTTTTACTGGTGTGTATAAGTGTCCAAAGCCCACGAGAAGGCAAAAATTAGACTTCATCTTCCCAGAAGAGGGAAGGGTTGCTTTGCAACTGCATTTTTATTATTATGCTACGCTACAATGATATCTTCTGTTGCACTTCAGAGTTTAAGTTAACATTCTTCTGCGGTAGAGACGACAGTTTGGATGCACAGACCAGAAAAAAAAATTACACATGCATACACATATATAGACTGTGAGGTAACTGGATCCTATAGCTATGATCAGAAACCCACACAGACAAAAGAATTACTCACAGAGGAGAAAGTAGGATCCTATGTTCCATACGAATACAGCTCAGGTTTATCAGATGTTACATATAAGTGACATTTGCAGGCAAGGCACATAATATAGAAATAAATATTCATGTCCATCTTTAAAGATAAATGCTCTGAGGACTTTTGTTTTCAATTCCCTGAGCTAATATTATTTTCTCTCAAAATGACAGATAAGCTTTGCAGCTGGCATGAATCAAGGTTGATTTATGTTTAACACTTCTGAATCCTCAGGCATATTCAGCTAATTCAGATGAGCAAGAACCACAGGTTTGGGAAGGAGAGGTCAGCTGTTAGCAGAGGGGAAGGAACAAACAGATTTATGGAGGGTCCACCAGCATCCAAAACAACAACTACAATATCACTGAGAGGAAACACAGCCCTGACAGTTTGACTGCAGGGACTGCCCACAGCATGACTATTCTCTCACTTGCTCATTTGTTGTCCCCTAAACAAAAAGGAGCTGTTTCCTCTTGCACATTTGCATATTGTGCATCAAGCTGTGTGTTTGCAAGGGCAGGAGTTTGAAGGCAAGAGACCTGCACTTGTTTAAATTCACAAAGCTGCTTTGAAAGGGTCACCATACCCCACAGATATGCCCTGTCATGGGACCTCTACCTGCTTGGAGCTTACCATTGCATCTTCTATCTCTGCTGTACCGAGCCTGTGCCCACTGATGTTAATGACATCATCCATGCGCCCTGTTATCTGGTAATAACCTTTCTTCGTCCTATAAGCACCATCTCCTGTGAAGTAGTAACCTACAGCAAAGACACAGCAGTGGTCAGCAGCAGGAAGTGTGCCAGGCTATTGTTTTGGGCTCTGGTGCAGAACAGAATGTGCACCAGGATGGCACGTAGGGTAGGTCATATCAAGCAGCTTGCAGGCCCTCCTAAGTTTACAGCTGTGTGACCTGCCTCACACCGTTTCCCACTTCCCTCTGCCATCCCTGACCTTGTCTGCTCTACCTGGGCTGTTTTGGCTCCTATAAGCACCTGAATAGCACAAAGACAGTGGAGCTCAGATCTCTGCCAAGATGGACAAAATCACTGTAAGGCAATCATCAGAAACCAGTGTCTGTTAATAAAATTAAGTCCAGCAACACAACACAGTGATGCTTAATTGGATTTACTGAAACAAGAGGGGCTCTCTGATCTCCCTAGGTTTTATATGCCTACAGCTGCACAGCAACTGCGTGCTCAGGCCTGGTACATACAGCACTAAGCTGGAACCACTTCAAATGCCATTTGCCATCCTGTCCCAGGTTATTTGTCAAACTCAGATCTGCTGCTAGCTACACCTCAGGACTCATAGAAAACTACAACTGTTCAACTGAAAGGGAGCAGTTCTATTACATTTTGTGCATGGGAACACTGCCAATTTTTTAACCACTTACACTGGGATGGATGGATGAAAAGCCATTTTCCCTCCTAATAAAGATTCAGATTCCAGAGAACAGTCCATCTCCAGCATATGTGTAGATTAAACACTGCTATCAGATTAGCTAAAAAAAAAAATCAAATCCTCCCCACAATAAACAAGTTGTTTGGAGGGTCTAAAACGTTTGATGAAAACTGAAAAAGATCCAGGTTTTCCCAGAAACTCCAGTGTCACTGAGAACACATCTGGTAACAGATTGTGTTGGTTTTTCATCAAAGCTATGTCTGCATCTGAATTGTTCTGGTAACACATCTGAGCAGCAGCAGGTAGCTAGTGCTGTGAAATCTCAAGATGATTCTTGCCAAGAAGCATTATTGGCCAATTCATGGATTTTCAGTCATGTCATCTGCCCTTACAGATTAATTACACAACTGTATACTAAATATCAACAAGACATCATATCTAAACATGTATTGAGTAGTAAGGGACTATGGGATCATTCAATTTCTTATACAAATTTCCCATTCTTATTATACAACCCATTTTGTACAATTTTCAAGATTGCCTCTCTAATTATTGCCTACCCCGCAGCTTTCAAATCCCTTTCAGTTGTTCTCCTGAGTGAAGACAGTGGTCTTTCCTGTTCAATCTCCCACAAAAAATGTTCCTCTGCCACTTCTAATTACTTCCAGGAACAACTTGACAACATTTTGAAAAGGAAGGAGGTAATGCAGCCTGTGACAGCAGGTGTGATATTAAGTGATGCAGGAGGTACTCTCCCATCAAATACGCCTATTTGCAATGCTCCAAATAAAAGTACTTGGACTTTAAAGCTTAGGCATTTAAATTTAAAAAAAAAATACATAAATACATGCCCTTTTGAGAGCTAGAAGGGTCAACATACCTAAAACCATCAGCGCATGCTTGCAACATGTGACACATACCCCATGCCACCATGATCTGGATAGTACAGAAATATCAGAAAGTACTGCTTATACTGCTTTCCCTTGGCACTTTCCTTACCGGGGTAGGCTTTGAAATAGACATCAACAAATCGCTGGTGATCTCCATAGATTGTTCTTGCCATGCCAGGCCACGGTTGGGCAATGCAGAGCGCACCAGACACATCATTGCCCTCTATAACCTTTCCCTGCAGATTCAAGCACAGGAAGGATGATCAGGTGAACAAAATAGGAAGAGTAAGGGCTTCTGTGTCATTATCTGGCAAGAGTCACTCTGTTGCTCACTTCAGACTGTCAGTTAAAGGCCAGAGATGGAGAAAATTAATACACTCCTGGAGTTACTATGCACCACAATGTCTGCATCATGCTTTCCTCACCCTTGAGGCCAGCAGTACAGCAGATAAGACTGAAAGAAGAGTTAGTCTTGTGATTCTCAAGGCAATTACAGCAACGATGTACCAAGCAGCCAGAGGATGCCTGGGATGAGGCTAGGAGAAAAATACCTGGACCTCTGCCTTCCACTTCACTTTGGTAATTGCCACATACCTTTACCAAACTGTATATGGAAGAAATTACATACTTCACTATTTAAGAGAGTGTTGGGGATCACTCCATATAGGTTCACAGACTAGCACCAGTTTTCTCACAAACATGCACAGTTGCAGGGCATTATGCCTTGCATTTTCCTCGGAAAACTCCACCACTTTCCTTGGCTGTTCCACTCCGGCCATCTCACTGGATGTTGCATGCACTGTTCCAGCTCCTCAGCTCCCTGGTTCCCAGGATCTGTGAGTCTTCTTACTTCTCTCATAAATAGAGGCAGCAGCTCTTAATTGGAAGTAGTGCAAGACCATAAAAGTGGTGCTGAAAATGTACAACACCTCTAGAGACTTTCTGAGATCTTGCAATGCCCAGCTGGCAAATCTGTATGGACAACTGAGATATGCTCAGTGTATATGTATATATATAAATTATTCATCTATTCTACCATTTCAATGGAGAAACAAGCATTCTTCTGGATCCTGTTCCTCTGCCATCCAAAAGGTGATTAAGGCAGAAACACATACCAGCTTCTCTTTTGGGCACCCAGTACAGCTTCAACTCACATTCTCATCCATCAGCACAGGCACAATCCCAAAGAAAGGTCTCATAGCCATAGCTGGAATGATCTCAGCTTTCTCTTCGGAAGGCCGTGGAGCAATGCAGATGCCACCAGTTTCTGGAAGACAAATGATACACAAATGGACAAAACATATGTAGTCCACATACATTCATCTGCTGGATAAAAGCAAATTTCAGCTCTTCTTAGGTCAAGAAGAAAACAGTGAAGCCACCTTGCAAGAAAAAGGCACTTGGAAGGAATTATGCAACACCAAGAAACACAGCAATCTGAAAGTGGCACAGTCACAACCTCAGTCCCATTTCCTACACCAGAAGTAATTTTACAGGGAAAGCATAAGCATGTCAGGGGATTTATCTCCCATTAGCATTTCTACAGCTGTCTAAGGTTATCATGAAAAACATTTCAGGAGTCTGAATTACTATTATTACAGAGTATGAGATTAACCCATCCCTTCCAAATAAATTGAGCTTATCTTCTAGTCAAAATTGAACCTTTTAACCCTCCTTTTTCATTCCTGCTGGGTTAACATTAAAATAGATTCCAACCTTAATGAGATCTTTTCTATTCTAAAAGTAGTTCCGAAACTCAAGAGAGAAACAAAACCAAAGGAGGCTTTTTTAAAATAAAACTCTGTAAATAAAAGTATCTTCCACCACATGGAGAGTACCTTCCTCTACCAGCTTTGCTGAGGTTGTGAAAACAAACCAGATGTTGGAAAGACTGAATTTGACCCTGACTTTGCATCCAGTGGCCCTGATGTAGCTATGAGGAAGGTTCTCTGAGGGTGTCTCTAAGCCTTAGACCTGCAGCAAATAGTTTCACATATAGTTAACACACAGAATTATTTCCCATTTCATTAATGGGCATACATCCACTTTATGTTTCTGTTTATTTTGGAAAGAGAAGCTTGAATTTCTGCAGGAAAAAGCACTGCAGACACCTACTGCTCTGTTTCCACAGATAAAATCTGCATCAGAACAGAAATGCTGATTAAACTGAAGGTGGTTCTTCTTAAGCCACCACTCATCCTAAATACAACACTGCAAGTTATGCTTCAACATGGGGCTTGCTATATCCTAGACATCCTGCAGCCAGCTGCACATAAAGCAGTAGTCACATTCCCAAGGAAGCTGTAAGGTAGTAAGGGTGCTTTAAAAATTATTTGCATGAAGACCTATTTTAAATTATTTTAGAAGTACCAGTTATAGCCACTGACAGATGACAGCTAGGTGGACTTCTAGGCTCTATCCTGCCCTTATGAAGCCTGTCTATTCAGAGGCAGAGCTGGAAAAGAAATGCTATGTTTCCACACTACCTCTGCCCACACAGTGGACATAATGCAAACCCACCTGGATTTTAGGCAAGGCCAGCACAGTCTGAACAGGGGATGGGGTGCATTCACACAGGCCGTCGACAAATCCCATCTGGCAGCAGAGTGGAGCATGTGCTATCTGCCACCACAGATAGATGGGACAGAGTACTTTGGGGTTTCAGAAGCACCAGCCCAGCCTAAACTGCTGTAAGATCATGCCAACAACAAAAGCTATTTTGTTTTGAGGACCTGTTCAGAGATCTCTTTCAAAACTCACTTTTGTTCATGCTGCACTTTTTTATAAAATCAGTGACAAAAGTGTCTTTTCTGCATCACGAAGAACCTGCACCTAAAACTCAAACACAGCTGATTCTCTTTTGTTCCAGTCAATCACAACATAGCACTACCTAACATCTTAACAGTAAGAGCCATAGGAATTTTTAATCTGCCTCATCTATACCACGCTATTTAAATTGCTGCTCATAACTGCCATCTTACTAATTTGTTCATTCAAAGACTTTCAAGTGGATTCTTAAATCACCATTTGCTGATCCATATGCCTACCAGGTTTTATTAGCTGGCAACAGGTTGCTGCTTCAAAGAACAGCAAACCATAGAGGACACTGCATAGAGCAGCACAATTAACAAGATATATTGACATTGTATACAATAGGTGACACTGCAGGACCACAACCAGCGTCCATCAGTGTTTCTGTGATGGCTTTCCACACTCCTTTTAACTTCACATGGCATATATAATCTTTCCAAGATTAATTTGGCTTCGCTTTCATTAAAAGCATCAACTGTGAAGAAAGATTGATTGTACTTTCTAACAAAATCAATTTAATGAATATTTATCATTATATTATACTTCCAGGAGCTGGTAAATGTTTACCTGAAAAACTATGCCTGGTTCAAGGTAAGACACAGCACTCTACACTAACAGGCTGTTCAGTGAATGCCTTTTAACCTCTCACTTGATAGTTGTTGCTCCAAAATCCCAGGAAAAATATAGTTTAATACAAGATCTAGCCTTGTACTTTGGAGAAAATGGAAGACACAGCAAGCACACTGTATGCACCAGTTAACAAACAAAACAAAAAATGTTAGGGCAAAAATGGATTCTTCTCAACCACATCAATGTACAGTAATCAACTGCTTCTCCATGGTGTTTTCTTTCAGAGCAATGAAGAGGAAAGCATATGAGGAAAGACGTGGCCAATCATCTTTCCTTCACTGAGTGGGGACACAGACGATTTAAGAGATCATTAACTGAAATAGATAGTAGTTAACATTGCTCTCTGAATTCTGCAGTGGTTTGATTTCAAAATTGAAAATGAAAGAGAGCCTGCAAGTCCATCTGGATTAAGTGGAACTTGGTTGTGTGCCAGAAGAAAATTCATCACATTGAGACAGAGAGATGTTCCTGCTAGCAGGAATAAGGATGAAATCAGGAGCAGCTTGACTGGAAAGGGAATGAACATTCTGCTTCATTGCAGTTTCAGAGTATGGATGACTACTTTTCAACAGAGGCAGAATGCCAGCAGCTGTGCTGCTGTCTCCATGGCAAACTGAATCTCATAACTTGAGAAAGACATACTGCAAGACACCTTTAACAATTCCTGAATGTTGGCGCCCAGAAAAGACTGAGTGTTGAGACAGGAGCCAGGAAGAAGCTACAGGACTCCTGCAAGCAGAGGCCCCCAGCAGGCAACAAATCCTGAGGTGGAGTACAGAACGTGGCCTCTCTCCTCTGCTGGCCAGGAAGACCAGGAGGCCAAGACCAGCTCTGCTACAAATGGGCTGGGATCAGTGACAGCCAGTCACTCTGCCCAGCAGGTTGTGAACTGAAAACGAGCCTTAACAGATGCACACAGCTAGGTCAAGCATGCTGACAAAACAGAAGTGCATCCCTTTTGAGGCATCAAAGGTTCAGGGCCAAAGCAACTACCGCATATGAATTTACTCCTTGGAGAAGGTGCCCTGCCAGCAGCCTTGCTGGGTGACAACCACTGTGCTCTAGCCAGCAAACCTCCACTCACTCCTTTCCAATCTGCCAGAGCAGTTGTACAAGATCCTTCTGACTGTAGAGTTCAGTTTTCTGTCCTCCTCTGACCATTCCCAGGAAGGAAAACAAAGCACATCTAACTAGAGATATGGTGCTTTAAATGCATTACAAGACCACAGCAAGGTCAATATAATTGGATAAATAATTGAAAATTAGTTTTGCAATTCAAGCTGATTGCTGCCAACTTTGCTCAGAAATTCAATCTCTGCTTCATGTTTCTGGCACCAGTTGATATTTTCTGGCATTCAAAACATCAAGAAACATTTGGAGGGCAAAGGAAAACAAAAAACCCCAACATTGTTATTGATTTTATGTGTTGCTACATTGCTATTATGTGCTGAAACTCCCCAACGACTTGCAAAAGCTGATCAAAATGCCAGAAGGGTTTTTTTGACAGACTTGTTGGATCAAATTAAAATGTATTAATCCTTCTCTAATCATCAGCAATCTGTCAATGATCAGGGTCCTCTGCTCTGCGAGGATGCCTTTTACCTGTCTGCCACCATGTGTCCACGAGGGTGCAGCGCCCTTCTCCCACCACCTGGTAGAACCACTGCCAAGCTTCCTTGTTGATGGGCTCTCCCACTAGACCAAAACAAGAAAGTGGCATGAGACTTGGGAGGTTGCAGGCAGTTCATTCTTCCTCCTGGTGCACAACAAGCTGAATGCATGATCTCCAAGCAGAAGAGATCTGCAGTCCTTTATGGACTGCAGATCCAGTCACAAAGGACTGCAATGCACTCATGTAACTGAGGACTGAATTTTTGCAGGAAGACCACAAGGCGAGCAGTGAATATCACTTAAAGTAATGAATCAATGTAGGTCATGTGTAAGAACCTCCAGAATCATAAAGGAAATAATGCAGGAAATCATTGCTTGGGTAACCTATGTCAGTAAAAGTCAAAGTGATGGACAAATCTTTTTAGAGAAGAATGTGATTCTGCAAAATAAGCTACGAGATGGGCAATCACACAGATTCAATGGCCCCAAAATCAGTTTGCTGCTTCTTCTGCTGAGAAGATATTTGAAAAGGCAGACACAGAGCCTGATTTATCATCTTTTTTTTTACCACATCCCATCTGGTCAACAGACCTTCTCTGACACCTTCACTTCACCCCTTGTCTTTTTCAGATGAAGATTCCATGTCCCTTACCTGAACCCAAAGTCTTCAAGGAAGATCTGTCATACTTCTTCACCCACTCATCTCCATAATTTAGCAGCAAGCGTATAGCTGTCGGTGCTGCATAAAATTGATTAATTTTCAACCTTTGTACCACTTCCCAGTAACGACCTGCAAAATCACAAACAGGCTTTTTATCCATCTAGCACTGACATACTGCTACAAATCCTCAGCTGAAAGGTTAAAAGCCAAAGTTGAAGCTGTGACTAGTGTGAATATACAGCAAAAGCAATGACAACATTTTCTTTTTTTCCCCACTCTGGATGCACAGATGTTCCTGAGTGTTGTAGACACATGTTCCAAAGAAATAGAGCTTGCCTCTCCTGAGCTGGCAGGTCATGCTGGATAGGTTTCTAAACCTCTTTTGTCACATTGCTATATATAGCCAAACCTTTTCCCACCACTTTCTCACCTGGGTCAGGGTACACTGGAGTGCTTTCAAAGAGAACAGAGGTGGCTCCATTGCAGAGTGGTCCATACACAACATAGCTATGTCCTGTGATCCAGCCAATGTCAGCCACACAGCCAAAAATATCACCTTGCTGGTAGTCAAATACATACTGCAAAGATAAATGTAGGGCCAGCTGACTTTCTGTTGTTAGGTGGAAAAAGCTTAAAGGTAAGGTGCTGAGCTCAACATCCAAATGGGAGAAAGAGAGTGTACAGGGCAAGTGGAGTCAACCACGCAGGACACGGCAGCACAAAGATCAATTCAAGGTGAGCAAGCAAGTCAGAGGGACCAGAGGACTTACTTGGTCCTGACTACTTTTGCAAAAATACAGGGAGCATGGCTGTACCAACAGCTGCTCAGCTGGAACAACAAAGCTATAACCAAACACCAGAGCCCTGTATACCTAAGCTTGCCTACTTCAGGCAGTGCACATCGGAGAGCTGACTCTGAGTCTCAGGGAAACTGCAGACTTCAAGAGTCTCAGACCCCGCACCAATATCAACAGATTTCAATGAGAGAGCTGGAAGAACTGATAGGTGATCATAAAACATTTTCTGAGAAATATCCTTAGCTGCTCAGCTTCTCTGTATCAGTGAATTGTTTTCTAGATGCTACCACCTCCCTGCTCATCAAATTCAAAATAAAGATTTTGGAGAACTCATTATCTTGACCTGGTTATGGAAAATGCTTCCCCCTGTAAATGTAACTAACACCTCTACTGTATGGTGAAGAGGTCCTGATTCATAAGGCAGAGTCAGCTTTACAGATTAGAATTGAAAGAGAAATCCATGAGTGTGTGACAAAAGTGTCACATGTGAGTGTGCAAAGACCACAGAGATCACACAAGTCAGCTGATCCCCCTACCTAGGAAAGCCAGTTCTCACCTTACTTCTCCAAGTGCCTTTCCCTCTCAGGCACTCTGCAGATGGAGAAGATGCACCAGAGTGCAGGATGTGCCTTCTGGACTAAAAAAGAGATGCCCTGGAGATTACTCTGTCACTTAGAAAAGCTGATGTAACAAATGCCTTTCATATGCAGAGAAGTCTGACATTTGAACATTCAAATTTTCTAAAAGTTCACCTGTTTAAAGAAAGAAAATCTCCACCTGAATTACTGTGATTACAAACAGGGTGATACCACTAAAGCCAGATGGAGATCTTTCACCAGTCCTCTCCTCATTTCACTGTAACCTTTTAATATGCAGAGCTCAGACCAGAAGTTTCAAGAAGCAATGCCTTGACTTTTCAGCAGAAAGGAGGTTAAAACACTTCTCCTAAATCACCCAGAAAAGCAGTGCAGAGGTGCAACAACTAGAGTAGATATGCAATTTTTGTTCTTCACACAAGTGCTATGCACTGTGTGAAGAGGCTGTTTTAAGAGCCTAGATCCTCTGAAACACAAAGGGCCAGAACCCCACTGCGAAATACTACAGCAATATCCACATTACCAATGTCAGTAAGATACTAAGTAGTATCTCCTCAGCTGCAAATTCTGGGCAGCCAACACTGGCACATGTTAAATGCAAAAACAGCACTGCTGTTTCCTTCCTTTCATAACTCTAGGTTCAGGTTTGCATAGTATCATACTCTCCAGGAACAAATCCTAAAGATTAATTACACAGTTTCAGGTCTTTTTCAGCTTGTTTATACCCAATAAGCCAATTGGGCAGAAAATAGAGAATACAGCACTCCTCACCAGTCCAAGTCTCTCTCATTAGTACTGCTGGAAGGTAAGTGAGCTTTTTCCAGAGGATGCATCTGAGTTACCTTGTGCGTGAGAGCGGCATACAGCAGGTACCCAGCCTGGGTGTGAACGATTCCTTTGGGTTTCCCAGTGCTGCCTGAGGTATACAGCATGAAAAGCATATCTTCACTGTCCATGCTCTCTGGAGTGCATACAGAAGCTGCCTTGGTCATCTCCTAAGGAATAAAAGGTAGTAATGCCAAAAGGATATGGAACCAACCACTACTCCCTCTGTAAGCATGTCAGCAGTGTCCAGAGATATGAACCACCACTGCTGTTGCCCTCTTACAAATGGCCATGCATATATCATGGGTTATATGGGCTCAACTAGTGGAAAGGTTCCTGTGGACCCACAGCATCTAATCTTTCCACCAGGACTCCACCAGGAGGCACAGAAGTCAAGGAGAAATGGCCAGATAAAGTAATGTTTCAGGAAAAGAAATGGTGTGTCCTAGCTGCTTACATTTCAAGCCTTTGCAAGCTGCTGGTAGAAAACCGAAGTGTGACTGCAAACATGAATCGCACGAGAGCAGCAGCAAGGCTGACTGGGTACTGTTTAGGACCTTCCTTTTCCTTTTAAAACTGCAGTGCCACAGTTAAACTGTGCATTTATCTCCCCTCCTTGGCCCCAGCAGAGGATGACTGTCCTTTCCATTTGATCCTCAAATTCTAATTTCTTTTATCCAGGAGGAGAGTGCTTTACTCTCCTGCCTCTATCACTCTCTTCATACTCCCCATCTGGCCAGCTGGGTGAGATGCTATCCTTTCCCCTACAGTCAGAACCACAGATGGGAAGGATGAAATGTCCTCATAGGTCAGAGAAAACTTTTGGTCCAGCTTCTGTGTCCAGACCAGCAGAGGAACAGGAAGTAATGTGCTTTGAAAGAGATGCTTGTGGTCACTGAACGTTTTAGCAGAAGAGGGCTTGTCTACCCAGGCTGCAGATTTTTCAGAATGAGAGTCAATGTTTTTCTTATCCATGTACGAACCTGCAATAATCAATGTGTGTTCCAAATGCTCAACATATGGTTGAAAAAAAAACACATCTGGCTTGTGTCTTTTGAGCCCTGTACTGTCCTAGATGATGATTCCTGCAAGGGTTATTATGTGGCTCCTTGTAGTAATTTCTTTTTACAAGTATACCCTGTAAACACACTGTATGCATAAGTGAATACTACTGTCAGCAGGTCCAGTCTGGCAAACAAAACTTAGGAAAATACGAAGAGCTAATAGTCTGGTGTAATGCTGAGCCTTTGAGTTACAGCATTGCTGCTCATCTCAGGTATTTATTGTGACATTTCAACACTGCCAATTTGGGCTGACTTGCCAGTTTTTGAAATAAAGATGGAGTTCCTCTATTACACCATGAGCTTAAATTTTGCAGTAGGGCATTGCATGGGAGCTGGTTGGAAAGCACAGATGCTGTAAAGATCAGTAACAACAGAGTTAATAGTATTAACTGTTTCATTCTTGTTTCGTTCAGACCCTACAACTGAAATGGACTGAGCTCATCTCTTGTATCACTGAAGCACCTCAGGCTGCTGGCAGACTAAGGAAAATCATCATAATGTCCTTTATAGAGCAAGGAGTAAGACAATTTCTGAATAAAACCTGCCTTCTCTGTTTAACTTACAGTAGTAGCTGCTCCTATCTCATGCGACCAGCACAGACCCTTGAGCAATTATCTTTGCTGCAGATGGATGGTTTCCAGGTATTATTAGAATGAGTAGTTTCTGTCAACTACTGCTGGTAAACAAATCTACTTCTGCTAAACACATAAAAACAACAGCTGTTTTCTTCACCAGGAAGCAGAGGTTCTAAATATTCCCAAGCCATCACTGTCTTCCCATTGTGGGGCAACACTGTTCATAGGCTGTATTAAGCTTCTCCAGGAAATTGATTATTTCTGCACTGCCTTTCAACAGTGTCCAATACGAGTGCACATGCAAACCATAACAGTGTCTGAACACAGTATGACAATAACACTAACAATGGTCTCAGTGCCCTCTGAGTCTCAGGAAACACTCATTCCTTAAATCTCAGCACTGTTTGCAAGACTACTAAAATGGAGCCACTGCCTCAGCTCGTGTTGCAGGCGTGGCTGCAGTGCCACGTTTGTGTCATTCGGTGGCAGAGAGGAAAAGGCGAGGTCTTCCCCTGGTGCTCTGACCCACGTGGGCTCCCAGGATTGCTCAACAACCTGACATTATTGCTTTTCTGTTTGCTGTTTTTTTCTTTAATGTTAATGTGAAATGGGCGGCGGGCGTTGGCCGAATGGTGTAAGTCGCCACCTGTGGAGCCAGCTCCTCCTCTGAGGACGCCGGTTCGAATCCTGGAGGAACTCGCTGTCACCGTCTGAGCGTGCTCAGCCGTGGCAAAATGAACCTCAGGAGTAAAGGGGGTGGGGCCAGTTCCACGCACACTGTGCCTCACCTAAAAAATCCATTGCACAGGCTTATCCCAAAATCTTCGTTCGCCAAGTCTAGCCAACAACAAAATGTAGCAGAATAATCCCTGCCCATGCTGAGATAAACCAGATGTAGACTGAGTTGCTTCAACTCACAATTCTAAGAGACTATAAATACAGCCAATCCATTTGAGGATGAAGAGCCAGATGATATAAGAAGCAGAACTCAAATCCAAAAGGCACAGATGGAGAGAAAGATTATCTCAGCCAACACTCAGACCTAAAAGTAGTTATCTGGAGTGCTGGTGAGCATCTGCAGAGCTAGGTGACTGCAAGGATACAGAGTGACCGCAGGGACATAGAGTGATTGCAACACAGCTGTATTCATTAGCTCACTGGCATACAGCAGAAGCATAGGAAGAGTAGCACACTGAAAACCAGCTCCAGAGGCAGCATAAGGGCCAGACATCACTGTCAGGCCTGGTATGGCTACACTAGAGGGCCAAGATGTTTCATAGGCTTTTATGCTCAGCACACACAACACAAGGAAAGCATGAAGTTCCTGGCTGCCAATTTCTAGTGTAGTCTACAGCCGATCAAAGACCAAAGCTAAATACCACACATGCTCTGAACAGCCTTGCATCAGATTTCTCAGAGATGCCTGTGGTAGCTGGTCCCTACATTTATTAGTTCTCCATATTTCTCTCCCCTGGTATAGTAAACATCCCATACTTCAAAAAAACATGAGGAATACAGGCAAGATTTACCAACAGCAAATACCTCCTCAAGGGGAATATCACAGTCACCCATCTGGACTTTGTTATCTGTCCTCTGAGCCACAAAGACATGTTTGATGCTTGGACAGTTCTTCACAGCTTCATCCACAGTCGTCTTCAGCTCTATGATTCGACCTCCCCTGACTCCCTGGTTGTAGGTGATAACTGCTTTGCATCCAGCTAAGAAGAAGAAGAATTAGCAGACATACCAGCCTGCCTTCCAGGCTAGTATGCACACGCAACTTTCATTACTTTTGGGGATGATGTATAGGAACAACATGTGAGGCAAATACTCAAAACACTTACAGTACTATACATAAATTACAGGATTACAATAGAGAATGCAGCTAGTACTGTGCAACAGTACCAAAGAAATACAGCAATTACACTACAAAAGAACAGATTAGGCCCCAACCCTAAGCTATGGTTTTCCTTCCAGCTTCATTGCTGGCTGGCAGTAACACAGAGCACAATGAATGTTAATCAATTTAGGAAGTACTTTAAGGCCAGAGGATACTGCATCTCTCACTAAGGAAAAGGCTCTTCAATGCAGACAAGAGTAAACTGAACACAGAATTGGGATATGTCTTGTAGCACTGTCCTAGAGGAGTTTGTTCCCCAGTCTGCATCTACTTACAGTCCACGATTCTCCCTGCTAAGGACTCCGCGCTGAATCCAGCGAAGACCACAGTGTGAACAGCACCAATTCTGGCACAAGCCAGCATGCTTGCCACTGACAAGGGAGACACAGGCATATAGATGGCCACCTTGTCCCCTTTCTGTATCCCGTATTTCTTCAGGGTGTTGGCGAGACGGCAAGTCAGATCCAGAAGTTCCCTGCAGCACAGAAGCAACGTTGTCATGTGACTGCACAATCTATTTTATGCAGGGGAAACAAAGAAAATACGAACTTTTCTTTGTGCACGAGTATCATGATCACCTCTGGACTTCATCTCAGCAGCACTGGGCACGTCAGCTTTTCCACCTTAAAGAACAATGGGCTGAGGTATGGTGAGAGTCAGACTGCTCCTGCCATTTTGGAGAGGAGAAAAAGGGGCAGAGAGTAGTGCTTGCTGCAGAAGGATGAGTGAGAGAGCCACAGGTGCTGCCTGGAGCTGCCAGGCTGTGATGGGGGAAGAGCAGGCAGCAAACCACTGGCTGTCCTGCTTCCTCCAGAAGTCAATGTCCATTTTGGCCATCCTTGATAGCTTTTTTATCCACGAGTTTCAGTCAGAAGCTGCTAGGAACACATTCGGGATAAACACAAGGTGAAATGGAAGTGTTATCCAAGGACTCCCAGCACTGTTGAAGTTGGGCAACAGCTGGAAGAGCTCCACAACTAGTAGATTCTCTTTAAATTGCAAGGGTAACCAATGCATCTGCATGCACAAGGAAGAGAAGTTCCAAGACATTAGCGTGAGGGGCAGATCTTACAAGACTCTCATCAAAGCTGGATCACTGCAGCTCAACTTCCTCTGTTGTCACTCCACTCTGCCATGCTGCAGAGCACAACAACCTTGCAGAACTGCTCCGAACGGAACTGCAGCCAGTCTTGCACAGAGAAACCTGGGAACACTGAGAACAGGAACAAAGGCTCTTTTCATGGGGCTCAGCACTGCAACAAGCTAACTTAATAGCAAAAACATTCCTCTAAGAAATGAAAAAGCACTCTGTGGGCAAGGGCTTGCACATACACTTATTCTGCACAGGGGATAAGATGATTGCAGGTACACCTGGGTCCAAGACGCTGTCATGAACTAAATAGCTCTGTATGCCTCCAATAGAAGGGCTTCAGGAACAACAGATACTGTACCAGGTGAGGAGTAGTCTCATGCCAAAGGAGGTGACCCTCAGGAAGGGCAGCAGAGCACTTCTTCTCTACCAGTCATCAGCTCAGAGGATGAGACTGGCAAAGTCTGCCTGAAATGAAAATTGTTCTCTGGGTTCACAAACTCTCTGAGTACTGAGACCCAGAGGAGAGAGATATCTTCTAGTCCCTAGGAAACTCATCTTCAACTTGTCACTTGTGAACCCTTAGGGTGCTGTAAGCTATGACACCAGGGATCCCCATAACTGTTAACAAAGAAATACTTTTGGAGGTTTGCATTCCATAAGTTCATGTATCCTCTTCTCACAGAACTGACCATAGCTGTGAAAAAACAAACAAACAAACAAAACCAATTTTCAGCTGGTGACTAAGCTGCAAATAAAATGAAAAACTGTTTCTTTTTCACCAAAAATTGGTTTGTTTCTTTTTTTAAACCACTGCAAGTTGGAAATAGGGAAAGCCCAAGTGCTCAGCTTTGGAATATCATCTCAAAACGATGGGCTTAGAACGACTTGGCATATTACTTCTGTAGGATAAAACTCCATCTGCACTGTGAGGGCATGAAGCAACAGTCATTGAAAAAGTATGAAGACAGATCCAGTGATGGCTGGAGGCTCACCACTTCCCTCCCATCTTGTAGAAGACAAGGAAAACAAGTCTCAAGCCCAAGGCATAGCACTTTATATTATTTATTTTAAGACTATTCCTGTAGCATCAAGTAAATAGTCCCTTCCTGGACAGGGACTCAGAAAAGTGGTCAGACATGATCAAGAGCCTGTTCTCTGGCAGTAGCTGGCAACAGCTGCCACCACAGAGAGAACACAATCCTGTAGAAAGCAGGTATGGAGTGGCTGCAAGACTGAATTTCCCCCTAATCTCTTAGAGATCAGCCTAAACTCTAAAGCACAACATTCGGTACCCCTTCCCAAACCTCTCATCACCATGCATGTTCCTACTGTCTACATAAGTGCACAGTCTGCTAGATTTATTATTTTGCTTACTTTTACTGAGTTCATGAACTGAGCAACTCTGTGCAATATAATTTCCCATCCAATGTTTGGTTTGGTACCTTGTCCTAAAAGGTCACATTTTCTGGTCTGGAATTTAACTGATGCTGCATTAGAGAAAAATCTCAAAGTGGATAAATAATAAAGAGCCAAAACAAAAGTAAGCCGCTCAACTGCAGAGCACAGCAAGTGAAACAAGCACCAGACAGTTGTGAGAAAGTAAAATAAAAACTACTTATCTGCAATGGGAAATGCTCAAGTGCTTTCAGAGTGGCAGCCCCTTTCTCCTGAGCAAAAGTGCCAGAGTATGTCTGGCCAAGGTGTATTTTCTGAGCAACTTCATGATTCACTTGCTTATTCAGGATTCAGTGACTATGATGGCAGAAGCTCTTGTTTTTTATGATTAACTACAATTTAATGTTGGCTTAATGAGAGTGTATGAGCAAGTTCGTAGACAACACAGAGCAGTCTTTACCCACAGATCTATTTCCTCTGCCTTCTCTTTTGTACTGTGAAATGCCAACATAGGGAAGGCCTTGAAGGTTCTTTGGTGGTACAGCACTAGGGGGAATAGGAACAAAGGCAAAGGAGTGAAGCAAAGGACTCCAACAAAGAAATCCACAAGTCCCTGAGCATCAAGTGTGTCTTCTGGCTCCTGAGCAGCAACTCAGGTTTCCTCTCCAGTTGAAGAAAGGGAGTTGGCAGAAATGCTGTGTCAGGAATCCTTTCTCTGACTCCTTCAAACACACTTTGCTATCTAACTGGCAGGCAATTATTACATGGCAGCACTGTTGTCTGTTGCCAGTTCTTAACTGAGACCCATCTTGAGGAGGAATGAGCACCCTGCAGAGTTGCTGTCCATAGAACTGTGCAGCATTTGAGCACAACTGCCCAGCTTTCCTGCAGACATCCTAAACTCAAGGCAAGGGAAACTCCCTGCAACCTTTTTCAGGTGAGAAAGTGAAAAATCCATTAGCTGCCTTGAATGGGAAAAGTTGAAAGCCTAGGCAAGATTTACTTGAAACTTCAACTTAGGAAACCAACACCGAAAAGAGTTTGCTGTCAATGGTTAAGTACCAACATGGTTTCCAGCTGCAGTATTCCCTGTGATCTCTAAGACAAGCTAAACTATTTCATCTTGGACCGAGGAATCCATTGGCTTTTTAAACACATAGCTGTCGTGTGGCTCATGAAGATGTCCAACTGATAGTCTCTCACCTACTTAAGACCCTAATTTCTGGCCCTTCCGTTTTCCTCTCCCTACTTTCTATTTTGCTTTTTGAACATTCCCTCGGGCCACAACATTTTCTGCACCAGAGTGAACTCCTCTGTAAATTAAAATCCTTCTATAGAGACCAGATCACAACTCTTTTGAAAAACATCTGAGCTAACGTATACTGCTGTCCACTTCACGCAGCTCCCACTGACAAGAGCTGTCAGATTTTGCAATGCTAGGATACACTGGCTCACAGGTGGATAAACGGCGGAGACCACGGTAAACCAGGGACTACCAGACAGAACAAATAACCCCATGTTGGACAGCGGAAGGCGTGGCATTACTTCAAGTGCTGTCTTTAGCATCCACTGAAGTTGAACTTTCAAAGGTTGCAATGCAACAGCTCCAGCCAGCAACTACACCTGCTTATATAAGGCACAGTTTCCTTTAAAACCTAGGTTCAGCAACGTGTTGGGGAATTCCTCTTCAAGGTTTCAAAGCCCTTGGGCCCTGTGATATCCACAGAGCAGGACAAAACACTCCCAGCCTGGTTGGACCCTTATGTCAATAAATTCAGTTGTCATCTCACAGTAGCACAGTGCTGCTACTCAGCCAGTGCCTTACCAATGGGTTTTTAGTGGTTTCACCTCTGGAGAGCCTGACATTTTGATAACTGACTGGCATGATAACTGACTGGCATGCTCTGTCCTCACTTTGCTGACTGCAGCCATCAAACCCCAGGAAGGCATCCCTCTGCTATCATAAAAGTAGTAAAAAAGAAAGTCTTCTGCCTTCCCATTCAAAACCAGAGATAATTTGAAAGTTAGTTATTTATAGAAGTAAAAGCAAGAGAGTCCAGGGAACTTTTTTCCTCAAAGGTTGAGTTGCATCAGCTAGAGAGACAGGACAAAACTCAGCCTTGAAAAGGATCATCACAACTGAGCTTTCAAGGCCAGTACTCAACTACTCATCCTAAAATGAAATGTTTCACCAATGGCTTTGTGTACTTTTGCCAGTCAGGAGATGTTTTGATTCTTCTAGTGCAGAGCAGTTGAACTCTGCTGCACAAACACAACCTACCTTGCTGACAAGCGTGCACAGGGATGTAGGCTGGCTTATGGCACAGCCCAACTGCTCTTTGACCGCTGCAAGCGAGGCAGTTAGTGGGACGGCAAAGGCAAATGGAGGCTCTTATTTCTTCCAAGGATGAGCAAGCTGGGACAGCACTTTCCAGTGCAGCTGTGTTTCTTGCCAACGAATGAAGGAGGTCCCATTGATGGAGGCTTTTGCCTTCCTCAGAGAGGAGAGAGCCTGTTTCAGCCTTTTTCCTCCATAGCCACCTTCTTCCTTTGCAGGCTACGATGGGCACAGGGCCAGCCCTCAGCTGTTTTCTTGCCCCTGACAACTCGGCAAGGAAGGGAAAACACCCATGCCAGAAGATACATCTTTGCTTGTGACACCTAGGGCTTATCTATAAGGAGACACAGCACAAAGCAGTAGGCTTGGCAAAGTAAATAATGTAAAAAAAATAGTTCTGTGCACTACTCTGCACATAAGCACTGGACAGTCCTCTCCCAACTAAGGTTTCATGACCTTACTCAAAGTTGGTCCACAAGGCAGTGCCCATATTAAAGTCTTTAGCTTCCTAGAGTGCTACTCTAATGCTGCTATCCCGTTAACAGCACATTCAGATCCTAATGAAAGGAGCATATCTCCTCTGCCACAGACAGATGTCCAGCATCCCTCTCATTCCCTTTTTATGCTGAGGCTGGTGTGCAGAGACCAACCTGCTACAGAAGGCTCACAGAACCACTCCACCAGCATCCCGGCTTCTCTGATGTGCTTTCCCTCACAAAATTTCCAGCTCAAATAAAGCACTACTGCAAGAAGTTTTCAACTCAGCTCAGCATCAAAGGGAGGTAAGTGCCAACACACCAGGAAAAAACATTACTGCACCATTTAAAATCTGTAAAAGTGCAGCTCAGAGATCACAGAAGATGCTGAATTTTTCATTCTCTTCTTGTGTACATAACCATACAGTATCACTGTTTTCACCAATGCTATTCCTGGCTTAATGAGATAAGCAGAGAACCAAGTGACCTGTTTTGCTATGTGGTAGGACCAAAGTCTCTTGAAAAACTCGAATGCAGTCACGTCTTCTCCAGAGCATCAGGCAGAAACTGAAAGATGGCTCTCAAACACAGGCAGAAGTTTGAAAACAAAGGTTGTCTTTCACTTGGATGTTCTCCTTTCTGGTATTAGTTACTGTGTCTTTCTAAGGCTGCACAAAGAAGGGTCTAGACATGGGTTACTTGTCTTCATGCCACAGCAAGCACAAATCAACATTTGAATCCACACAGGCTGAAAATACACTTTCTTCCAAATGCATTTTATTATGGCCAGGAAAAGAATCCAGTTCTGTTGCTGTTAAGAAAGGCTTTTCAATATCTCCAGGGATCCTGAGAAGATGGTTTGAGTGTCTGGAGCAGCTCAGCCCATTTCAAGTAACACATAAGGAGAGGCTAGAGTTGCCTTAAATGAGGCTGTGCTATCTGTTGGGCTGCTCTCCTTATCTGAGCACACTGTTACCTTTGATCTACCCCCCAGTTTTAGTGCCTGAAGCATAAGGAGATAAAAGCACATAAACCTGGGAGAAAACCATACCATACATTAACAAATAAAAGGAAAACGCTTTGGTTTCATCTCCTTTTTTACCACCAGAATGGCAAAAGCAAAACTCAAAGCATTTAGCCAAGCTACTCAGTTCATTGCAACATATGTACACCATTACGTAGCTAAATACCCTGTCAAATAACAATATCAAGATTAAAACTAATGCACTCCTTCCACGGCTTTATATCAGATAGTGTTTATTTCTGTTGCATGGAAGACTAACCTCTCAAAGTTATTTGCACAGTCACTCTCCTCTGACCAGCCTCCTCACTCCAATGAATAATGTTTTCAGGTGCTTTATTCAGACTCAAGGATCTCTAGGGGTCCCAACAAGCTCCAGAAAATATTCTGTAAAAGTCTGATGCCAGGACTTTCTACATCTCCTTTGCTTTCTGATGCAGCATATCAAACATCCGGCTCCCTGAGATTCAGTAGATCAAACACTTGGCTCCCTAAAACACACACTGAGAAACACACAAGTCTGGGAAACCTTTAACTCTCTGTAGAGAGACAGATGACGTAAAAGGCATTTTTGGAGGCAGGACTGTCTCCTTATTGAGGGCACATAGCAAGGAGAAAAGAAGTACGCTTGCAAACTGACGTATTCTAACAAACCATACAATCTATAGCAGCAATTATAGGTCAGTGTCACTCAGAGCAGCCTCAAGGTTGCTCTAAACTGCACTAAGGATGGAGAAGAGGAACACAGGGAGCTTAAAATCCCCTCCAGCTAGGGCCCAGTATAATGCTGTTTACCATCAACACAAGATGTTTGCACCAAGACACGTGCTGCTGTGCTGAAACCAAAAGCTGCTCACAGAAATTTTCCCATGAACATCTCTAAGCAAAAAGAAAACTGACTGGTGAGAATGTAAACCACAGGTAAAAAAAACCCCAAGCTTTTATCTTCCAAAAGCCCCCACTTAGAGAGACAGGGAATCTACAGGATGACCTGATCAACATCATAATCATATAATGCCAGATCTCAATCTGAACTTTTCAGAAGCTGTTACTAACTTACATCTATCATACCTCTGACCCTGTACTATATGCAGATGTCTGAAATCAAGGAACCTTTTCCATGAAGAACCCAAGGGAAGAACATAATTTCTCACGGGGAATATGGCTTTGCTTTTCAGGAGCTATCACATCACGACACAATAACCTAGCCACAGTGCTGTGTTTCCATGCCCGTTGTGCTGGAGTACCTTGGAAGAAAGCAGAGTTTCACAGAGGTCCCATTTCCTGCTTACCTACACTGCCAGGCATTGTAAAGCATCTTGAGAAGGTGCCATACCTGTACGTGATGTGCACTGCAGTGCCAGGCTCATCTCTCTCCCAAATCAAAGCCACTCTTTTTGGAGATGTTTCAACATGCCGATCCAAGCAATTTACTGCAAAAAAACCAAAGGTTTAAACAAAGTCTGATCATATGCAAGCTGCTCTGTAAACTTAGCTTGGTCAAGAGTAACAGCAAGCTAGTGCAAGACGAAACATCAGTTATTAGCTCACTAGGCACGTACTCATGTAAAACAGGTATCATTTGCAGCTAGAGTAAAGCTATACAACAAATACTACACTTAATTGGCACAGCTGCCTTAGAGATGGCATCCCCATGAGAGGTCATCGCTGATTCAACTCACCTTGGCTTCACTGGCTAACCTTAAGCCAGCCCAAATCTCTCCCCTGCTTCCAGCAGCACAAAGACAAGACACTCTTTTGATGTTTTTGCTCCCCAGAGCAGCATTTCACTATGTAAGTACAACAGTCTTCCCAAGCTTGCATGTTCAGCACCGTACCATTTGGATTTTCTAATTAAAGCTCATATGAAAAAATTTTTCCAGGGTTTAACAGAAGAGCTGAATCATAGCTAAATGAAAATACCTAAAACTTTAGAATCTAGGGCAAACTCAGGGTACAAGCATCTACAAATTACCAGACACCTGGGAAAGATTAACGTGTCTCAAGCTGTGTACTACACCAATTAAAACTTAAAGCTAAAAAGTTACCTTTCAAGAGCACACCTCTCTCCCTCAACCACTTGAAGAAGAGGACTTAGGGAGAGCACCCAACCTGAAGAAATGTATAGAATTCACACAAGAAATCTGCCTGCATGTCCAGTAGCAACTTGCTTGGTGGTTGGAGAACATCCTTGTAAAGTATTAATTCTGAGCCCATACAACACTTACTTACTGCATTGTAATCTTTCAAAAGCAGTTACCTTATTTCAATAGACAGCTACTAAAAACCTGTCAGGGCCACCACTGTATGACTCAGAGAAAACCCTTATAAAATTGCTGAGTTTCAGATCATATTTCCTGGAAATATTAATACTAGTCAGAAAGGATTTCATTCTTAGAGATAAATTAAGTGCCACAAAAGGTGTGTACTGCAGTTGGGGAATCAGCTTCAGCTGTTTTGTGACCATACCGCCACATGGAGGATGGGAATGAGCCTCTAAAGGTGCACAGAGAAAGAAATCTGTCAGAATTCAACACATTTCATTACAAGATCAAATATCAGTCTCAAAAATTTGCAAAAGCATTCTTCAGCAGTTTAAAGTATTTTATTTTTAATGTAAAATCCTGCAGCAATACTATAAATAAAGGAGATAAAACCATTTCTTAAGCCATCCTAATACAGGAGGACAAAAGCTCTAATGGGGAATGCTTAAAGCCGTTATACACTGGTTTCCTCCACTGCCCATCCATAGCTAACTGGATCTGCTGCGGCTTGGTCCACAACACATAACTCCTACCTCCAAACTCCTTGCAGCAACATCCTCACATACTGCACCCAGCTACATTAACGGGTATTCATTGCCCAAGCAGAATTTCTTACTCGTTATCAGCCACACTGGCCTTCGGAGCGCATTTCTGCAGCAGAAAACCCCAGCTGAGCCAAGTGAGAGCTTTAGCACTGTACTCAGTAAGAACTGTCAAGTGAACCAGAGCCAAATGCTATTATTTTCTTCCTGATCTTAGGCTTACAAGAGCCTTTTGCTTATTTTACAAAATAGAACTTAGTGGCCTTCTTCCTACTACTATACCCTAATGGTTTCTCCACATGTTTCCTTGCTTCCTTGACAACACTCAGAAACAATTCATTTCAGTAAGACATGAGGCGAAGAATGTGTCCTTGTTGGAAATGCAGTAGTTTGCCAGGTTATTCTCCTGCCCAGGAGTTATAGTGCAATAAATCCAGAAGCGCTGAAGCTCACAGGTCCCCCAAATCCTATCACAGGGTCCCTCCAAAAAGTATCAGATGACTCAGTTGCACATGGTTCAGCTGTGCTGGGAGATGGGCACATCCAGATCAGAGACCCAAGCAGTTGCCATGTTTCTGCTGCTAGTGTTGAAATCGAGATGAAGGGACAAGACCAGAGCTTCCTAACAGAGAAACAGTCCCTTGGCTGTAGCCAAGTACCATCTTCATGATGCTTGAAAAGAAAGCCTGGAAAAGCAAATTTGTTTAATTCTCTGAATCTGTTTCAAAGGTCTATGATTTCTTTTTAGGTGTGCACAGAAAACTAAATGGCATTTAGTGTCTGCTGAAGAATCAGACCCCAAAGCATGATTTAAAATCTGCATTTCAGAGACCTGACATGGGATCCAGAAGAAGGTATTGATCCCACTCTACAGAGGAAATAAACAGATCTCTGAAAGTCTATCCTCAGACAAGATCTTCCTTTCAAAAGGAATTAATGAAAATAAAAGCCTGGCTGAAATCCTCTGATTACTGGGTGCTGAAAGCAGGGCTGTACACACATCTCCATCAACCTGGGATCCACTTCTGGGAATCATCTCCTGGGAGGAGATGCTCCTATATATTCTCTGGAAGACCTGAGGAGGGTTTCCTCTATTACTGTTAAAAAAAGTGGCTAGAGATGCCACAGTGAACTGCACAACTGAATCGGTAGTGCTGATTCAAGCACTCTCCCAGGAACGGGAAATTAAGGTCAGAAACGAATATCCCCGTTAAGAGACTTCACCATTGAGTTGTGCCCTTGATGGGACTCCCACGGGGCATGGCCACAACACAGAAGAGACTTCAAGGCAGATATGGCCAGGAGGAAACGCAAGGGTAGTCAGGACAGTCATGGCAAAATTTATTCTTGTTTCATGTTAAGTGGTGAAGTTGGAAGAAAACAACAAGACTCTCGTTTAAGAGAAAAAACCCTGCAGCTTCCGCTATAAAAGACTGGGATTCGCACCGTCCCTCACATGTGGATCATCCTGAGTAACCATAGGAAGCCGAAGTCGGGGCATCTCTGCTGGCACGCAGATCGGAGGGCAGCCGCCGGTAAAGGCAGCGCCAGAGCAAGAGGCTCAGCCAGGCTTATCCCAGCTTCGGATTTTCTCCCCGCTTCCAGCATTTTGCAACTCCTCGCTGGTTCCCTTCCAGCGACGCCCAACCGAATTGCTGGTTTCCCCTCCCCCCGCAGAGAGCGGCGCTGGCAAATCTGCCCTCCGGGACACCTCCCGGGCGGCCCGACGGCAGACCGCCCGGGCGCGGCGGGGCGGCCGCGGGGTATGCGCGGCCCGGGACGCCTTACCCGACACGTTGAGGCGGCCCCCGAGGAACCAGAGGGCTGGGCCGGCGGGCCGGCCGGGCTGCCAGGCCGTGTGGAAAGGGCTGTCCCAGCGCAGCCACCGCCGCGCCACGTCCGCCCAGAACCCGGCGGGGTCCCGGGCCGCCTGCTGCTGCCAGGCCTGATACCCTCCCGGTGGCAGCGCACCGGGGGGCCCCGCCTGGCTGCAGCGGCGCCGGGCTGAGACCGCGACCCGTCCCAGCGGGTGCGCAGGGCTGAGGACGCCCAGCGCCCGCACTCGGGTGGCCACCAGCGCCATGGGGTTAGCCCTGCGCCGCCGTCGGGGCCGCACCCCGCAGGCCCCGAGGCACCAGCACCGCGCCCCGCCGGGAACAGCCCCGGCCCGCCGGGAGGGGCAGAGAGAGCGAGCTGAGACCGCCTCGGGGAGGGGCGGCCCCGGGAGCGCCGCACCCCCGGACACTCCGCGCCGCCGAGGGCACCACCTGGCACACAGGTGTAGCACCCTTGTCCCTCTTTGCTCAAAATGCGGCGATTTTAAGTGGGTATGCATCCACACTTTGCTTGGCAGCCCTGCGAGCACCGTCATTACCACAACGTGGAGCTATTAGTTTTGGTATCGCTTCTTGTTCCATAGTAACCTAAGGACCAGATTTAACCCCTACTTCGTAGTGCAAACCCTCAACAATGAGTAGCGAGATTTTACAGCAGATAACACAGATCTTATTCTCTGTGCATAGCAGGGACATGCTCTTTGCTGGCACGAAGAATCTAATTCTTTTAGCCAGTTCGGTGCAGCCTCCCAGCACAGTTTGAAAACTCCTGTTAGAGGGCAAGGTCTGGGCATCCTTAAGAAGTGCCAAACTCCCTGAGCACCAACTCCACTCACTCCCAGAGTTTGGGTAGACAAAACACGTCATGTTCAAGATTAAAAACTTGGAAGTTACTTCTATGCCATGAAGCTTTTTCTGGCAGTGGTAGAGATTAATAGTGTTTTCTATGATTTTTTTTTCTTCTGTTCTAGAAATATCACCAGATACTTTATCTATGTTGATAATACATATTTTATTAGGATTTGGATTTCTGGCACTTCTGAACTTTTCAGCCGTGTTTTATACATTGCAAACAAGAATAAAATCACTCTTCCTTGTAAAGCTAGCATTAGTGCACTGCTGCTGTAGTTCGATATTCCTTCCTTGTGTTTTGAATACGTTTCGGTTTGCACAAGCCCGCAGTTCCAAGCAGCAGCAGCACATGTGCCACCTGGTGCCAGACAGGAGCATGGAGAGCACTTCAACTTTCACTTGATTTGCCTCAGGATTACTCAAAGGTTTTCTCTCAAAGAAGATTTATAGGCAAATGCCACTCCTTTCAGGATTTCAGATTTTCACAAAACAAGCAGATAAGTTGTTGAAAACATAAAGTATGAATTTAAATTCTTTGGCCTTAATGCCTAGCTGCTTATTTGCAGACCTTGAAATCTTCTGAAAATGGTGCCGTTCTCTGGTTTTCTTCCACATAAGGCTGATTTTCCTTTTCCACCACCAAGTTTTATTTTGCTCATGATTCACAACATCCCCGACCCTCAAATTTTGACTGCCTTTTTCCTCAAAGAAAACCATGGCCAGCAGCAACACAACTCAAATATAGCCTGGAGGCTACCTGATCACCCCATTCAGCTTGGTTGCTGAGCAGAACAAGCACAACCCCAAACCTCCTTTCTTGCCTCCAAAAGAGCTGAGGAGAGGGGAAAAGAGTCCTTGAAATTTTGCAAAGCCTACTTGTCCAATCTATGGCTTTTTGGCAGTGAAGGCGGCATCAGGCTGTTGACTTTTTGAGAACCAAGGGGTGTTACAGCAGTTCTCATTCTTAAGTGTTGAGCTTGAGTATGCCAGGAAGGTCTGGATAAAGGTGCTGGATAAAACACAGGTTATAGAATTGCTTTCCATGCTCATTGTGTCTCAATTCTTAGGGCCTTCCTGGCAGTATGGAGTCCAAATGACAATGGTGGTGTTACCAGCTCTGGAGAAGTCCAGTTACTGTTATCTGAAAATGCCACCTCTCTGTAGCAGCTCCCAAAAGCTTGCGGCTGTCAGGGTAGAAGAAATCATTCCTTGCTGCAACCAAGTCCCTTGGCACAATCTCTCAGACCAGCCAGGCAACTCCACTGCCCTGCAAAAGGGTTTAGCAGGTAACAGGCTCATCTGCTGAATAGCTGCAGCTCTTGGCCTGTATTAAGGGCCTGTTACTGGTATCTTGTGCTGGTATCATGGCAGGCACTGATGAACAAAGTCAGTAGCAGTTTCAATAGGGTGTGAGTTTGGCTGTAGATATCTGGAGAAAAAAAAAAATCAAAAACCAACCAACAAACAGAAAAAATCCCAACTTTCCACATCTTTCTATTCCTATTCTTAACTACTACCAGTAGTTATTTATTGGTCTCGTCTTTGATTTCTGTCAACATATACTAGACATTCTATTTGGTGCACAAGCCCTAAAAGTGCTGGCACAAAGCTGAGCACAGGCATGGATGTTTGCAGGATGGGGACCTTCGGCTGGAAGCTCTCAGGCACCAGATTTTTATCCCTGCCAGATTAAAGAGAACCTGGCACACTAGCAAACCTGGTTGGCTTTTACACATCTGTCTCTGGTCTGCTGAAGACAGTTTGATGCATCAGCCTTTGGCTGAAGCCGTCTTGGTTAGAGCTGGGACTCCAGCAGGCAGGTTGATCCCAGCCACAGCCTTCATGCCACAGTAACTCTCCATGGGCTCACGATGCATTTATGCCACTGAATACCTCTTGCACTCTCTGGTGGGACAGTCTGGAGAGCACCAGCCCTGTGCCACTGGGCAGAGAGAGAATTTCAGGGATTTCTGCTTGTGCCTCTCTGTAAGGCACAGCTGCCTTATGGCCACACACACTGATGCCTTCTGACCATATTGCTTTCCCTTTCTGTCTCTACTTGACAAGAGTTATGTTTCTTGATTGCTCTACCCCCATTTTTCCCTTAATGACCTAAAAAGAATAAAAAGGTGGTGAAATCCATGATTGCCACTCAGTTATCACTGTTCTTTCCAGTGGTCTTCCCATATGGTGTACAGAGAGTTGATATCTGACTCCCTAAAGAAAGTCAGGCTCAGGCAAAAACACCACTATAGAGCTATGGATACAGAGGTATGTGTTAGAAATCCTCCCAAGTCACAATTAACCCAGATTTTAATAAAATCTTTTGATTGTTTTCAGCTACATTTGTGCCTGCAGATGAAATTGGGCATGTTCCCAGGTGACTGTTCCAGAAGGAACATGAACCCATTCAGCTCCATCTGCATAAGAGCAGGTTTAGAGGGAAGTTTAGACGAGGGATGAAATAAAGCTAAAATGCAATTGTTCAGGTGTTACTTTAAATCAGTGGCAGAGATCAGCATGGATCTTGGGTCCAAAGCAATGGGAACTGCAGCAGGTTTGAAGGAGCAAAGTACTTGAGCTAATCTGGGGTGTGGATCTTTGCCAGAACTGTTCACATATAGTCACACCTGAAATAAAAGCCTAAACTGCGTGAAAAATACAGATTCACTGCACTTCTATTTATGAACATGTAATAAACACTCATTAAGGGACAAGGGAGGAAGATAATACTTAGAAATATCCAGATAACTAAAGTGCTTTTATACAGATGAAAAGAGACTAAAAAACATCTCTAATATTATTGCACCATTTAGAAAACATCTAACTCACGAGATTGCATATTCCCCTTAAACTTGGCTTCAAGGTTTGCATTTGCTTTACACAGTATAAAAAACACTTTAAAATGTTAAAAAGTAATGAACAAAAATGCCTTTCTTCCCCAAGAATGTTTTAAGATGTGCAATATAAATTCTTGATAGGGCTGGTGGAGACCCAGTGTCCAGCTGATCACAGAGGCAGATGCAGCATATGGTGCTTCCCAGGACCAAGGTGCAGAACCAGCCCTGCACCAGGACGTAGGAGAGTGCAGGAACCTCCTGTGCAAGGTCTGACTGCAGCGCATGGCACAGGGCATGGCTGCCACACACACAGTGGTACTGCATGGTGCAGGAGCACCCTGCAGACTTGGGAGTAGAGGTGTCTGGTGCTACTCGAGGCTGGTTGTCCAGAGTCCATGGACATAATTTCATGCTTAACATCAGAGAACTGATGCTTCAGTGGCACTTCTCAGAGCCCAATACCTAGAGCAGTATTGGCTTCCTTCTCCTCTGGAGTATCCTTGGTACCACTGGGATGGTATGGTGATCAATAGCAAGAGATCACTGCTTTTACTGGATAAGCTTCCCTGCTAGTGCTTATAGTCTCCATTGTACTTGTCATTTGTCTGGTCGGGCAATCAGCTGTCCCATCCTCAAGAGTCTTCTGCTCAAGGCTGGATTTCAAACCAAGGTGTTATAGGTTCAGAATCTAATGGAATTTTTCTTTCCCCACCCTCAGAATGAGGAGCGAATTGTCCTAGCCCAGTCCATTTGTCTCTAACAAAAGAAGCAAGAGTACCGGTGATTTAGGGTGGGGGAGAAGGGCACACTGGTTTTTGGGAGTTGGCAGTGAAGAGACGGCAGAGAGAGAAACCCCTGAGTTTTGGGTTTCTTTCTTGCCTTTCCTGCTGCTTCCTTTTCCCATACCTGGATTACAAAGCTTTGATTTTTGGGATTGTTTGTTGACTTTTGCCCAAGAGAGAGAGAGAGAGACAGAGACGACATCGCTAGCCGGGGGGCCCCTTACATTGGGCCTTCTGTGAGGGAGCCGGCGGCGGCCATCCCAGACGTTGGAGAACTTTTTTTACATCGGAAGCTCCAGCCCGAGACCAGCAGACCAATAGCCGAGCCTTTCGGAGGGACACACCGGAGCTTTTCTTCCCATCCACCAACCCCCCCGGGGGCATCCCAGCATCGATCACTCGTCTCGTCGCTTGCTGCCTGTGGATACCACTGAGCCCGGCAGGGACAGACTCTGTATGTGTTTGTGTGTGTGGGGGTGGGGTTTGATTCAGTAGGTTTTTTATTCGTTCAGTCTTGGTTGTTCTGTTGTCTCTTGAATATACATATATATATCATAGCTAGGAACTGTTATCCTTCCATTTATCATACCTTAATTAAATTTTGTTTTGAAATTAAAGGAGACTTGTCTCTCTGTTTTAGTTATAAATTTTTCTAAGTTCTCTAAACTTAGACACAAGGGGATTCAGTTTTGTTGCTGATACTGATCAGTCCTGAACTTCCCTCCCCATTGGTTCCTGCAGCAGCAGTCTGCACTGGTTTTGCTATGTGCTTTGTTTCAAAAAGTTCTTGTTGATGAATCTCCACATCACACTGGCTTCCTCTTGGGCAGTACCTAGGACTGCCCAACTTGAGAGTGGACTGAGGGTTCCAGCATCAAATCCTTTCATCCCCTCTCGCTTGGTACTGATGGCTCTGGGCTCAGTGTTAACATATGGAAGAGACCCTCTCATGGGCTGTTGCCTGGTGGAAACAGCTGGAGAGCTTACGAAGTATCCACTTATCACTTGACCTCCACTTCAACTCATACACTGACATTGCCTTCTCCTTTCACTTAAGGTCAGAGACACATGTTGCAACATAAATATGATTGAAAGAAAAAACACTTTCCAAGGAGAGGGATGGAAGGACACAGGTAGTGGTCCATTCACCTCTGTAGATCTTCCAAACAGGCCTGGACAAGTCTCTGTCCTAATTCTAAAGCTAGCCCTGCCACCAAGGCAAGGCTTTCCTCAGCCAGGGCCCAGGTGGATGCAGCAGTGGCAGACAGGTTCAACCAAGAGCACAAGGAAAATTAGTGATGATAAGAGAGGTGTGCGATCAAGCCAAGTAGTCAATCTACAGTCAATCTATAGGATCAGGTCCATGTTAGCCAGGCTCAGACAGTTACCATTAATTCCTAGACAGGCCCATAATGACAAGAGAGTTTCAATCTCAATTCAGGACACCTATCCACAGGTCCAGATCCATGGATAGGTACAGCTATGGCAGAGCTGAAGATCAGTACAGCGTTTCTCAGGCAGGAACTGAAGACTAAAGTGAAAAGGAGTTCATGAGCCCATGGGCAGGGTGTGGGCCGAGCTCTCTGTGAGGCTGGTAAGGGCCATTAAGGCTTATTAGTGCACTCAGGATTATGACAATCTCTTTCAATCCAACTCTGCTGCTTGGTCTGTTCTCAGTGCTCCACCAGCACTTGAAAAAGAGGTGTGAAGGGCACCAAGAAGCATTTAAGATGGTCTTTTGGGGTAAGACAGCTCTCTCACCTCCTTTTGTTTTGCCTGTTTTCCTTGCCTCTCAAACCCAGGACCATGAACCAGTGCTTGAGAGTACAAGCAATGGGGTCTTGACTTGAAGTACAGAAAGCTCTCATGGCAACCAACGGATCATTTCTAGATCATACACTTGGAATGACAGATACTTGGGCACGAGGGTGCAACTGCCTGTGAAGGGTTGTGTTACACCCTGTGACCTGCAGGATGAGCTGCTACAAGACTGGAGATTCCCTGGAGTCTGCAGAATGCATCCACTGAGCACACCCTCAATGCAGGGGGCCCAAGGGCCACCTCCAGCCAGTGCAGAAGCATTGTGGGGGTCTGGTAGCCTTGTTCTCCCTGGTCTGAGTGGCGGGGGATGGTCATGGTTGTGGTGGATCTGCCTTTGCACAAGCACACCCACAGGTATGTCAATCTTCATAACGTATCCCCTCTGTTATCACCCTGGCCCCAAGGTACTACTTTGAGGGGGGGAAGAGTCCTGGCTAGGAGGTATGTCCCAGAAGGAATTGGGGAGCACTGCAGGTCCATCACACCAGCTGGTGTGACATCTTATGCATGAGGTCAGATGGGAACCTTCACCTATGGATCAGCATCAGGTTGGGTTACTCTGGTGGGGACAGGGAAAAGGCACTGGTATGTTGCAAGTCTTCAGGGAGGGTGTAGGAACAGTGTCCCTTGCAGTGTGTTTTGTGAACACAACTAAGGCATGGGACATGCACATTCACAGTTTAGGGCACAGATATGTAGTCCAGCTGGAAATACAGGCAATTTGCCACACACACACGGCTTGAAAGGGAACAAGAAAGGACAGACACTGCACAGCACATCCATAGGAGTCACATGTTTATTTGTGCTATGAGTACAACATGAATTACAGTGAGCTGGAGCATGGAGAATGGCACATCTCTGGAGCAGGGGTACTGCTGTGCATCTCAGGCTGGGGGAACAGAGACAGGCACACTGCTCAGCTGCATGCAGGGAGAGGCTCACTTGTGTGAGCCATTTCTCTGGTGGTGCAGCTTTGGTAGCACTGCTACTGGACCCAGCTGTGAGCTGTTGGGCCTGTTCCCAGCCCTGGTAGGGCAAGGTCTGGCCCAGTGCAGATGGGGAACAGTGCTGATATTGATGGTGCAGTGTTTGGACCAGCGCTGGTGGTGCTGGTCCTGGTACCAGTACTGTGTCCAGCCTAGACCATGGTGCTACTTCTGCTTGTGATGCAGTGTAGTGCACCAGTCCCTTGCTGGCCCTGGCCCCAGCGCACTGAGGTGAAAAACCTCAGGCCAGAACTGCTGCAGCTGACTTCACCGGTCCCCGTGCAAAGCAGCCCAGCTCCAAGGAGATATCTTGGCTCTGGTCTTTGTCCCAAAAGTGCAGTCACCCGGCCCTGTGCAGATAGTGCCAGTGCTGGTCTCAGTTCCCGGGCAGTGCAGTGTCCAGGGGAACACTGGTGGTGCTAGCGCTGATCCCAGCAGTGCAGAGACGAACATGAACCTCCGTCTTGGCAAGACCAGTGATCTCGCCGGCGGTGCCGCTGCTGTTCCTGGTTCTAGGGCGGGGCAGCGCCGTGCCGGTCCTGCTCTCGGTCCCAGCGCTGGGCATGGCCCCGTACCGCACCGGCACGCTGACCAGCACCCGGTGTCGCGGCGCGCTTCAGTGCCCAGCCCCATGTGCCTCCAGCGCAGCGCCCGGTGCCGGCTGCCGGCGGGGCGGGCCCGGGGCGGGCCCGTCCGGGCGGGTGCGGCCCGCGGGTGATGTCAGGCTGATGTTGGCGGTGCGGCGCGCGGTGCATTGTGGGCGAATCCCGCCGCCCGCCGCGGCTCTGAGGGGGAGGATGCGCCTGGGGCCGGGCCGTCCCACAGCCGCAGCCGCAGC
>VXAU01001562.1:299955-458678 GCA_013399695.1 Formicarius rufipectus | reverse complement strand
AGGGGCGGCGTGCCGGCAGCTGCAGTGCAGGGGCGGACGCGGCCCCCTCCTCCGCGGGGGGAGGCGGGACGGCCCGAGGTGAGCGCAGGGCGCGGCCCCGGCGCGGGGTCCGTCCCTCTGCGCTGCCGCCCGCACGGGCCGGGGCAGACGCGGTTCCGCCGCCGGGGGCGCGGGCCGGGACCTCGCTGCGCCGTGCGGGGCCGCTCCGAGCCCTGAGAGGCTCTGCCGGGAGAGCGGCCCCGCCGGTTGGTGCCAAGGGCCGCGCCGCCCGCCCCGCTGCCAGGCGGGGGCCGAGTTGCGAAGGCACTCGCGGCCNNNTTGCGAAGGCACTCGCGGCCGTGTGCCGTGGCGGGCACCCGGGAAACTCACCAAGCGTGTCAGCCACCCCCGGGGGGCCAGGTGCCGCCCGGGACTTGGTACGGCATCCTTTCCGAGACCACCGGGTGCCTGTTCAGCTGCATGTGGAAAGGCAGACCGTTCCATAGAGGTCTCTGGGGAGGGAGCGTGTCCATCGCATTACGCTGGGATAACTCCCTGGTGCTCAGCGTTGAGGCAGGAAGATGAGAGTTTCTTCCCTTTCGCGGGGTGGGACGTGTTGCTGTGTGAATCTCCGTGTCTTCTGCACCTTTGGGGCTCGGAGTCTCCTGCCGTTGTGTCCTTACTGCTTGTGACGCCCAAATTGGCATTGTTGGTGTGTCCGTAGTCATTACGCTTTCCCCGCATTCTGGGAGAGGAGGTATCCGGTGACCTGGGTCTGACCCACTGAGAACTCTCAAGATGGACATCATGACCTTGAAGTGCATCTTGTATTTGACAGGGAACCGGAATGCTCTGTGATGTGCTGGAGTGACATTGCCGCTCCAGCAGTTTTGCTGAGCTGTTGGTATGCAAAGTTCAAGACCCACTGTGGGTTTTGGGGGGTAGGGACTTCAAAACCTGTTGGTATCATGTATCTGAGCAGTCAGAAACCAGCTCTGTATTAATACATTTTTAATATATTTTCGAATTTCCTTAGGCTTGCAAGGATGGTGTACTGACAGTTTGATTCATAGAAGGAAAGGTTTCATGATTTTACCATTTCTCATGGATTTCTTTACATTCTTTGTACTGTCAGTGAAAACACTGCCTTATAGCAACAAACTTCTCAGTGACTCACAAGAGAGATTTTGAGCACAAGAACTTTTTGTGAGTGAAATTTAACCTCATGTTGCGTGTGCTAATGCTGCCACAGTATTATTACTTAGAGATGCTGAGCCTGTAGAGCTGCTCTAACTAAAGAGCATCAGTACTGTCTCACTAGTAGCTACTCACAACATTTCAGTGTGTCACTTTCTTTTGAGACCTTCTCTCCGTATAAGAGAGGTAGAATAGGAGCGATGTGTTAATATTTTGGCTTTTTTTCCTTTGTGTGCCAGTGATCATCCAGCTCATAATGAGCATCCTCATGCTGGTGTATGTGGGATCAGAAACTTTGTAGATGCAATGCTCATGAATGGTGTATGTGGTGCTGTTACTTATGTGTTTTATGTGCTTTTATGATAATCTCATTTCTTAAGAAATAGGCAAAATTCCTCTTCTCTGGATAGCAAAGGTAAACACTGGAATTCCCTTGTAGATCACTTTTATCAGAACCAGTCTTGTGGACATCTGCCTAGGCTTTTTTTCTTGGAATAGTCATCAAGAGGAAAGTCAGATCCCCATCAATGCTCTTGGTCCTCCAGAAAGGAGTGTCTCCAGTGTTAAGAAATCTATTTCATCCACCATCAGGGTTGATGCTAACGCATCAGTTCCAGTGGCCCAGGTTTAGATTTCCTTCCTCTTCCCTCTCTGCCTGGATTCCAGTGTTTTTTGGTGAAGACAAGTGTATCTCTACACTATAAAAGGCAGTGTGGAGCTTTCCTCCAGTGGAAACAGTTGGTACATGTGCAGGGTCCAGAAAAACACTTCGGGAAAGCTAATTATCTTGGGGAGTTCCTAGATTAATTGTGTTTACCAGAGCTCCATGTTACCTTTCAGTGACAGTGATTCAGTTTGTAAACAGAGCCGAGGACAGAAAATAGGGCTGTGTAGTGGAATAGGAGTTTGTAAAGTCCTGGAGGACTTTGTAAACTATTCCCTCATTTTTAAGGGTGTGTTGGCTATGTTGGTATTTTCTGCTTTGGATGTTGCAAGGCACAGCCCAATATTTGGTGGAGTGATTGTGGAAGCATTTGCTGAAAAGCTGTTTTAGCGCTACTAGTTTACTGAACAAGATGCAGAATGAACATGACTAGTGCTTCCGTTCTTTTGTCAAAAATAACCAAAATGTGAGTATTCCTCTGAAACACGAAATCTTCTTAAATGTCATTGTGGGAATTCCTCTGAAACATCATGAAAGCCCATTAAATGTCATTGTGGAACACTGTCGAATTGGAATAAATGTTAAGGTTGCTTTAGGAGGGAGGAATAAGGAAGGCCAGCTATGAGGCCTCCCTCCCTGGGGCAGAGAAAGAATGGGAGAATCTGTTGGATATTTACTGAAGCATTAGGAAGGAGAGGTGGGAGTTAAGGGAGATTATTTGATTTTTACACTGTGGGTCTGAAGCCAAATTGCGATTCCCTTGCCTGTAGCAGTCTCCCCAGCTACAAACTGGACAGTGGTCGTCCCTCTTGTTGTTCAGGCCAACACTTGGTCTGCTCCACAACAGTGCCCACATACAGCCAAGTGTGTCACAGTGTTGAGACCCATGACAGTTATCTCAGAAAATATGGAAAATAATGTAGTAATAACAATGTGACTTGGAACTCAGTATGTCAAGAGTGTTTTCACATGAACATTTCTCATTTTTTGGATACTGGTAGATATAGCAATAGATTTCATGGGAAAAATAAAACTTCCACGGTAGCTTTCTTCATCAGGTTCACAATCCCTTAATCTCTTTTGGTTTTACCCAGTTTCACGCTGCCTTCTCCACTGTTCAAGAGCTGCATACATGGGAAAAGATCTTTTTTGTAGTTGAGGAGGAAGATTCTGACAGCGTGATGGACTGTAGATCTAATCAAATAAGATATATTTGGAAACCCTTTCCTTTTGGTGTCAGGCTGTGTCATCTTTAATTTGGTGAACAATATGAAAGGAACAAACTGTAGATCATGTGCTGACTCGAGCCAGATAGGTACAACAGGGACCAAAGAGAATGCCTATGGATGCCCCTTTCCTCTTGGAGGAAATGGGGCATCCTAGCCGTATGAGACAGATCTGGTGTCAGCCATGACAAATGGAAGTATATTGCTCGCTGTCCATGCAACAGTAGGTGTTCTGAGGCTCCTGGTCAATCTGGAGGTTGTCTGTGTAGAAAGCTTTGATGGCCTACCAGTTGGGTATGAAGAGACTGCAGAAGGAGATGTTGATGTCTAGTGATGAAAAGGTTTTGATTATAGGATTGTAAATTCAACTGCTCAGGCCAAAACCTTGGATGGTTCCAGTCCTTTCTCTACCGGTGACCAAGAGATGATGTTTAAGGAAGGGCTAAGAAGACGTGTACAACATGCTTGCTCTGCTTACACCCTTCTTGGTGTTGCAGTCTGCAGTTTTTCAGCCTTTTTTTTTTTTGTTGTTGTTGGCCTGAATAATTTCCTATGTACACAAGCTGTGTCATTCCACTGGTAACAGTGCTCGGTTGTGAAACCTAGCTCTGCATTCCTATGTGTTTTCCTCTCCTTTAGCTAGTTACTAGTTTTAGAGAAACTTTCGTTTAATCATGGGCAGTCTTAGTTTTCGAGTCCTTTGGTCTCCTACCACACTGATACAGAAACATTGTTATTAGTGAGATGGATGTATCTCCCTGCTTGTTGAGTCTCTCTTTCAGCACCTAGTCTTTCCTAATAAGGCTCTAAATCAGGACGTCTCCCCTCTGCCTGGCACTCCATTTACTTTTTAATCTTCAAGTGAAAGACTGATTTTCTAGATCCTCTGCAAAGCTCTTTAAAATAAACAAAAGCCAAAAATCCCTGGCATCTTACTTTTTATCATTTCTCTAATCAGTCTTTTTGTTTTGTGTCTGTCCACTGCAGGCAGGTTTTTAGATTGGCTAACCAGGAACCTGAAACTGTGGATCCAGGGTAAGTGTCTGTTTGTAGGATTTATGGGAGAAGTAATGTAGGTGATGTGGTGTAACAGTGCTCCCATTGATTCTCAACTTGAAAAAGTAATTTGCAGTTGTCAGGCTTCAGTTTCTGACGGATGAGCTAGAATGGCAGAGCCCTTCAGTTTCTTAAATTTTCATCATAGGGAGATACTATTACACTACATTCCCTGGATTTTTGGTGTTTCTTTTGGTTAAGATACATTCATGTGAAAGAGTTTAGTTTTCAGATGGCTAGAAGGCGCCTTTCAGCCTTTTTCTCTGGTCCACGATTTTTCATGACCATGAGACATGGATGCTGGCCCTTTATCAGACTCTACTCTCTCTCATTAGTACGCAAGGACAGAATTGCCTTCCTTTTTTTCTGTTTCTCCCTGCAGCAATGCTCTGTATGCATGACCTGTATGACTTATTCATAGATATCTAAGCATGAGTTTCATTGTATTAAGAAGCATTTTGTTGATGATGCACTTCTTCTTTCTTCTGTTCTCCATGTCCATAAAGAATCAGGAGTGGTTGCTTCTCAAGCAGAGATGAGGTTTATGGAGCTTTGTCCATTGAGCTAACAGGACAAAAAAGAAAATATAAAAGGTGAAAATGCAAAGGGCAGGTAGTCAAATAGGTTCTCACTTTTGTGACAGTTGATCTGAGGGAAGTGACAGGGGGCGTTTGGTTTCTTGGGTTCAGGGCTGTCTGGTCATGTAGGTCCTGCAGCATATTTTCAAATCTGATGGCTGCTCAGAAGGTGGTATTTCTAGTTTTCTTGTTGCTTATTTTGCAAAACATATTTTCTTTAACCTTGCTACATGTGTTTCTGATTGGCATGAAATTACATAGGTTTTTCCTCCCTCCAAGCATCCTAGGCTGGACTTGAATCAGTAATTGCTCTGTCTGTGGAGTATTTATTATTAGAAGCATTCACCAGTAGCCAGCTTACTTTGGCAAGCTGAGAGCAGTATGTGCAATTACTCATTGCAGGTTGAGATAGGTTTCAAAAATTACTATGAGCATTGGCGAACTCTTGTACAAAATTTAGTTTTCCATTATTTTATTACAGCTGTAAGTAGCAAATAATTTTCACATTGAAATATGACATAAGGTTTATTATGGTTTTTTATAGAAACAAATTCTGACCATATGTGTTCTGTAATATGTAAAAACTTGGCATAACCCTGGCAAATTAAGTATCAAATTACAAATGTGCTTTATTACAATTAATCTGTCCTGAAGAATACATTTTAAAGTTTTGTTAGGGTGTTTTGGTGTGGAATTTGTTCATTTTGGGGAAGTTTGTTGGTCTTTAGTTGTTTTTTTGTTGTTTTTTTTTGTTGTTGTTGTTTTGTTTTGTTTTGTTTTTTCCTGACACAACAAGCTGGTGTAAAATGTAATAGCAGAGTGAGAGGGCACATACCTAGGTCACAGAACTGTTTAACTCAACAAATAGGAAAACTTATGGATGCGAAGTGATTATTTGCGTCTTCTGGGAGAGAGCAGGCAGATACTGACAGTTGTGAATTAGATGGCATCCTTGACACATGGCTTATCTAGAGGCAGTCCAGATGAGCTTGTAAAACTCTCTCAAAACCTTAGTAACACCCTTTCTCCTTAGAAACTGACTCACACAGTAATGCAGAAAGAAATTAAACAGACCATGCTTGCATATGCAAGTGTTTTTCTAGGATGTTCTGGCATAGAGAGAAGCAGGTGTAGACCACAGCCATTTTCTGTCTTGATATTATTGTCCTTTTTTTAATATTGTCTTTAGATGTTAACTGTAAAGGAAAAAAATTCCTCTAGAACTGTAGATTGTCAAATAACAGTGAAATTTGGCCTTTCAATCTAAAACCAGGTTTTACACCTCTGGTGACTTTTGTCTTTGAGAAAAAAGCTCAGAGAACCGTTGAGTATGGTTGAGAATGCACGTGATTTCCCAAGGATAGAAAAAAAAGTAAACTAGCCGTGATGACATCACCTCTGGGCAAGTCATCAGTGTTGAGGAACACACCTAGTGCAGGTATTTAGTTGTGTAGCTGCCATGTGAGCTGCAGGTTGTACCCGAGGTGAGGGAAGATGGCTGGAGCCTCCAGCAACGGGCTGTGGCTTGGCACCCACTGTTTTCCTGACAAAGGGCATGGAGACTTGCTGTGCTGGCCAGGGACTGGCTGGTCACCCAGAGACTCTGCAGGAGCCAGTGAACAGCAAGAAACCACAGAAGAAACCACAAGAAACCTTGGAACAGGCACACAGACTATGAGGGTACAATATTCCAGGGATTTGTTTGTTGCAGGTCCTTCCTCAGAGGCACCAGCTTAAGCTGTTGTGGCATTGCTGCATTAACAATTTTCAAAGAAAAATAAGTTAACATCTTGAATGGACTCCTGGTATGCTTTTGGATTTTGTCATGCAGCAAGAGTCTTATGGAAAGAATGGGGATTTTTCACAGCAAGGGAAGAGAGTATGTAGTAGAGAGGAAATATGCCATTTGCTAGAATCTCTACAGTTACCTGCAGAAATTGCTGTAGTGCATTGCCCAGCCTACACCTGTGGGATGCCAGAGGCACTACAGGAAGCAGTAGAAATTGCCCTCACTGGTGCAGCTGCAAAGGCTGCGGCCAGACAGCCTCTGGGGAAGCATGCTCTTGTGCCACTGACAGTGACCAGAGGGAATGGCCAAATTTGACAGACTGTAGGACTATGTATGAGAATGACTGTACAACAGAAGAAAAGAGACAGTGGGGAAAGCTGGAAGCAGCCCAAAATGATGATGGAATAGGGACAATTGGGAGAAAACTGATTCTGCCTAAGAAATGTTTAATCACTGTAGCTACGTGGTTTTGTCATAAAGTCCATGGAGGGACAGAGAAAATTGCTAACCAAATAAAATAGGTATGAGTGGCTCCAGAAATTTAGGCAGCAACATAGAAAGAATGACAAACTCTCTTTGGAAGGCATTTACCTGTTCCTGGAGCTTATATCTGAGCAAAGCCCAGCTTATTGGATGGTTGTGAATGCTTGACCCAGTATGTTTTATATATGCAGAAAAAATTTAAAGAGCAGAGTAAATATGGTCAGTGGTAACAAACCACACCACTGTAAACACAGGTACATGATATATATCCTGGAGGTGAAATGCTAATTAAGACATTCTCTCGAAAATGCAAATTAGAACCTAAATGGGAAGGCCTTTTACTGTGTTCCTAGTTTGCTGTTAAAGATGCAGGTAACGAAAATTGAAAACACCATTCTCACATGAAACAAGTAGGGATGATCAACCAGTCCATAAATGACTGACTTCTGAGAGTCTTTCATGATTTTCTATTGTGAATCATTTATTTGTGCACGGGAATCTATAACCTTGTACTGTACCCTTTGGCAATCTTGTTAGTTTTAATTCTTTTAAGATAGTTACTTTTAATAATGTAGAAGGGCAGTCATTAAATGCCTTGAGCGGTTTTTCTTTTTCTTTTTTATTACATTAGTAGACATGCTTAATTAAAAGAAAGGCAGGACTGTTGAGGAACATGAGAATACAGGTAGCTGGTATGCAGCTTTAGTGCAAGCTGCAGATTGTGCCTGAGTTAGGGGGGAAGTATCTAGAGCCCCAGGTAAGGGGCCATAAATTTGTGCTGACCCTTTGCCCAACAGAGGGCATGGGGACCTGCAGCACTGGGTGACTGGTTCATACAGAAACTCTGTAGAACCCAAATAAAACACAGCAAGACCCCAGATCAAGTATCACCACTGACTAAGAGGCATGTGTAAGCAACATGAAGAACACAAGAGGAACACAGCCTATAAGGGTACAGAAGTCAAGTGGTGCAAATGTGATTTCCAGAGTGGCTCCTGAATGATCAGACAGGAAAGTTTCCTTAGCCAACTGTCTGCAAACCTTAAAAAAGTGAGACTGAATATCTGAGAATGAAACTGCAAGCAGCAGAGGAAGGTTGAACCTGCTCCCCTGACCATGCTCCAACTAGGGGTAAGAGGTCCTTACAAAAATGGGAAAATGGTTACAGAAGGGCTGTAGAGGGATGATTTAAGTGACTAACAGTTGATATGATTTGTAATGTTTTTGTCAGTGCCAGGAAATCTCTTCTATATAATAACAAACTGAATCTCTGCTGTGATCAGCACTGGGCTTGAAAATTGAAAAAAATTTGTCTCAGTCTTACTTAGTCTGATATGACATATCAATGCAGCAAGTGGCAGTTGTCCCACTTATGCTAGTTTTTATTGTGAAAGGGCTTGGTAATATGAAGTCTCTATGGCAAATCTGTGGGATGAATTTTCCCAGCAAAATATCCTGTCTTCCAGAATTTGAATCAAATCACCAAATCTGTAATCAAGAGTGTAGTGTTATGTTTCTAACCTCTGAATAGCTTTTCAACAAGTTTATGTAATCCTTGACAATTATGATGACTGCATCTACCATAAAATCTTTTGAATTGGTAAGATGAGCACTATTTTTGCTGGAATTGAGGTTTAAAATCATTGATCTGAGGCTGTGGGCCTTTTGATAACCTAATATAACAGGTTATAACAAGTCTGTTGAACAACAGATGTTACGAGTTTGGTGTATGCCTGAGTTGTTTTTTCAAGATAAAATACTGTTCTCCAAGGAAGGTCACTGTTGACTTCAGCTATGAAAAGTGACTTGGAATGGCCACATTTGATGAAAGATGAATATCAGACTCCTCACAAAAGTACTCTTTAGAGAGGGGATGACTTGCCTGGGAGGGACATTTTGTATTACTTATACACACTGTGGTCCACGATCAGGTGATGTGTGGTGTTTCTGGTGGTGTCAGGTGTAGATTGAATCTGATATCATAAGTATAACCTCTGTGTAGTTTTTGCTTTTATTCAGGTGTATTTGTTTTCTGTACCAGCAGACAACTCAAGCTTTGCAATCTATATTGATTTTGCAGGTGCATATACTTAAGCTGCAGTTCAATCATTATAAGCATGCCATAGTATTTGCCTCTTAAATTAGTAGAGGTTAAGCTGGTTATGATATTAGAAGTATTTCCTCATGTTGGATTTAATGTTCTGCTTGTTTCAAAACCTAAAACAACTCTGTCATGGAGATTGGTGGAAGGTGATATACTTCCCTCTCAAATTCTCCTGCTTGCCATTTTTTTACGTTTACTGCTGAGATTTATTTGGAGAGGATTAAGATAACATAAAAAGCTAGGAGTGTACGCATGCTTATCTGGCGTGCATTCCTAATGATTTGTTGTCATAATTAGCTGTGCTGTTTCTTCCTGCAGATAGGTGGTTTTGGCACAAAAAGTACTGATGTGCCTGCTCTGTAATGCATGTGAGTACAGTCTCTGGCAGTGTGCTATTGTGTGTTTGAGGATTTTGTTTTTTTCCTCAGGTTCGATGTTGTTGCTTTCACTGTGCAGGCAATAATACATTCAGTTGGCGGTGCAACTGGCTAGCCATAATAATGCTGTCAAGGAGTATCTGTTATCTTACTTAGTATATTTTAGGTATGTTCTGTTCAGTGCAGCCTCATGTTAGCGGTGGAGAATCTGGACCTGTCTTTGCAGTTTTGTTTTTGTTTTGTTTTTCTTTTTCCTATATCATTCCTTAATGGTCATAAAACTTTCAAAGATGAAAACCAGTCCCAGCATCTTGCAACCTCACCTTTAGATGTTGTGTTTTTTACAGAAAGGAAATGCTGTTAATAGCAAGCCCAGAATTTTTAAGGCTGATTGCCCTTGCATACCTATGAGAAGAATATGTCACAGAGGGAAGACTTTAAGCTGGAGCTGCTATGTGTTAACCCTGCTCTCTAAGCAGGATCTGCTACATCAGGGGCAGACAATGAAAGAAAATATGTGTCTTCAAGGAACAATTCAGAACCTTACAAGCTTCTGTTGTCAGACCTACCCTAGCAGTGTATGAGTTGTTTTTCATTTCTGTTTCAAATTCAGCAGGAGGTATGGTGTATTCCAGGCCTGAGGGGCTGTCAGTCCAGTGCCCCCTTTTTTTTTTTTTTAAATCAATTTCTTTCCTGTACTGTCATATACATTCTTACCCTAATGCTAATTAGGTAGACAGAATGCTAATGTATGGTACAACTTATTTATATGAAGATTTAAGGAGGGTTTTTTTGTTTGCGATTTCATTTTTATAGTTGGTATTATGTGTTGGAAGCAGGTGATGTTGGAAAAACAGTGAGGAACACTGAGTGCATGCAGTTAATGCTGCCATTAACTAAGCCCCAGTGCTGCTGAACAGCGACACTTGGAAACTCCAATGTTGGTTTTTTTTCCTTATTTCTAAGCACTCTGAATCCTACTGTGCTCATTCACCACCCCATCTGTTTCACCACCTCATCTGCTAGTAAATTTCATATTTGGAACAGCTAAATTATGCTTAAATTCTATTTTCAACTATGGTTATTCTTTGCATGCAGGTACTGGGCAGGGAGATTGATCTGATTTCTACATTGCAGTTTACTGGGGTTACTTATTTTGCTTTTGCAGATGTCCGGCTTTGTCTCACCCAAAAAAACGTATAGTTTTCATGAAGTTTCTATATCACCATTAGGGTCTACTCTGAAGGTGGAGCATGCTCCTAAGGTGGTTATGGTGGGTCATGGGTTAGAGCAGTCAAAATAAACTTCACTTGTTCTGATTGTTCTAATTTCTAGACTTCCAGAAGTATGGATGTGTCCTGAAATAAAGTGCGATATTGTAATTCCTCCACAGTGAGATTAAGACACTTAAGATTATCCAGGACCAGATAGTGAGAGACAGACTTTCATAGCTCTGTTCTGCTGTTTATTAACCACCTTGCATCTGATGAGTTTTCAACTTGATGTTTTTGTGAGTTTGGCTGTATTTTGAGCACTTCTACCTCAGTATACTGAGACTGAAGTAAGCTAACATAGGAAAGATCTCATGTATTCATTAGGAATTTCCACATGGCATGCTTGTTATTTATAAGTTTAATTTTAAGAGTGTTATAATCCTGTAAAATTAGGAAATATTTTTTCCAATAAAACTGTTTAAAATTTTGCTTGCATGAAAGAAAACCTTGTGAAATATGTAATTGGATTACGTATATGAGAATTTTTGCACTGATTCTTTACTTTTTGGTCTCTGGTCTCCATGAAGGGATACAGGAGCCATATGTTATATATACAATCCTTCTGCTGAAAATACCTCATTAAAACACAAGCCTGACCATTCTGAATCATAGGACAGGTCCATCTAGACCAGTATCCTTACAAAGGCTGGCCAAGAATGGATATCTAAGATAGAAAATAAGAGCAGGGAAGGCATATAAAATGACTCCTCAGAATGCTCTTGCCACCTTCAGTGAATTGGTGAACATGGGAGTTTGGATTTCTTTATTGTAAGGGCCAAGACTAAATTTATAACACTGGAAAGATTCTCCATAATTGGCTCAAAGAGATAGCAGTACACAAGAGCTGATTTCACACTTCTTCATGCTGAGGTTGGCCAAGAGACAGGATTTGGTCCTTCTATTGTCGCTGTTTGTTCCTCACAGCTGCTTTCATTTCTACTTTGCTTGCTGTTTCTAGGAAGCCACTTTTACAGCGTCTCAGGGATGCTCAATTATCTTGCATGTCTTCATGGGACAGGGGTACAAAAATTTCTTGACATCCTGTACTTTTCCTATAGGAAAAAGACATCTGGAAGTTCTTCTTTTCACAGTCACTATATTTTATACTATGTCTCTTGACATTCAATGGTTGATACATTTTAAAAGGTAAGAAGGGTGATGCAGATACGTCAGAGTTCATGTGCTTGGTCACCATTTGAATCAGGAAGAGCTTTACTGAATTTGAAGAGGGATACAATCCTTCCATCTGTTCTCTAGTTCCCTGTAACACCACTTAACATTTAATATGCAGAAGTGATGCTCTTTGCCATGTATTGGGGAAGAAAGGTAGTTCCTTACCTGACCATCACTTGCCACTTCCCTTCTATTAGCAAATTCCACTTTAGCACAGAGCTAGCTTACAGGCTTTGGTGCTGGTCAGACAATATTTGCTCTATGTTTTATTGATTTGGAAGGCATTACAATAGTGCGTAAATTAAAAGCATAATTTAAATATGCTGATGGTTTCTACTCAAAGTTAACTTCATCCCTTCTTTAGCCCTTTCTCTGCAATGTTTCCAGAGTTTTAAGTTGATGTGTTACACCTTGCTATGGATGTAGGTAATGCTTCAGTGTTGCTCTGGGTAAACCCTTGGCCCATAGGCCTGAGCATATTTCTGCATTATTAATACTGCTTCAGGAACAAGTTTTGATTTGTGCTGCTACTGTGATGTAAAACAGTTTGATATTTGTCTTGGGCTGTAGTTAAATTGGCATTTTGTTTGGCTGGATCACTCTGTCTGTACCAGAACATATCTGCAAACTTAGTTCTGTAATTCCATGTTGCTAAGTGGCTGCTATTCATGGTACTGCCTGGAAGGATTTTGTTCTATATCAAAGCCAGTGAAGATATATGTGATTCCTTTAAATAATAAACATGCTATGTTTGTACACATATATTAGAACATTGATAAAGGAAAGTGGAATAGTGCAGCAGGGAAAGCAATTGTACCTTCCCTAACTTTGAGTGCTCATAGACTTTCATGCTGTCTCTCCTTTAAAATTATTCCTTAGGATTACTTTTCACCACGAGTCTCTAGACTGAAATCTTATTATGCACATGCATCCCCAGAGTGATGTGAAGAGACCTGCAACTGCAGAGCTCACTGGTAGCTTAGGTAAGGCCAGGTCAGATCTTCTGGCGAACATAAAGGAGCCTGAAAATGGCATTTAACTTGCTTATTACAAACAAGAAGCACAGATGTTTTGCTGCCAAACACAGTATGTACGTTCTCTTTCCAATTTCTTACTTCATTACCTGATGATTGAAAGTGCAGCTACCCCATACAGATGCAGGATTCTTTCAGTGAAAATTTGGAACATTTTGCAACACCTTTCTTTTTAAACTTTTTAGTATTCAGATTTTTCTTATTTCTCTTCTATAATTTTGATTATTCTTTAGCAGATGTTGGATTGTATGAATATTTCTCAGCAGCCTTCTTACTGATTTAGTCTGCTGCTCTTTTTTTCATGTAGTTATCTTCTATATCTAGAATGAAATCTTCTGCTGTGAAGATTTGTATAAGACCTCTTTGAGATCTTTTGTTCATGTTTCATTTGATCATTGTCTTATGTCTTGCAGTTTTGGCATACTTCTGTCTGTGCTTTGTGCATACTACATGCCAGTCACTTTCTAGCTTTCCCTCTGAGTCCTTTTATTGTAGGGAATGAGTCCTTTCCTCTACTTGAGCACATAATTAACTGATGACTTTTTTCAGGCCTGAAAAAGTATAATGATTGAATGACCAACTCTAGTATTTTTTTTTAAAATTGGTATTGTTAATCTAATTTAAGTTTACAACCAGAGTGATACAATAACACTCATTTTTAGGAAGGAAAACATTTCACATTTTGGGGGAAAGGCAATAGAATTGTCAAGATCCATGCTTAATAAAAGATCCAGCTTACATCTGAAGCCAGTAATATATCTTAGGAAGATGTTTTATTAGTCCTTTTCAATTCATTTTCTTCCAGGAAAGCAGAGTTAATGTGTTTTGGAAATTCATTTTTGTAAAAGATACAGAACAAAAAAACTTAAAATTAATCTCAGCATAGGCTGTCAGGAGCTCCATATAAAAGCAGAAAAAAGGGGCATGAGGTAGAAGGCAAACACCACAGGCACAAGTTATCTCTCTGTATTTTAATTTGATCATCTTTAGTACTGTGTGTATGCTATGAGGAGGACTAATTTATACATGGCTGAAGCTTTTTCTAACAATCCCCATCTTTTATGCTGGACTTTTCATTACAGTGATGTGTCTGTAATCCTGGCTCTGTAAAGGCCTTCTACCATATTCAGATGCTTTTAGGCTTATTGAATGCAATACCTGGCAGACCTTTCTGTTTTGTGTTGGACGTCATCCAATGAAAACCATAAAAATTGCCTATGTAGCAGCTGCCCTCTTAAAGCAGGACCTTTTTGCCTGGTAACCATAACAGCCCTTGGAGCATTTGGGTATTAGATTCTCTATGCATTGTTGACTGCAAGGCCCAAGAGCACTGGGCTCCTGCATGGTGTAACTGATAACTGTCACTATTTTAGTTTGTGGTGCTGACTTGAAGCATGGTTGTGTCTGTCAGATTAGACATGGAGTGAGCTCAGGTGTTTGCAAGGGGAGTTTTGCTTTCTTTTCTAAGAGGCTGGTTCTCAGTCATATGCAAAATTTATGGAAATGTAACATGTACTTATATTTTGACTTCTAATAATACTGTCATTTGTTCCCCCTGACCCTTTTTTCTCCAGATAAATGGCTTATTTAAATTGGGAGCTACTGCAATACTCTCTGGTTGGCAAATGCAGTGCCTAGCAGCAGTCATCAAGGACGAACCAAACATGAGTGGTGGAGGGGAACAGGTCGACATTCTTCCAGCCAATTATGTGGTCAAAGATCGTTGGAAAGTGGTGAGTAACTCCAGCTTTGTGCTTCCTTTAAAGGCCCAAACAAACCTCCTCCTCCTGTAGTAGTAGTATAGTAACTTGTCTACTTAATCCTGGCCTCTTGCAAGCAACAGCAGTAGTATGGTTTGACTTGTTAGCAAGATACTGCAAGAAGGTTGATATCACTCTAGTGGTTTTTAGACTGTCTGGTATTTTCAGAAGCCTAGACCTGCCAAGGATTTTTAAGTAGGATTGAACTTTTGTAGCAGACTGAGTAATTTTTTAGTAAGAAACTTAGATTTTTGAGTTACTGTGCCAAAGGATACCGCAGAAGTCTGTAAATAAATTGCATTACAATAAAATAATGTAAACCCAAATGTTCAGGGTTCGAATGTCAGCCAGCTACTTCAAAAGTCAGAAATTCCATGATTAACTAGTTCGTACAACATCTGTGTAAATTTATTAGAATACTTTTAAAAATTACCATCACATGGTAAGAGTTTTAGTTCTTCATGGGACAGCTTTGTCATGTGCTGTGTAAGCTGGATGGGCTTTGCTTTTAAGATGCTGAAAAATATTTAAATCCCATGTGTGCCATTTTTAAACATGGAATACCAGCACTGTCTGAATCCTTAAACCCACCACAGAAGCCTCACTAGCTTGAACTCAGGCGATTTGTAGTAGTAACACCAAGTCATTGTCTGTGCTGACTAGCTGTGGTACAGTGGTCTTGCAAGTTTTACAGTGGAAAAGCAAAAGACTTAAAAACCTCAAGACTCTGAATTTACTTCAGTCCCAGGCTGTGAATAGGTTATTTTCAACAGTCTACTCAGACAATACATCATCCTTCCATTAGACTTGACTAGTGGCTGTATCTCTTTGTTGACCTGGACAGTTCAACCTTGCGCTGTTCTTGTTGCTTCTCCATTTCCTGCCTCTCTTCACCTGGCTCCTGACTTCTCCACAGCCTACACTTTTCTGTCTGGCTTATCCCTGATCAACCTATTTAAGCAATTCAAACTACTCTTCATTCTCCTTGCTTCTTGAGAGTGAATAGAGGATCTCAGTTTTCTCTGTGATTAGACGCCAAAATGGAGACAACCTCTATGCCCCTCTCAAAGTTTTCTGGCACAGCTGAAGGGAAGTGTTGCTGTACTTTTGCAACTCTGAGCTGGAGCACATATACTTATTTTGGAAGGATGATACATGTTCAAGTGAAAGGACATACAGAACTTGAAATGTGCTCTGTGCTTATCAAGGTCTCAGGAAATACTGGTTGCAACTTTTATCTGTCCCTAAGCTGAATTGAAATGTTCTTCTGATGCCTTTCCTTCAGGTACATCCTGGTGAATACTCATTCTTCCTCAGCGTGAGGAAGAACTTCTTTACACTGAGGTTGGCAGGGCACTGAACAGGCTGCCCAAGGAGGTCATTGAGAGGTCTAGAGACCTGCTAAATCCACATGGACACATTTCTGTGTAACCTGCTCTAGGTGACCCTGCCTTGGCAGTGGGGTTGTGATCTCCAAAGGACTAAGTGATCTCCAAAGGTCTCTTCTAACCCTAGTGATTCTGTGATTCTCTGTTCTCCTTTACCCTAGATAGCTTTGGCTACTACCATGCTCTGTTCATCAAACTTGGAGTTTCTCCTTTATAGGCAGGAGTGCTAAAACTTCTGTACATGATGGAAGTATTTTTGTAACACAGTCTAAACAAAGTTTCTTTGTTCTTGGAGACAGCAGAACTCTTAAAGGCACCAAAACCTCCAAATAAAGTCTAAAATATGCTCTGTTATGCTCACTGAGGAACATTTCAAACTAATTTTAAAGTTGGTAGAGCCGCTGAATGTGGGAGGGATTTAGTGCTTCACTGTTGCATGAATCTGTGACTGGGTACTTCTAGAAGCTCTACTCACTAACTCTGCCTTAGAAAAGACCAAAATGTGGAGCTGTTTGTTGACAATAACTACCTCAAACTAGAAGAATAGCTTTTTATGTTTTATAATGTTGGCTCACAGTAGCCTTCAATATTGCAGTGAGGTCATTACCCCACTTGAAGACTTTGAGAAATGACATGCCTGTCATTGCTGTAAATAGCAAGGAGAAATTCTTATTGCCAGCTCTGAGTAGAGCTGGGAATTTGACCTTCTGCTAGCTGAGTTGAGCACTGTCATCTTTCATTGAACAGTCATTTCTCCCCACCAGAGAAGTGCAAGGTGCACACCTTTCCTTTTGGGCAGGCCTTTTGTGCTGTCCCCTTGCTGTGCTTCATATTGATGTGCAACCAGTCAGAACCGCAAGCTGTGTGGGGCTCAGAATAAACTGGAAAAGCTATGATAATACCTCTGTTTGCCCAAGAAACTTGATAATGTAGGATCAAGTGACAGAGGAAAAAGGGACTGCACCTTAAAGTAAGCATATAGCTGTAACATCACTATTAGCATTTTCTCCTTTATCATAGACCTTTCTGAATCTAACCGGTGGCGTGCAAGTGGGTCAGTCCAAACCTTGCTGTGGGTGATGGGTGTCGCTCAGGCAGGTGTGTGGCATATTTATGTGATGCTGGGGTGCAGCTGCCAGAAGATTTTTTGTGTAATTTGTCCTTCCATTGTGACTGTCTCTGACAGGGGATCTTCTTGAACCTTGTAGTTCTTAGTGCTGACATACCTCCTGTATTGAGCCAATTCCTAAATTTAGATTGGTGTAATGTATTCCTTGAATTCCTTTCCTTCTCTTTTCCTATATGCTGGTTGACAAAGGTTTGACAAATTAAGATGTTAGTTCTCTGCAGTTAGCCGGTTGGTAGTTCATTTTCCTGTCACTCGAAGTCAGTAAAGTTTGGCTGTCTGACAGCAGTAATATTTTTCTTCTCATTTGTTAAAAAAGATGTGGATAGGAAGTACTTACGGTTTTTATAAAAACTTTTGGACTTATAAGTAGTATTATTTTGAATCATTGTTCTTTATTTGCAGATATTTTTAATACTTTTTAATACTGGATGAAATCTGGAACCACGTGACTTTGCTGAGTCCCCAGAGGGTGGTTTGACCCACATGTGCTCTGAATGATGTAAACAGCTTTGTTCAGGGGAGGGAACAAAGACAGACATAACTTGTATTTGCTTTGAACTAGGTATAGATCTTAAAGCTATATTGATGTATCTCTTTGTAAAGGCCTTTTATTTGGGATTCACAACTGAGACTTATTAGCAAGAGAGTTGGCAGCTCCTGAACCGAGCTTTGATTATAAATCTTGACTTGTGTACTTGTATATATTCTTTTATAGGTGCAATCCATACTTCCTTTTCTTTCAGGTTTCTGAGTTCTTGAACTGGAGCTCTCCTGTTTGTTTTGCTGGAAGTCCCACACACTTGTGTGGATTTTTTGCCTTGTCTGGCTAACAAGGGCCATTTTTCATTCCAAGAGGGAACCTGGGACAAGGAAAGTTCTTTGTCAGTCTTGGTCTAACTCTGAGTTGCTTTAAGTGGGCTTTGACAAGTCTTCAGATGATTTAAAATGTGGCTGGTTGGCTTCTTGAATGGCTTCTCAGTTCACGTCTGTTGTACAAACAAGAGTTAGTTTCCCTTGAGATCAAATCCAGTTGTCTTGAGCTAGTTGAGTTTGATAAGTGCAGGTCAACTCAAGTCTTGCTCACCTGTTGTGTCAGATGAGGCCTACTAGCCATTTCACAATCATTGAATGGGACTTCAGGAGTTGCAGGCTTGACTATACAAGTGCTTCTAAAAGGCAGTCACAGTAGTCACTGTTTGACCTTTTCAAACATTTTAAGCCTATGGATGACAGCCTTGACACTGATTGAGTTCACTGCTGACTTTTTGTTTGGTTCTTTATTCTGGATTCAGAGTATAAGGTCTTGTTCATTGACTCTGGCATGTACCCTGAGACCGAACCACTCCTGCTTGGGTCCTGGAGTGTTATCCTGGGAGGGTCTAGTCTTGATATAATATCCTTGGAAGACAGATTTTGTTTAGGGCAGTGGTGTGTTATATGCTTGTGGAATAAAAGATTAAATTTGTAATTCAAGGCTATTTTTGGTTGGGGTTGTGCGTTGCCTTGGTTTTCTGAACTGTCTCTATGTGAATACTGATTTCTGCTTAGTGAGAAGACTGTATAGCTGTGTTGTTTTTGAGTTTTTTATAGGTTATGGAGGATTGTGCTACTAGAGTCTTTTTCAGGATAAATCCAAAATATTTCAGAATATTTAAAGAAGACTTCAAAGGGAGACATCTGTGTCCTATGTATATCCTGATTGTCTATGTGGAAATCCAAACCTGTGTTTGTCCAGATGAACTGTTCACTTGACTTCACAACCTGTACATGGAAACATGGACACCCAGTTCATGCATAAGGCCTTGTGCATTTAGGTAGAATGAATCCTGCTGATGTTATCAGCCTGTATCCCAGTCTTAACAGTAAATGGGCTGGTAGAAGGTAGGAAATGAGATGCAAATAGAATATTCCCATGTCAGGGAGGCTTGGCATGGGCTGATAACTCATGATTACAACTTAGGTCATTCTAGTTGGATGTTTCCTTCTCTTTCTTGACTTTGTGGTTTCATCATTGATTTGGGTTTTTTCTGAATGGTATATGGCCATCTCATTGTGTTCAGCAGAAGGGGGTGCTGTGTTCACCTTAGACAGTGAGCTCCCACAGAATACTCAAGCAATGAGGAAATGCATGTGTCATAAGCTCCTGACCTCAGCCAAGACCTTGGGTTACAACAACTTGCTCTGCAAAAGAGAAAGGTAGATGGCTGATGATGGCCTCTGGCCGTTTCTGAAAAATCAAGGAGGATGTGTACAGGAAAAAGTATGACAGAGAATAATTTCCATAAGAGAGTAAGAACAGATGCAAGGAAGCAAAGGCAGCTTTGACAGCATTCCATTATCTGGAATGTGTGCATAAAATCAGTTTTCTGATTCAGCAGAAGTTCTGATCTTAATCTAGTGTCATCTCACTTTTGTTTCTCTATAGACTTCTATGTGTCTTCCACTGTGGCTGTTTTCCCAGGTGCACAGGCTTAATATCGTACTTTTCTTCCTGAACCTGCATGTGTTCTTTTGCTTTTTCTGAGATAGTAGTCCTAGTCTGTCAGTTTTTCCAAGCGCCTTCTTTTACTCCTGAAATGAACTACTAACTCAGTGAAAGCTGCTATCAGCAGGTTGTTCAATATTTTAATTGTATGTAACTAGACCTTCCTACAGATCCTGATATTACTGTGTTGTTCCACTTGTATTGTAGTATCTTTGCATTTTGACACCTGTGCTGGACATTGAAGCTGTCGCTTTTAGAGCCAATGAATGGATGAGGATAATTATGTGTGTCTGTGCTGATTCAGCATTTTTTTCCCCAGATCCATTTCTTGAATTAATGTACCCAGTGAGATGTTTTGGTAGCCTGTATTTCTCCTCCATCCCAGCAATGCTGTGTTGTATTTATTACTGTTGACTTTTGCTTGTTGTGTTACCCATGTTCCAACTGAGAGTTTTTAAGTCTTCGTCAAAGTCTTCCCAAATCCCAACTAAACTTTTTGCCTTCTGTAGCTTTTCACTTTCCCTTTCTCTTCTGTGTTCTTAATACATCAGACAACAAAAGATCTTGTGTACTGAATCCTAAGGTATTAGCTGGCATGTTGTTGCTGTGCCAAATGTAGCATTGTTTTGATAGAAAGATTTTTAATAGCCAGCTCACATAGTGTGAATTTCCAAATAGAAATTGTGCTGCACTGTAATTATTTATGAATAATATATCATGATCTAGTTATTGGACTGTTTACTGTATGAATAGGCCTGTTTGGCCCAGTGGAAGGTTGTGAGGAAAAATGTCAAAAAGAAGAATGGCTCTGGACAGCAGCTTTTGTACGATTATCAAGAAATAGCTTCAGAGACAACAGTCTGACTGTTCATATGGAAAATACTGTGTTCTTCATGTGGAACTGTTTTTCTTGACCTGTGAGCCAGAAAAGCAAATGATTTTGGGTCACCTTAGGAATTAAAAAAACCCTGCCCTTGGTAGGTTTTGCCCTTTGTTCAGCAAACTGGACAGATGCACAGGACAGGCCTTGTGTGGTGCAGAAGACACTAACATATCATCTAAAGCTCATTAAACATTGTGTAAGATCTATGTCTGACCATCTGACGGAAACTTCTTTTCCTCTTTAAGTGTTACTGCTGCCACTGAAAAGAAGGAACACTCAGAACAGTTGTTAACAGAGGGAACACAAAATGCTGAAAGGATGGTCTCCAACTAGGTTCAGTGAATGAGTGCTAAGCAGATCAAAGGAGCCCTGATTTATCTTTGCTGTAAAACTGAATTTCTTCCTGGACAGCACAGTATGCTTTCAATATATCAAAGAGAAACATAAAGTAATTTTTCTGGCGTAGGCATTGACACTTGTAACACATTAGGTGTCTTATACATGCTTATGTATAAATATATACACATATGCTGTAAAGTGTCACCAGAAAGAGGATCGAGGAATCACCTTCCAGGAAAGGTAGAGGATCCCTACTTGCTCTCTGAATAGTAGGCTAGTCTAGAACAAGCAGATCTCTAGTTGGTATGTATCCAATATGCTGAAACCTAGACATCTTAGGCTTTTAGTTTATGTCAACTGAAGTAGTGAAATCCTATTGTGAAAGTCTTTTAATTTGGCTCAGAGATACCAAAACCATAATTTTGTTGACCTTCAAACTAAAAATTTAAAAAATAGAGGAAGAGAATAAGAAACAATGAAGCTGAAGGTGGTTTGTATGCAACTGTTTTTAGATAGTGAAGTTGACAGTTCTCTGAAATGTGACACTGAAGTAACTTCACTAGCAGAGCAGGTCAATCTTGTAAAATATTCCTGTGGATGTTTTGTTCTGTGTTTAAAATCCTTTGAATGAGATGTAAACTTCATTTAACTTAGTTCCAACTACCATGGTTATGTTTTCCTGCAGAAAGATATTTGTAGAGAGGGAATGACAGTTTTTATCTATCATGGTCTGAATAGTGGTTCTGCTACCTCTTTGAAGTGTCTTTCCTTGAATTTTGGCAAGAGCATTATAGAGATAATAGGCATTATCATTTGCCTTTAAACGTATCACATGTCATTACTTGCTAGGGTTGTTCTTTGTCATTACAGCTAAGAATTTATACGTAGCACAGTCAAGTGGGTAGCTAGACTTCTGCCTAGCTGCGCAGTGAAGGGATTCTGTCACAGCACAGATTGGAAGCTGAGCTAGTTCTCCCTACACAGTTAAGAAGCTAGTGGCTGGCTTTTTCAGAGCCAATTTGATGTACATTGTACCACATCTCTTTGTACTTTTCTAGTTGAAGAAGATTGGTGGCGGTGGCTTTGGGGAGATCTATGAGGCAATGGATTTGCTGACCCGTGAGAATGTGGCCTTGAAGGTAGAATCAGCCCAGCAGCCAAAGCAAGTTCTCAAGATGGAAGTGGCTGTCCTGAAAAAGCTGCAAGGTAAGGCAAAAGCCACTGTGCTTTTGTGTTAACAATTAGAATCCAAAGTTGAAAGTGGTTTCTGTAATTTCCTCTTCAGCTGTGATGTTGTCATTCAACTCAGAAGGTTATTACATTCTGCAGCTCCAGTGAGTTCCAACAACAGGGACTACTTTTGTCTGCCAGGCTATAAAAACAATGAGGAGATTTAAAGTGAACTATTGGTATACTGGTCTGTGCAATCCAGTTATACTGATTAGAAAAGTGATAGAGGAAGCAGCATCTGACTAAGAAATGAGGTTAACTGATCGCTTCCCAGAGGACCAGGAGCACTGGAAGCATGATGGAGTGTCCAAATGAAATGGTTGACTAGTAGATGAATGCAAAAAGTGGGTAATATGAGGTATAGGGAAACTGACAATTAGCTTTTTTTTCACGTACCTCACTGTCCTGAAGGCAAAGTGTAAAGTGATACGTCTATTCTTAATTTTCCCTAACACAGCTTTATATTTGTTTGGATGTGGAAGTCAGCCTTGGGACCATCAATTTCTATAGCTGAACCTGGCAAAGCTTATAAGCATGTTTCAAACTGACTGGGAAGCAGCAAAATGAGAGCCTTCATTGGCTCATATCCCACCCTGCTGCCATTGAAGATGCTCTACTGAAGAGGGACTTGGTTTATATCAGGATACTATTTTCTGTTTGCTGAGATGAAACTAAAGTAAGGCTAAAAGTTAAAACTTCCTTTGCTCATCTTTAATGTCTAGGGTGAAAAAAACCAGCCAGTATCTCAAAGGCTTTTGCAATTGTGGTGAAATACATTTTAACACCAAAGGGTGCAAGGGAGCAGTCTTGTTGCAGTTGTTACTGGCTGAAGGAACAGTGAGGGGTCTAAAAACTCATTGCTATAGGTGGATGCAAAGAAGAAATTTTCAAATCTGCCTCTGAGAAACTGAGAATGCTGTTCGCTGAAATGCATTGTGCATGGATTTCCTTGTTAAGGCAAAGCCAGCTATTGACAGGTACAGCTTCTGTGTTCTAGTATGATACGAGTTTGAAGGAATGTTCCTTTTTTGCAGGATTCCTACTTGGGCTGAGGAAAACTTTTCTGTTGAAGCAGTGAGTAGGATCCTTATCACCAGGGCTCGTGGTTCAGAGTTAGTGTTGTGGTCCTATGTTTATACCTCTGCCCTTGTACAAAATCTCCAGAGACATGATTGAAATAGAGGGTGAGACTTGCAGATCTTGTGAGACAGGTTACTCAATGTTTCTGACAGATTTCCTCTAGGGAAAAGCCACTGTATTATTTTTGAAGGTCAAATTGTTTTTCACATTTCAGATCTTCTAAGAGAAGGACTGATAGACTTCTTTAGCTGACCTGTGTAAAGGAGAAATCAACCCCGATCATTGGAGGAATCTTACTGTTGATTTGTGAAAGGCCTGTATACACAAACTCCCAGAGAACAGGAGAGAAGGTGTTTGAGGTCTGAAAACAGTGCAGTGAGGGCAAACAAGGCAGTGATTCAGATTTTTAATTTAGTTGTATACTTGGAACTGCTCTGAATTGAGTTGAGGGTATGACTTTGTAGAATGATGGATATTACAGTACCAAGAGACAATGCTATCATGCTGGCTGGTGTCAATATGTGTTGCATCCAGGGCAGAGAACACTTGACAAGTGTGACCTGAAATCACCAAGTCAGGACTAGCATCAGAAAATGTGCAAAGTGTGCACTAATACATGTGTGTTGCCACCAGTGTTTATTTCTGGAAAATAGTTGAGAATACCAAGTGCTTGAAAAAACACCCACATTTGTTCACAGGATGATGCTGGTAATTGGGAAGAGGGAGTGGTGCTGTGTGGAATTAGGACAAGTCCCTTGGCAAAGCAGTTAGTAAACATTAAGGGACAGAAAAGACCGAAGAAGCAGATTTGGCTACGCATCAGCTATCCTGCATTTAAGAATGACATGTTACTTCAACCATACTGTTACAAATCAAGCTGTTCTGTGAAGAATTTAGCTTTTTTGGGGTTCAAGGTTAATCCCCAAATGCTTTACTGAAATAAATGATGAAGTTAAAATAAGAAATTGGGTTGAGAGTGTTGGGAATCATGTATTGTGTATGTTTTCACTGAGTGTTGCAAAGAGGTGAGAAACATTTCAGAAACGGAGATGCCACCTTTATCCAACAGTTGGTGCCTTGAGGAAGTTGGTGGTATTCCTATAGGTGATGCAGTCAAACCATGATTTCTAGATGAAAAGCAAGGGAACAGTGTTTGGCTGAAATTCCTTTGTGTTTTTCTGCTAGAATTGAACATTGCAGTTCTTCTCAAATAGTACACCTTTATTGTTTCCTATTTAGTGTCAAAACAACCTTAAAGGACTAATGAGCTGCTGCTCTTTTCCGAGTTTGTGATCAGTCTTCCAAGTTCCTAGAGCTTGGCAGAGTTTGGGATAGAGCAGATTTGCCATTAGCCCATACTGCACACCTGTCTCAGGACCTGGTTTGGGTACAGCCTGACCTCTCAGTGCAGTAGCTCCTGATCAGTGTGGACTGCGGGCTGTTGCCAACAGTTACGCTTTCTGGAACACTGTGGAATAGGCATATCAGGAACACAGCTGCAGGTAGGTCCCTCACGATGTCCTATCTGCACTAGCAGTCCACACAATCAGATGACTCCTTTAGAGAATCTCTATACCTTCTAATAAATACTGTGTGTAGTTTTCTGCTCTGAGGGTAGTCAAATGCTGACACAGGTTTACCTAGAGATTTGGTTATGTCTCTGTCCTTGGAGACAGTGAAAAGCCAACTGGATGTGGCCCTGGATAGCATGCTCTAGCTGTCTCTGCTTGGACAGGGCAGTGGGCTAGATGATCTCAGGAGGGCCCTTCCAATACAAATGATTCTGAGATACTTGTGTTTGGCTGTGTGAGATCACTGCCATGTCAGTATCCCTTAACTGCTCTGCAGAGTCATTCTATTCTGCTCATACTTATTTGATTTTTCTAGATGTATATTGCTTTTTCTTTATCTGTTTAGATACTAATATGTTTCCCAAAGGCAAAATTCTTTCTGACTGGCATTGTTAATTGCAAGGATCATAGACGATCTTCTTGCCAGACTTCCAAATCTGCTTACTGTCTTGAGTCTTGGAAACATCAGCAATAGTGCCCTTTTACACTTTGGGTGAAACACAATTGAGAAGTCAGGTAGAGAGTTTCTTGCTCAAGCAGCTGATGAGCTGAAACTCTCAGTTACCCTGTTATTGCATCTTTACCCAAGAGGTATTTAGCAACATTTTTGTATTTTTCTTTCCTTTCATGGACTGTGTTAGTCAAAATAAAAACTTTCTGGTCCCACAGAGTTGCTGTAGAATATTTCCTTGTTCAGGCTGGACTTGCAGGGCTCAGGACATTCTGTCTAGTGCTACTTTACCTGGCCAATTCTAATCAGAGCACCACCACATGGCATTTTTATTTCCATCCTTGTCAAGCACTGTTTGGCTTACACTGTCTTATTGCTCCCCTCTTCTGAGAGGAGCATGGCACTGTTGAACCAAAGCTATTTTGCTGGTTATGTTGGTAAGCTTGCTTGGAGAAAAGGGAAATTGCATTCCTTTTGGTACCATTAGGAATGTTGACCTCAGTATCACAATGTGCACTAGTGTCCTTGCTGCTGAAGGAGGCCTGAACCCCCCACAGCACCAGATTTTACTGGTATTTTCATTGCAACACTAGTAGATGGGATCATCATGATACCAGGCCTCTTCCACGAGAACAAATCTTTCTTTCCAAATCCTCACCATGTGATGGCATTGAGGCAACTACAACTTACGATCTTGGACCTCTCTTTTACTTGAGATCGCACAATGTGTTTACCCATTGTCTGCTGTGGGTGAAGTCCTCTGCCATTTATCCACACCAGCCTGAGCAACCCTTTTGGCCTAACTACATGAGTTACTTGTCACTGCTGTCAGGCATGATTATCTTTGGCTTATCTGTCTTTTCCATGGATGGAATATGCGTGACTAAGTTTACCTGGAGGATCAGAAGATTTTCCTTCCATGAAAAAGGCTGCTCTGCAGTTTCCAGCTACCAAGTGTCATGAAGAGTCCAAGAAACCACATTAGAGAATAGACTTTTGCAGTCATAGGTTCTTATATACATGCAATATGGAAATTATAGGACAAATTAGCAGTGTACAACAATAAGAAATGTGTCCATGTAGTTGGTAAGTATAGGGATAAAAAATCAAAGTATAAATAGGAAAAAAGATTGCAAGATATATTGGGGATTTTACACTATAAACTTCATATATTTGGGGAATTTTACTTTGGATTAGTTTTTGTCTGCCCCCCTGTCTGAGGGACCATTTATTGTTTTGGACCCTCTCCTTTATGATTTGGGAACTATTGGCTGTGCACCTGAAATGGGACTTCTGGGTCTGTTGGCTCAGAAAACCTTACATGACCCAAAGCCACTCATGGAACACTGACACATAGTAGTTGTGATGATTTAAGGCAGTATGGGGGCTTGCTTTAAAACCTCATTGCTTTTATAAATTAGGACTCTGAGGTTCCTATTCTTTGGAATCATGAGGAGCAAAAATGGAATGGTTTGCTATGATTGAGCACATGGAAGGAAGAGCACTGTCACTTCTAGATGAGCAGATGTTTTTCCATTTTTTCAATGCTTTGCTAACCCTTTAAAATACTGATTTATTCAGTTTCTTTTGAAATAGAAATGGACAGAAACCTGCCTGCTCTCTGTGACTTTTTTGCCCACCCTGGGTTTGCTGTGGAGCAACATTCAGCTGGCAAAGGGGCATCAGTGAAGTACTATCTGGACTCAGTTTCCCATCTGTGACATGTTTGAGGTTAATCAAAATGCCACATCTCTGTTAAAACAGTTCTGGCATAGTTTTGAGATGCTTGGCTGGGACTGTCTCTGTCAGTCTGCTTTTCTAGCAGCACCCTTAATTGCAAAAATTGTAAAACAGTATCTCTGATTAAATGCAGGGAGCTGATGCAGAGAGGGGTATGGGGAAACTGTCTTACATGCTAAACCAGGTATTGTGTCCTCTCTAGATGCTCAGCTTGGGCTGTGTGAGGCTCAGAAACAGATGCTTTGAATTCAAAAGTATTTTCCCAATCCTTGCCCACTTCTTCATAGGTCTCTCTGGAAGCACTCTAGGGGCTTGTAAGACCAGGTCAGTGCAAAAGGTACTCATAAGGTGTGCATTTTGTATGCCTTGTGGTCCGCAGGCCCTCCAAAATATGGATGTAGCCACAGCATTCAGTTTCCTATGGTAGGAGTCTCTTTGGAGAAGCCTGGCAGATTCTAATTTAAAATGGTCAGATTATTCTGCTGCTGAGCACTGTGTTCAGTTCATCTGTTTTCAGTGGTAATGTTGCCCTGGTATGAGGCTACAAGGCCCCATATACTTACTTGCTTTTGACCTCACTCAGCAGACAGATATTGCTAAGCTCCCTTCAGTGTATTGCTTTCTTTGTAAATGCCTTCTTTTCAGTGTCACCAATTTCATTGCATAGGGCTCTGATTATTTTTATCCTGCAGTGTAGAGATCTTCTGCATATTGAGTAGCTGTGCAAGGTGCAGCCTGGTCACAGACGTTTTAGGTTTTGAGTTCATGATTTTGTTACAGCAGATAGTGAAACAAGTCTGTGTTACTCATTCCCTCTTTATTGCGAGGAGTTGGGCAGATAAGAGTTTCCTAGCAAAATAATGGAAGAAAAAGGATCTTGCTTATTTCTTCTTGTTTGTCAGTTATAGGTTTTTCTTTTCTTTTTGCATATGTGAGATTTTTTGTGTTAAAGTGGTGCTTTTAACCCTCTGTGATTCAGCTTCTATTACTTTTGCAGACATGGTTTATATGTTTCAACAGTATTTTGCTTGATTTATGTAACCAAACTATCTAAAGACTAGAAAACAGCGTAAACTACCCTTGGTGGGCTTTTAGGCTATCACAGGATGGAAGATTAAGAGACTTGATGTAGCTTGAGCCTCTCTACCCAGCACTGCATTTTTCCATGTGGAAGAGTGTTTGAATAAACTGGCATTTGGGCCACATTGTTTTTTTATGTCAACTGCAGTATTGTGGGATGGAGGAAGGACATGGGATGGATGAAAAAGGATTTAAAACACACTCTTTTGGGAGCTATGTGGAGTTCTTGCTCCTGCACTATTGTGCCTTGACCTGTGTGGGATCTCTTACCAGTTACTCATCTTAAAGTTGTTAGTGGTCTTGGGAAACAACTAGAGGAAATTATGCTATACAAGATCAGGCAGTTTTACCTTTTACCATTTTATTGGAAGATGATGACCAGCCTTTTGGGTTTTGTATCCACTAGTTCATTCATTTATTACAGATGTGCTAGCAAGGTTAACCCAATTGATTAAATCCTAGCAGATTACTGTTAATAATGTAGTTATTTAAGCCTCACTTCCAGCACAAAATTTGTATTCTTTCATGTTCAAAACTCCTTTGTCCACCTGAGTTGACAAGTCCCTGAAGTCATCTAGTTTGGCCAGAGACGAAACTTGCTACCTGCAAAGGAAAAGAACTGTATGCGCGTCAGCTCTGCTAAGCTACAGATACCACTGCCAAGTAAAGTTAGATAATGGCGAAAATAACTCGCATTTCATCTTCTAGTCCTTCTGGATCCTCTATTTCTTTACAATATTTGTATGGAAGTGAATTCAATATCCCTGCTATACAGAATCTGTGATAAGCTGACACTGACATTGACAGGCGAATAAAGAGGAGAATAGATGTAAAATGTATATTATAATGTAGAGAACTGATAAACAACTGCAGCTTTCCAAATGCCAGTGAGAGCAATTGTATAGCTACAGTTCCACAGCTGTACATATAATAGAGACTCCAGCAGTGCCAAGTGCTCAAGCAAGTTATGTCACTAAGCACTTGAGTTTTTTCTAGGCAGTTATCTGTGGGGTCAAGCTGCTGAATCACTGTGCTATGGCTATTTTTGGCTGGCAGTATTTCATTGATTTTGATACTTTGTGTATTGCCAGAATAAAACAAAACTTGACTGATGATTCTGGAATTGCATTTATGATTAGAGAGGTCAGAGGTTGCTGCTGATGTGACAAGCAGGCCTTAAAGAAAAGGTGAAAGTGACACAAATGGATGGACAGGAAAATTTAGCCTGGCAGTGGGGACCTCCCGAGGTCTTTAGCACAGCCTCCTATTCCAAGCAGAAAAGAAATATATCTGGTTGCTCTGGGCTTTTTTCCAGTGAAGTTTTGGATAATCTCCAAAGATGGAGATCCTACATCCTCTCTGGGCCCCTGTTCCAAGTTTTGACCATCCTCATGGGGGAAAAAGAAATTGCATGTAATGGGAATTTCCCATGTTTCAGCTCATGTCCAAAGCTGTTCTGTGTGCCTCTGTCATGGGTCAACCCCAGCTGGAAACTAAGTACCTCATAGGTGCTCACTCACCACTCCCCTGCTCCAGTGGGATGGGGAGAAGTGGAAAAGGGTAAAACCTGTGGAGTGAGATGGGAACAGTTTACTAATTGAAATAATAGCAATAATAGTAGTAAAAAACAGGGAGATAACAAAGAGTAATAAAACCCAAGAAAAACACGTGATGCTCCACCCTCTGACCATTCCTAAACAACAATCTGTGGCTCCTGGCCAGCTCCCCCCAGTTTATATACTGGTCATTACATTCCATGATATGGAATATACCTTTGGCCAGTTCAAGTCAGCTGTTCCATCTGTGCTCCCTTCTGGCTTCTTGTGCAGCAGAGCAGGGACACTGAAAAGTCTGTGATTTAGGGTAGGCACCACTGAGCAAAACCCAAAACATCCCTCTGTTACCAACATTATTCTTGTCCTAAATACAGAACACTGCATTGCACCAGATGCTAGGAATTAAGTGAACTTTATCCCAGCCAAAACCAGGACAGCCTCTGAGAAAAAGTCAGGCTCCATCTTCTTGGCACTCATGTGTTTGGTGCCTCTTACCATGGGGTAGTTTCCCTCTGCCTTCCAAGAGGCCCAGTTTTCTGATACTTTTTGTTAATGATACATTCTCTTTTCCCTGCCACCATCCTGGTGGGCACTGCTGAATTCCTACTGTTATGTCAGTATTGGTCTTGGGCAGGAGAAAATGCAAGAATTGGTAAGGTAACAGTAATAAGAGTAACAACTGCTCTGAGATATATGATAATCCATGTAGTAGACATTAATTCAGTGTTTTGATGGATTGTGAGAAATGAGAAAGCTAATCTATGGAGATGAATCACAAAATTTTAGCATAAAATTAAAAGATTAAGTTTTTAAACACCTCTGTAGAGAAGAGTGGTTACTGGTTTTCTGCAGGTGAAAACACAGGAAATACAGAGTCTGTTACAAAAAGACAAACTTCAAATTGCAATGATAATGTAAAATATGTCTTTCCTAGTATTTATTTGATTAATTTCATTGCTATATTGGAAATACATGAAGAATATTTAAGAACTTAAATGATAGAAGATTGGAATGAATATTGGTGTCCAGCAGTTTGAAATTGATCCATGTGAAAAAACAGACTCAAAAAAGGATCATAATTTAAGTTTCTTAAATGCTATGTAATGAAAGTTTTTCATGTAATGAAAGTTTTAAAGTATTAAAATGGAACTTTTAATCGTATCTCTACAAGGAGATGAATATCTGTCCTTGGAGTTATTTTTATACATGAGAACATAATTATTGACTGTAATTTTTAATTTTCTTCAGAACAGGGATGCTGAAGACCATTTCAGTGACAGAAATATTTGTAATTCTTATTCAGTATTATATGTGAGATTATTATATTCATTGTAGTTAAAAGACAGAAGTAGAAAGAATATTTTTCTATGGCTGAACATTAAAATTTTGCCTTAACTAAATGCTTGTGAAACAAAACACTCTAAAACTTTTCTCAGGTCAGTGTTTATGAGCATCAGGCCGAATTATTCGTCCAGTGTTGGTTAACAGACAAAACTCTTTATAGTCTATTGCTCTGTTCTTTACTTTGTTGGAAAGTAATTGTTCTGCTTTAGTAATAAACAAATACAGACATAGAGAATATTTTCTATGGTGTAATTTATAATCTTCTGTAATATCAGTGGCTGTTGAGCAGAACAATTAGCAAAGGAACAAGAGTCATCGGGCAGTTAGTGCAGTAAACTAGTTGTGAGGCTTTCCATACTAAGTATACCATGAAAAAAACAAACAAACAAACAAACAAAAAAAAAATTTTTTTTTTCCCCTTTTCTTTCTTTTCTGCATATAAAATACTCTGCTGCTCTGTGTACTATGATCTCCTTGCTTGAAGAGAGCATGTATGAGAAGAGGAGACTGTTTCCTGCTGTCTTAAATGGAAATATTACAATTCCATCATCCTGGCTGCACAGGAGGGTATTAACATGATTGTTCTTGTGCACTTCAGTATTCTGATTAGCCTCAGGACTGATCTGCAGGAATCCCTAAGTCACACCTGTCATCCTCCATCTGCTACTTCAGCATGGCATGAACTGTGCCAAGAGAGGGAACAGTTGTGATCTGCTGCCTCCTTTAGATGAAAGGGTTTGATGCTGCCAGCATTTATCCCATGTATATGACCAGCTGTCTGTATATGCACTGCTTCTAAATATGACCTCCTTTGTCTACATTTTGTTATATTCTTTTTATTTCATGAAGAAATTGGCACAGTTTTCCGTCACACCATTTCATCTTACTTTCCTGGTGTTACTTGTGTTGCAAAGTAGTGCCTAAATTCCCAAGACCAACAGGTCAGGCCTAAGCCCACTTTAGGCTGGAAAGGAGGATTCAGTGTAAAATCAAGTCAGTTTGGGGATACAGGTCAATTCATAATTTTCAAAACTTATAGAAAGCAGTAACATTGCCATCCTAAACATGCAAACAGTTCTCAAAGATAAATTAAAAACTGAGATGCTTTTTCTTTTGGTAAAATTGTGTGATCCAGAAAACAATAGTGTTATGGAGGAAACTTATTTAAAAAACAAAACAAAAACAAACAAACAAACAAGCCAAAAAAACACTACAAAAAAACCCCCACAACAATGAAAGGTCTCAGAATTACACTTGAAATCAGAAGAGGCAGTATCAAATTAGCAAGGCTGTGTATTGAGTCATTAAACACTATCACTCCTGTTTTTCTGAAATTTATGATTTAGATGACCAGGTTCTACCTGTCAGAGTGTTGGTTTTTAGTGTTGTCTGTAATTTTACAGCAGTAAAAAGCACATGGTGTCCTGCCTATCAGTGCTCTGCAATTATTTAAGACAATAAAAGCATCTAAAAAACTACTTATTTACACTTTTTTTTACTACACAATAGCTTGCTTTGTCACTAGAAACAGTCCCTGTTTTGTCTGTTGCCTAATATCCATCTCCTGGAGCTCTGAAAGGCAAACAGAGCCAAGTGGGACTCACCCTGTCTGTAAGTAAGCCAGACTGGTCTGTGCAAATCTGTGAATCATGCCTGGGATGAGTGTGGGCTTGTGTTGGCTTACCCATTGTGTCTGAGACCTGTGTCGGTGGCCAGTTTGTTGAAGCACAGAAGTAGCATGAGCTCCTAAAGTAACATAATAGGTTCTTTCTGAGGTTATCCAGATATATTGACTTTATAGCCACTAATCTGGCTTTGAGGTCACTTCACATGAGCAAGCAGCATAGCCATCTGTAATAGAATCCATGGGAGGAACATGTATGGGACAGTTGAGTCTTGCTGGAGGTCACCTGTTGGCAGTGTCCAGGTGAGGACATGCTATATCCACACACTGTCTCAAGAAGTTCCCTCAGAAAACCGAAAACCTGTATGTCAAAATCAACACCGAATTCGCAGTGAAGTTGCCAATAGTAGGAAACCAGTGGCACCCAGTACCCATGTGCACACACAGGCCATGGGCTTGTTATGTGAGAAACAAGGATCAGGGAACTGAGTGCAGGCTCCCTGACATACACTGAAGAGGGTACTTTCCTGATTTCTGAATATCTCTTCCTGAAGTATGGTGATTTGTGACATTCCTTGATGGTTTCAGCATGGTCTTGCACATTCACTCCTGAAAATGGATAATGTCCATGCCAGAGACATGAACGCTCTGCAGACACATAACCTTCCTGTTCATGTAACCAGATGTAGGTGGATACTAGGATATGTTTGTTTGTTTGTTTTAAGCCTGTTCTTCTGAAGAGATTAAGGAGTAGCCATGGTCTCTGTTCCTCCAGTTATGGTTGCCAGCACTTTTGTTGTCTCCTTGTGATAGGAGAGAGAGTGTGGGTGTTCTGTTGTGGGATGTTGCTGGGCCCTGGAGGGTACAAACTTGATGCTCGGTTACCAAGAGTCATGGGATGGAGCTCTGAATTCCACAGTTCTATCTACTGCTCTGATCGAAGCTCTGGTTCTCCAGTGAGAAAGCTCCTGCTGCGCCCCACAGCCCTATTCTGTCATGTCCTGCTGTCCCCAGAAGTTTCTGATGCCCCAGACCTATGGTGTAGTGATAGCAGTAGCAGAGCCCTGAGGTCATTTACAGGCAGCACTGTTATTTATTGCTGTATGTGTTCATATTTTTCCTGTTTTTATTTAAAACGGGGAAGTATTGAACAGTAAGCTTTGATTTCAAAACTAACATCACCTTTGCTTAAGTGCTACAAAGACATAGAGGGCAAAGCTGGGCAGTGATTCTCACCCACTTCCCTGCTGAGAACCCCACTGAGAACCATGTGGTGCGCATCAACCTTTACTCTGTTATCAGTAGTCTCCTATTAGGGGAACACATGCCTCATGCTTCCACTTCTGAAAATCCAGACAGCAAACTATCACAAATCAATTACTGGTCAGGATCTGAAACCACGGCCTCCACTCCCTCCCTGAGGACTAGCCAAGTAATGTGGGGTGGCTGATTTAGTTTGATTTTACCTAAATAGGTGTAGTTTGTACTTCTAACACCATGCCAGAACTTGACACAGTGTTGCTTATATTAATTTCCTTCTGTTGTTAGGAAATTTCTTTAATATTTTAATGGAATTTTTCCATAGGCATCTTTCTTTTCCAGATATCTCTGACTATTAAAATCAAGGTTTGTCCACGCTGAAGTAGCATTAGATCAGCTGTTTCAGGGTAAACAGTGCTAATAGGCAAGTGTAGTGGTGGTGTGTACAAAACAGCATTTACTCGGTAAAGTTGGTGTAATGAGCTGAGCTGTGCTGCCAGTGAATCTGTGAAACCATGTGGTCAATGTGTGTTACCCATGCTTTAGTTCAGGGGTGATGGTATCTGTGGTGGTGTTGCATACACATGGTGGGGGTATAAACGGCAATTTTTCACACTCTCACTTGTGCCCTGTGTCAGTTTGAGGAACCCTGACACTGATTTCCACTCATGGCTATTTCACAGGCGGCTTTCTTGTTGAATGTCAGTATTCTCCTGATAGAAACATAATCAGTCTGTTCTGCAGAACTCCTTACGTGGATACCACTTTATGGTTACTAGATTTGGATCAGAAACCATTTTTTTAAAAATCACGATCACAGAGTTGTTGTCTTGTGTTTCATTTTGTATGTTTCTGTTTCTTTCCAGGGAAGGATCATGTTTGCAGATTTATTGGCTGTGGAAGAAATGAAAAATTTAATTATGTGGTCATGCAGCTTCAGGTGAGTTCTGTTCTTCACGTCTCCCTTCTGTCCCATAGAGATGGCATCACAGGGAAGGATTTGCAGTGGGAGAATAAGGCCAAGCACTGGTATAAAGACTGTTGTACACAGAAAAGGGATGAAATGGGAGGCAATGAGAAGGAGTAGTGTTGCTATGATATCCACTGGGATAGCTCCAGTTGTCAAGATGCAGTAAAATATTTCATAGCTCTGCTTTTCTGTTTCAGATGGGTTTTTGTCAATTTTCTGGGGAAAGCACTCTATTCAGAATGCTCACAGGAGCAGCCCAGAGTATTGTGCAGCAGTGGCAGCTGTTTGAAATATTTCCCGCTGAGCTCTGTGATGCAGCATTCAAAATATGTATCTTGTATCAGAGCTTAGTGTGGTGTTACATGAACAGCATAGTTTCTGTATGAAAGACCATGATCTCTGCCTCCCCTGTCTCTCCCAAGCTCAGCAGTAGCTCAGCTTCTGCTGTGGAAGTGCTTACATCTGCTTGAACACCGCTGATATGAAGTCAATATGAATAAATGCTTAGGTATTTATCCACATGGTGACTCTACAGCTAGACAGGTGATGAAGTAAAACAAATACCAGCAGACCCCAGTACTTCTTTAAAATAAACTATTTTTTTTGGAATATAGTTCGGCTTTGCAAGGTGTATAAAACGTATAAACCCAGTAAACTTCTGAGGCTTGGATTTGTCTTCAATGCACCATTGGCATCCCAACTGCTGTTATGGACAGAATAAGTGCTTTTGCTCTCTAAGCAATTCTGGCTATTACTACTGCTGCAGTAGCCCTTGAAAGGGCTAATCTGGGGCTCATGGAAGAACAAGGTTTCTAACCCCCCAGTCCTGTCTCTGAAAGGGACTTTACCTTGGCAAAAAACTTCTCTGCATGGATTCTCTTTCTAGCCTGTTCTTTTGCTATGTAATGGAGCACATAGAGTAGGCAGAGCTAAAAATAATTTCATTATTTGCAAATGAAGACATTGATACATAAAGCATTACCTAGTTTTGCACTATCACCCTTCAGGCTAAAATTCTCCTGTAACTTCATGGCCTGCGGGGATGTGATTTATCACGTGTCCCTCTAACTGTTGTGTATTGCTGTTCTCCCTTTCTCTCCAGTCACTGGAACTGAGGTTTCCACTCTAGGCTTTGCAACTGCTTGCGTCTGCTCTGTTTCTTAGTGATAGTGTTTATTTGGAAAATAAGGCTCATTTTCTGCGTTTCGTGGTAGCAGTATTAGATATTCACATGCCATAGGTTGTTTCTGGGAAGCAAGTTTCTAAGACCATCTTGCAAAACAGTTGGGGAAACTTATGACACATTTTAGTGTGCAGCTCTGAAAAAAATCTGCCTTGCTTTCCATGTTACCATTGGATGAGAGAGCTGGTGTCCAAGGAGCAGCTTTACAGTGGAAAGAAAGATCTGCAGTCAATTCAATAACTTGCATGTTTCAGGATAGCAATGGCAAAACTCTGCTGGCTCTAGTAAACTTTCACAGAAATTTAAGAAGTTAAGCACTAAAGAAGTGGCTGTCTCATGTTGTTCATGTTATGGAGCAAACCTGGACCAGCTACTGTGGCTTGGCTGTATATATTAGATAACCTCTGTCAGATGTGGTTGTTCAAGGGTGCAGGGCCCTGAAGTGAAACATGGGTCAAACCACTTTGAGAGACTAGAGCTACAAAAACCGATTGCGGTTGGCACCTTAATGTCTGCAAATAACTTGAGAACTGGAAAGGGATGGATGAATAGATGAGATTTCACTTCTTTGAGAAGTAATCTGTATTTTGTCATCAAATGCTTGGAATCTTTTATATATTTTTCTGTTGAGAATTTTGTTTAATTCAACTAGTATCACTGGAACACTGTGATTTTTCTTGCATTTACTGTGTCCTTTTTTCCATTTTTTTTCTTTAATAAATTGTCTTTATTTTCATGCACAGCTGGTAGCCTTTTTGTTTTTCCCCAGGAATTTACTTAAGTGAAAGTAAATTAGCAATTTCTTTTAATAAGTATAAAGTCACTGGAAAAATTCTTCTCTTCTGATTTTGGGTGTGATTCTCCTGATAGACAACTTTCCCCATTGTGGTGTTACCATAACAATGTTGGCTTGAGCTTGAACCAGAGCGTGTGTACTAGGTGGTTCCTAATGAAACTGCTTCAGTGAGCTGTAATAAATAGTGGCTTCATGCCTTGCTTATCAAATTTGTGCTGCTTTAATCTTTAGAAGGCTCAGGGAACAGTCATAGGTTGTTCTTACATAAGCTTCTGTGTAGTCTGACTTTAACAGTAGGAAGATGCTGGTCTCACACGATCTGAGGCACTGTTGTCCATGCTTTGCCTATTTCACCAACAGTACATCAGCAGACTTGCTAAGATAAGGTCTGGTATCTACTTGTCAGCAAATACATCACTTAAAAGATAAAATGAAGCACTGGAAAATCTTATACAATGAATAAAGCAGATGTAAGGTGAGCACCTGACTGAGTAGCGTGTCTGGTTTTTTGGGGTTGCATGTTAGCACTTGCACCTGTGAAATGCTGTACTTTCCTATGATGGTTTAAGTGTTTTATTAATTGTTTCAGGGGCGAAATCTTGCAGATCTCAGAAGGAGTCAGCCTCGAGGGACTTTCACACTGAGCACAACACTGCGGTTAGGCAAACAGATTCTAGAATCAATCGAAGCCATTCACTCCGTGGGATTCCTACATCGTGACATCAAGCCTGTATGTTTTGGAAATTTTCCTTTTGCTTGTATGTACATCTGTTCTGCTTCAGTCAGTAAAGGCAGTCTGATTATGGGCAGATCTGAGCAGGTGCGTTTAGGTCTCCTTGCAAACTTCCACTGTCTGACATGTTGGCTGTTTTCTGTAAGTACAGAATAGTAAGATAGTATTGTGCTTCCTTTAATTGCATAGCAAAGTAGCTTTTATCAGCAGAGGCTGCTCCATGGTGGGTTGGTAGCTGCCAGTCGTGCTTGTACCAGTCAAGATCCCATGATGAAGCAATCTGGTTCTGAACTTGGACCCCAACTGATTATTACTGTAAAAGGAATTCTGTGACCTATCACTTTAATAAATGCTATTTTATGCTAAATAATCCTTCTAATCCTTTCTGAACAATTGCCAAAAAATTGGATCTCAGTGTCAGAAACACACTCAACAGTGTTGGTCATCTGCCTAAGTGAAGCACAGCAATTCCAAGTCTCATTGTAGAAGCGAGTCTTTTTCCTACAGTTCTTCACTATTTGACCTCAACACTTGTTGCTACACCATACCCAAGACTAGCTTTCTTCCACCAGCCTCATTTCTCCTTTTAAAGTCAGCTGCTTTTGGATGATCAGATTCAGCTTCAAATCAGTCAGTGATGTGATTGGCCACAAATCCTTTAGCAGCCATCCATTATGGTAAAAGATAGAACTTTAAGATGGAGGTTAAAAAAAGGAGTTGCTCCATTTGCTTGTTATTTATTTACTAAGTAGCAAACCCGATGGTTTTTAGATGCATGAAGATTCATATAGATTCAGGCAATGCAATACAGTGGGTGGAAATTCTGGGAGTTAGGGCAGAATAATGCATGCTAGAAGCTGAACCATGAACAGAAACATTTGTCTACAGTAACTCCAACCTGTTACAGAGCTCTCACTGCAGAGCTAGCAGTGTTAAATGTGCTTCTTCCTTAGAGCAGCTGAAATTTAGCAAAACTTGTGAATTTTAGTTGAGACTTCAAAGTCTCTTATCTGTAAAGTGAACTTCTTAACAAGGCAATGATTCTCTAATCATGATTTTTAAGATGCATCTTAATCTCTTTGACTGGTTTCCATCAGAGGCATGTGTAGCTATATGACAAAGTTTTGTTATCAAATGGCCACTCTTACTCAAGTTGCTGGTATTAATTTGAATTTTTTCTTTCTTTCTTTGCCTAGTCCAATTTTGCCATGGGCCGCTTGCCTTCAACATACAGGAAGTGCTACATGTTAGACTTTGGTCTGGCCCGTCAGTATACCAACACCACTGGTGAAGTCCGGCCGGTAAGTAAACTTCAAGCCATTTTTTCCATTTCTGCAACTGATTAAGCATGGAAAGGTTTTGTGGTTCTATTTGTTTTGTGGTTGTTACATTTTTTCACTATACTGGACTGCATTTCTTGCAAGGTGAGAAGCAGCAGGTGACTTCAGCTGAGTTGGGTATCTAAGAAGGGTTGCTTGCTTTTGTCGTAAGAGGGATGTAGCTTTTATTTTTTTAGTTTTATTTCCTTTAGGATAATCGGATTTTTCACAGACTTACAGTACTTAGTAAAATCCGGACTAACAAAGAGGGTGAGCCCAATGCTGGCCATGTAACTTATGCAGCCACAGGGGACTGGTTTAGTTCAGTTCTCTGCCATCTGGGACAACATGTTGGTGTATTCTTAAAACTTTTTATTAAAAAAGTGATAGATGCTAGAGGCTGACCTTATCTCTGAGGCTAAGGTTACAGTGAATTGCAACCTATATGCCTGGTTTTGGCTTTGTATATATTGTCCCTATCCAGATTTCCTAGCGGGGGTGTTTCAGTGTGCCTGCCTGGAGTGGAGGTAAGGGCAGAGCATAACTTATGCCATGTAACATGGATGGTTTCTTGAGTACTTTTACCAGCACTGTGTTATCCGGTGTCACTCATAAGAATATGTAAAGCTTCAAGATGGTCCAGATATCTGTCAGAGAATTTCTACATTCATTTCGGAACACAGTGCGAAGCAGAGAGGGCTCAAACAATCTCTCTGTTTATCATCCTAGGTTTACACCTTTTGGTTTGCACACGTTTTCCGTCTGCAAGATAATTGTTTTTCTGGAAAATGCTGACAATTTGTGAGCTTATTATAGAGGCTCTGTAGTGTGGGGTATGGTTGGGGAGTGGGAAGAAAACAAAGGTCAGTGAGCAGATTTTGTGTCTGTAGTAGATAAACATAGCTAGAGAATTTTTCTTCTATTTCTTTTTTTACTTTTTTAATAAGTCTTTTCAGTTGGACATTGCAAGCATTTTCTTTTTATCTGTAGGTGGGAGCAGCTCCAAAGGTTGTGCCTGCATCTTATTCTTAAAAAGACACACATTATGTACTATTGGTCTTCTGTGTCAATGCTGTTTAGTTTGCAGATAACCCTTCTCCATATTGTCCTTTGCAAAATGTGGCCCCACTCCTTTCCTTTTTCTGCAGTCAGAATTCAAGCCCATTACCAGTTAAAACTGGCATTTGGTTCTCAGCAATATTTCTTCGTTACTTAAGTAAAATAGCTATGTTTATGTCTGCATTCAAGTCCCATTGTGTGAACACTGTACTTTCTTTAAATTAAAGAAACTAACTTTTCCAGATGTATCTTCTTTTGAATCCCTTATTTTTTCCTTTCTCACCCTAATTTAAAATTAATTCACTTTTATTTTCCTCCAGGCCCTGTTTTTGGAAAGAGTTCTACATCCAGCTTTGACATTTTCCAGGGCAAAAGATTCTTTTGCTGTGTCTTGCCAGCTGTGTACTGCTTGGGTTGGTGTGGGTGAGGGGGGGCTTTGTCAGAATCCAGGGCTTTCAGAAGTTTGTTCTTAATTCTGGTTAATCAGGTGGTTGGTTGCTTGCTTGCCACAGATGGGTCTCATAGGAGGATAAATTACATATGATCTTCTCCTAAAAGGATACATGCAATCCCCACAGTGGTGGGGTATGTTCTGCTGAAAGTGGTAAAATGTCTCAGTTATAGGAGGATCATATGGGGTAAAGTCTCATATTTCTAATGTACCTCTTCTCCCATGCCTCATTTCAGGAGATGAGGGGTTTTGACAGAAATGATACAGTAAAAACCGCATAAATATGCACTTCAACGCCATTTAACATTATACAATAATGATCAGGATGTTCAGTCCTTTTATGTCCCTGCCGCCTGATATCACTGTTGAGTCTCACTAACCAGACCGAGGCGTTTGTCTGGAGAAGCATAGTGTGATTCCTGTCCAAGTAATGCACTGAGGATTAGGAAGGAGATTGAGATGAAGGGTGGTATGAAGGCAAGTGAAATACGAATTTTTTCTGGGTTTATGTGCTGGGTTTTTTTAATAAGAACTTTATAAATTATTTAACCAAGGAAATTATTTCAATATGGAAAGGTAGATTCTTCATTCTCCATTCTCTTTCAATTCCTATGTCAATGAAGAATACAGTTTTCAGATTTATAACATGATCACCCTGAGCCTAGTTTTTTTGTGATTTGGTTCTGAGGTACAATACACAAGATAGGTGAGGGAAGGGGCTCACTTTTTTTCTGGAAGCATGTCTGAATTTTGCTTTCTGTCATATTCAATTTAACAGACATTTTCTCCTCAAGTGATTTCTGTGAAGTTTCCTACAGTTTCAGGAGCATTGGCACACTTTATGAATAATACTATAAAAAGTATTAGCTGTTTTCATATCCTCTGAAATTCATAGCCTCAATCTTACCACCTTTTCAGACTCGAGTGATTTTCCAGTAATACAGATAATGAACCAGGCCTTTAGGATGCTGTGGAGTTTTTGTTTGAGTTTTGGGGGTTTTTTTTAGCTCAACGTCTTACTTACAATTTTTGATCACTTTTCTATTTTAAAAATATTTTTGATTTTGAAAAATAAAAAAAGTGATTCTGCGGAACAAACTCCTCTAGAAATCTGTGCTGGCACTGATTTTCTGTATTTATTTTAGGTGCAATTAACTGATGCCAAACAGTACTACTTTATTTAATGTAAAGGCAAAATGCGGTTTAGTAGTCAGATAGCATAGTCTGTCACTAAAAAGGTCTCATTCTGATTTTCTAGTGATTGATTAAAGCTTTCTACTCTGCATGATCTTCACTGAGCGTTAGTTTCTCCATCCTCAACTGTTACAACATTGGCTTCTGAGGCCATCTTTTGAGGGGTATCACAATAGCTTTTGTCTAGAGACCTGTTATTCTGCTGCGTTTCTGATGGATACTACTGAGCTGTTGTATCACTGTGCACTACAGTGATATTGATTTATATGTTTCTACAGAGGATAGCTACTTGACAGTTCCACTTGATTGCTCAGCATTTGTAAAGTTGTGGGCCTCTTGACATAGTTAAGTCCAAATTTATTCTGAATTTGAATTTACCCTGTGCTTCCAGGAAAACAAAACTGATCTACCTTATATGGGATCCTAATATTAGCACAAATGCTACTCCTTGGAGAAAAGCTCTTGTCGCAGACTTGTTTTCATGGGTATGGTCTCAGCCTCTACCACTTGCCCATTGCCTGATGTTGCAAAGTCTCCTGGATAAGTCTGTAGAAACTTACATAGCTCAATAAAGACAGAAGATTGTTGGGGCCAGGAGGTATGTAAAGAAGCATCAGCCACAATTTTCCCTGTCAGCAATCAGGGAAGCTCAGCTGTTCTCAACAGTCTCCTTACTTGGTATTTCACTGTGGGTTGTAGAAGTCAGTCTTTGATAGTTACTCCTTTGGACACACAAAGAAGATGTGCATCAGTCATTTAGCCATTTGGTGTCCATTGTGTGCTGGGAACTGCTTAGGGCCTGGCTAAAGGCTGTTGCTTTGACTGCCATCAGCGTTTCTGTCATTTGGGTCACAGTCAACTTGCTGGCTAGCAAGGGAGACTCTGCCTATTATGGAAAACGGAACAGACTGCTAATGCTACAAAACTCTTAATCTTTCGGGTGGGTTTTGTACACAAACACTTGCAAGGACAAATAAATGAAGGAAAAGACAGCAACTTGCCAAAAGTGCAGGAGGAGATGCTGATTTCTTTACTGCTCCTCCCTTGCCCTCCAAACCCCACTCTCTCCTGTTTAGAAGGTGGCAAATTCTGATTAATATCTATCATCTGTATTCATCAGGGTATGTTTGACATGGAATTTTCCATTTTTTAAGGAACCACCAATTCACACAGTATTCCTGGTCTGTTAAGCTTAGTAACACCTTTTGGTGCTCAAGACTTGTGTATTTTCTGATAACGGACAATAGAAAAATTACTTAGTCACAGTAAACTGAGCTATCTCCAGAGCTGTAAGTCTCCTGAAGTCCCTTTTCTAGGCAATACATCTTAATTTTATGCACAGCTTGTAAAGCTTCAGTGATGGAGTATCCAATATGCCTTCTCCCATTCTGCTTGTGGCTAAAATATGTGGTATTTGTGGTATTCTACTGTCAAGTGAGAATATGGAAACTCCTGTCGGAGAGGAAGTTTTTGAACCTGAGACTTCCAAACTTTGGGTGAGTGATCTAATGCTGGAGAGAAGAATCACACACAGATTCACAGAACACAGGTAAAGTTGGAAGAGACTGCTGTGGGTCATCTGCTCTGATCTCCCTGTTCAAATAGGGTCATCCTAGACTAAATTACACAGGATTGCATTCAGATGGTTCTTGGATATCTCCAGTGAGGGAGACTCCACAACATATTTGGGCAGTCAGTTCCAGTGCTTCATCACCTGCACAGTGAGGAGGTTCTTCCTTGCATACAGCTGGAACTTCAGATGCATCAGTTTCTGCCCATTGCCTCTTGTCCTGTTCCTCATCACCACCAAGAAGAGCCTGGTTCCATCCTCTTGTCACCGTCCACTCAGATACTGATACCTTCTAAAGTTAGTGTTGCACATGCCATATTAAACAGAATGCATCTGCCCAACTACATGTATTGTACCTTCCATAACAAATTTGGTGCCACAGGATGCAGAGATCCTTTTTAGGGATTTAATTGCTATTTTCCCTAGATGCAACCTTCTGCCATGGTTCAGACAGAGGCACTCATTCTAATGTTCTGGTTGTACAACCCACCTTTGCTTGAAGCCATATAAGTGGGCAGGGTCGATGCACATCTTAGGACAATAGAATAAAACAACTGGGGAATGAATTGAAAGACTGGGGTTTTTTTAAATTTGTGGAAGTATCTTCTATAGAAAGCGTACGAGTTAAGTTTCTCATCTTGCCTTAATTTTTATAGCAAAGAGCTGGACTAGCAGAATGTCTTTTATATGGAGAGCTAAGGCTGAGAAGTAAATTTGGACTTGAAGGGGTAAATAAACATTGTTATGCAAATGATGAATAACGTGTACTTATATAATGGAGATGTTCTGAGTCGTGGAGGTCTTCTGTGCTAATGTAGGTCAGGTTTTGGACAACTCCTTGATCATTACTGGTCTTTGCTTGGGTCTGCTAGTTTTGTCACTAACGTGTAGTACAGAAAGCATTGTCCCTTTCCTCTGTCTGTGACACCCTGCCTTCAGAAACATATGCCCTATGGCTCCACAAATATTAATTGAAAGGCTTTATCAGCTTGGTGTTAATGTTTTGATAATAGAGGACAGGCTAATTTTACCTGAAGTCTCTCTCCCATTGCATAATCTGGCACTGGAATGTTCTGCTCAGCTAGCATTTTATTTTAGCTTAGTCAGCTGCAGCTGATTAGATCTTGATCTCCTCGTGGCTCGGACTGCACTGCAGTAGTTTTTAATGCCTTGCTGAAGAGACTGTACATGCGCGAGGGTGGCTCTGTGAGTCAGTGGGCAAAGAGAAGACGTTGTATGCAGCACAGTGCATAGCCTGTTTAGAAGAGCATTAGGGAGGCTGCAGAAATGTGTTGGCTAATTGAGAAAAGAGTATTTATTTTCCAAATGTCTGTGCATAGTGTTAAAAATAAACTCTGCTGCAGTGAGCAAGATATTAAAAGAGGAGATTATGGTATGTTTTTCTACTAAGTAGTTTTCCCCTTACTGGAAAATGAGCTATAAAAAAGACAAAAGATAGTAACTTCTACATCCTAATATCTCAAATATTCAAACATAGAAGCCCAGTAGTTTTATACTTAGTTCATAACTGAAATATATGTAACTTGGTAGTATTGTGCAAGGTATGAACGTTTTGCAGTACAGAACAGATTTCTGAAGCTGTAGTACTATATTACCTTAGGAGGAGATACAGTTTTTGTCTCAAACTTTGTGTTGTAAAAAGATAGTCACAGAAAAGACTGAAAGCACAGCATAGTCATAGTTGTTCACACAGAGATGAAAAGGAAAAAGAATGGACCTCAGTCTTAAAAAATATTGCACATATATATTATAGAAATACAACGTGGATTAGTTATAAAAAAGATCATCATGAAAATTACGTTAAGCTTCTTGTTACTTTCATTGTTGGAGTAGCAAATTTGGACTTGAGAAGGGAGATCTGGATTAAAATATCACAGCTTCAGAAAGCAAGTGCAGTTGAAATTAGATGTATGAAAAGCAGACTAGATGATGGATTTGAAAATCTTTTAGCAAGCAGGGAATCTTGTCTCTTGTTACAACTATCTGCTTCTCTGCCTTCCTCTCCTGGAAGCCCTGGTTCAGTGAAGGTGACTTAAGATCATCTACCTGAGCTTGTTGGCTTTATTTTACGTATCACTTCTAGTGAGAGCTCTTGTGCCAAAGAGGTGAGGGGAAAGGAAGGACAACTCAGGCTCAAATCCTATATATGCCTACAGGGAACTGAAATCGCATTTTCCTATTCTGAATGCCTTTACTGCCAAGCTGGGTGGGGGGGGAGCGTGTGGTTACATTGCATCTGAATGTGTCATTCATTCTGGTGGATCCTATTCCACATGAAACTCTGATTATTCTACCCACTGGAGAACAGAAAGAGAAGTATAAAACTATTGTGTCTGGTGGTGAGAGAACAGGGACTTTACTCCCTCTGCAAGTGAAGAAAGTTAAGTTGGATTGCAGGTCAGGTCTCCTCTCTGTCAGATTAAATGCATTCACCACCATGTCATATGCTTTCTCTCTCTCATGTGATAGTAATTATGCAGTTATTCTGGGCAAAAGATATCCTTATCAACCTGTATGTTCTTCTACCTGAATCTCAAAGCACCCTATGGCTTAGGGATGAGGGTATACACTGCAAGGAGGGAGGTTTCCGTGTGTGTTCAAGGGATGCGGAGTTTTGAACTTAAGTCTGCCTGCATCTCAGTGGTTGCCACAACTGTCTTCTTCCTTTTGATAGAAAAGGACTGTCATCTCCTTTTCCATCAGGGAAAACATGAGCTGTAAATCTCAAAGGAGATGTGACTAACACTCTACAATTCTCTCCAAAACATTTCCATTTTAGCAGTCCCCCTGTTCTGTTACAGCACATGAAATATTTGTTACTTAGCAGTCCTGATGCTTTCCATGGAGATATTCTATGCTACTTATTCCCCTATAGGACCTCGCATGTAAGAAAGAAGTGCAGATCTGAGGCCAAAATTCTCGTGTTAAAAGTCATCATAACTGAATAATAGGATTACAACTGAAATAAGATTTTGATTGGAAAAAAAAAATCTGCTTATTCTTAGCCCTTTTTCTAGAGTGAGAAAAAGGGTGAGTCTTCTTCAGCACAAATTCAGGTGCAGGAATTGTGTGATGAGATTGATGCATGCTATTTAGAAAGATGAAGTTGTCTTCGTCTTTAATGATGTTAACATCTATTGGAAAATTTGAACTCTCTTAAAGTAAGAACTATGGCATTTTAACTCATCTCCTTAGGGTCTTTTGCTTTGGAAGGAATAGTAGGAGACTTAAATAGCTTTCTCAAAACTAAATTTCTTGGAAAATTTATGGAATTCTTAGAATTTGCACATTTTTAGTAAAGAGGAATAATGAGACTAAAATAAGAGACTCCACTGTATGGATTGCTTTTGATTAGTTAATTTCTCTTGGAATAAGTATCTCTCAGCTGAGTTCTTAGTTCACTGAATTGAGTTTGAAGGTTATATAATATCTTATAATTTTAGTTCTTGCCTCTGATCAGGATGGCCCTCAGATTTCTATACTGTGCTATTCACAGTCAGAGTGACATCTCACGTGACCTAAAAGCAGCACTGACTTTCATCCTGCTCTCTCTCAAACCCCCATTCTGCATCCCCCCACAGACAGCGGAGACCCTGCTATTTCTAGGTGGAGCACTGCAGAAGTCATCAGGGAAGGGGAACGTGCCCGAAGTTGGCTGCTGTGAAGCCTGTAAAGTTGACAAGCCAGTGATTGTATGGAGATTGATGGTGAGAAAGCAAGGTGGTGGCTGCAGAAAAAATTGAGTATCTTGGGTGAGAACCCATGGCAATTCAAATGGGGAAGGGGATGTTGCTGTTCATTTTTAGAAACTCATGTGCTAATGTTAGAACTTACTCTGGATGAAAAGGGCAAAAGATGAGAAAGAGCAAATCTCCTTGCTGGTTTGTTTGGGGGAGGAAGAGAGGTGTATATATCAGATAATTTTAGGAAAGAAAATCGGAGCATAACCATACAACTGACCTATGGTAAGGCTGTATGCTTTTCTGCTCTCACCTTTGTTTTGATGCTATTAGGTGTGATATGCAACAGGGGGAAGGTAGTCTCTAGAGGGACCCCTCTTACCACTTACAGAGCACTCAGAAACTATACAGGCTCACTCAGTGCTTCTTGTCTAAATGAAACTAAGTACAGCATGGGCCAACAGCCCTGGGAAGGGTGCTGGAAGATGGCAAGAGTTAAACAAGACACAGGTTTCTGTTGGGATACAGTATTGAATTGTTTTTTAATTCATTTCTGTTTAATTTTTTTTTTTCATTTTGTTGGTTTTTATCATGTTTTTCTTTGGGTTTCTCTCTGTTTTACAGTTCTTTTGGGCTCTTCTTTTGAGGCTGTGTTTGATGCGTTGGCTTCCCATCTGCTGCTCGTAACCATCTCTGCTATGAGTTGTGAGTGAGCCATCACCATGCTTCTGGGTTTTCATTTTGTTTTGTGGTTTTGTTATATATGGAAGTCCAAATTACACCTGAATTTCTTTTTTCCTCGTGATATGTTTTGTTTCTCAGCAGGATCATGACAGCTACGTAAATGTGATACAAAGGCCTAGAACAATCGGGATTCTGCCTGTGGGGCTGGCAGATATTTGGGTGGTACCAGAGATTGTGCATTTGTCACTTCTGTGGTTTCAAAGGCAAGGGGAGGGGATTTCTCTTATCTTACATTTCTGGGTCCAGCTTCCTCTCTTCATTTCTGACTCCTCATTGGGATAAAATATGTTGCTGTCATTAATGATTCTATGAAGTGCTGCTGTTTAAATTAGCAAGTCAAAACATTTTTAAGAGGTGCACACTTTGTACCCACCAGAAGAGGTGGAGATGCATATCCCTGCATCTCCACCATGACCCTAGCTGCCAAAAAGATTCCTAGAAGTCACAGAGACACTTCCTTATAGTTCAATTAAAGCTTTCTTTTACTTTTCCTGCTTATCACAACCTTTCCAACAAATCGTTTCAATCTAAGATATACCTCCAAATGCTTTCCATGATCTGTGGCATTTCCTCTCTCCCCTTACTACTTTCTTGTCAATCTGTGCTAACCTTCTTTTCATGTTCTTACTGCTGGAAATCCTTTTCCTGATTCCAGAAGAGATGGGTTAATGATCCTAGGTGACATCAGGCTTGCCAGAGGCAAAGGTGGTGGATCTCAAGAGGTGTTTGCCCAGGCTTCCAGAAAGTAGTGAAGGAACCAGTAGTCATGTTCCATGAGAGTACCACAGTCTTAAGAAACAGCAGGAGGAAACTACTGGCATACAAATACAAGTTTTTAGGAAGGAAGCTGGAATCCAGGTCATTCAAAATAGCCATCTGGGGTGCAGTGAGACAAAAGGGAAAATTTCAATCTCTACGAATGAACATGGCATAAGGAGCCAGAGTTCAGATAATGAGGAAATTACAACACTCCTCAAATAAAGGGAATGTACAGGAAAGACAGACTTCATAAGAGAACCAGACTTCTCCTTCGTAAAGAAGACACTGTTGACACTTGAAATACAAATGATCACAAGTGTTTGACCTAGAGAATGAAAAGCTGATGGATGTTAAAGAGCACAGTTTGGAACAATTCATTCACTTCATACAGTATTTTGTTACCTACTTCTGTCTTTGTCTGTGAGGTAGTCTGCATTGCTAATGCAGTGAAAGGAACATAGAGTATAGTTTTTGCTCAGTGGTAGTGATCTAACGCATTCTCCCAAGATGAAACTCATTTTAAATCAAGCTTCTAATACAATGCAATATACTTCATATCTCTGACATCTCCCTGACAGTACTGTGTAATAAAATACTTTAGCTATGTGGTAGACACAATATGAATGTGGGAAGAGATATACTTTATAACATTTTTTATAGTTATACTGATGTGTAAAAAATTAAAAATCATGTATAGTTGAAAATTGTATTTCAACTTGCTAGCTTATTATATATTCATCATTTTGGGGATTCAAATCAGTTGGATTATATAGGATGCAACAGTCTGAACCTCCTAATTGTAACAATTTCTATTCTGTGTCAAATGTGGACTGGTCTGGACAATAAGGATGTTTTATCCAGGCTCTTTTTCACTGCTGGCCAGTTCAGTGGTGGGATGAAATTTATTAACTGGAAGAAATGAAGTGTGTAAAGAAATCATCTGGAAAATTAATGTTGATGAATTCAGAACAGAAGTCAATAACAATTGGGTGTACAGCATGTGCTGCAACGAATACTCATGCAGGAGTTGTTTGGATATAAGGTATCTCCACAGCCTGGGAAATATTTGATTGCAGTGGTTAGTGACACAGTCAAAAGGCATGACTGACTGCCTTATGACTGGCAGAGCAGTCAAATTGGTTAAAAGTGGTACAACCTTTATGAGAAAAAGATGTTGTTACACAGCAAGCATCTCCCTATTTTGTTCAAAGGACTCTAAGGGTCCTGTTAAAGCAATTGCAAAGTCTTGCTTGGTTGCAGTACCCTTCACTGAGGTACCACATGAAAGAAAACTAGAGAGAGAGTCCTTTGGGTTCAGCAGCCGGACTGGCTTGTGGAGCAGCCAGTCATGTTGGCTGTGGGGCAGATGCACAGTTAAAAGATGGCTGGGCTTTTGGTTTGCTTCTGAAAGAGAAGGGGAATACATTTGGAAACTGCCTAGCATTGGTTTCAGGACAGATCTAATTAAAGACTGCAAAGATAGCCTGTCTGCCAGAAATAGTAACTATTGATCTGAAATGATTTTCAGAGACATTGCCAACCACACTGAAACAAGAGCATGGGGTATTTGCTTCTGCACATACACAGTTGATAACTGAAGACATTGAAGTCAGGAAAGAATATGAAAGACAAACTTGGACTGCAAACATTGAATAATATTTGTTCTGAAAACATTGTGAGTCACATGTTAGAATTGTTCACAATACACTCTTACGTCTCATGGAAAGTATCAAAGTGTAAAAGAAGTATCATAGCTTCCATTCATAATGCAAAAGAGGAATGTCCTCTTGCTTTTGAATATGTAGAGAAAATTTATGATTATTCAACAGGTGTATTCCAGTGGCCAGTATTCAGCTTTTCCGGAAGTCACATCAGTGAATTCACTGGAATTCTGAAAAATGTTTTACAGTCATTTGTCAGTGCAATCCTAAATGGCATGCTCTGAGGGAAACGAGGTAGAGGATCACCAATATAATATCTCTGCTATTACCTGCTGCTGAATAAGTATGTTGTATCTCAAGCTGGTATAGTGCAAGATCAAATGCTGCATTAAGTCCATGGGATGTGCATAGACATTCTCCTTGTGGAGTATTTGATTGGTGTAAAGGAATTGTAAGACAGACTTTCAGCTTTTTTTGCTTGAAGTCACTGTAACTTAAAGAGCCGCATTGTACACTATAGAGGTGTGCATGTTCATGACATGATGTTGGTGAACTTGTTTAACAAACATTTTAAGTTTTATTCTTTCTGAGAATATTGGAATTCAGAGCTATCCAAAAGAAAGCAACTTAATTGTACATATTTAAAGTGGCAGAAGAGGGCCCTAGAACAAAAGTACAGCATTTTAGGCATAGTTCTGAAAGCGTAGGCACAGCTGAAAGAACAAACCTTAATCAACTGACCTACATGGGACAAGTTACTCAATTATATTTGTTATTAATGTGCTCAGTCTTCTGCTAGAATGCAGTCTTCATTATGAGTATGTTTAGTTCTATGCCCAAACTTCACCTTGTGATGGAAGAAGTCTGGGCCTGAACCTGGTTTTGCCACAAGAATTTTGAAAGCACTCTGTTAATTCTCAGTAAATCTGGTTCTTTTAGTTCAACTGAAAGAATTTGGTGGATGTCATTTAAATGCAAGTTTTTCAGAACAATAACATTAAGTGAACTCACATGGCTAATGTTCTTGTGGAGACAGCAGTAGAAAGAGCTGGAAATGTTGCTCAGCTCCCAAAACAGAGAAAGTCTACAGGTGTGAGTAAGAGTTACAGGAGTGCCTTTCCACAGCCACTATATAGAGCCTTCACTTCCCAAAGACATAAAAATGAGTATCAGAGAAAATAAAGATACATGGTCTAGGATATACTGGCAATTATAGAAAGAAGAGTAAGAACTCTGAAAGTCAGAGGTTCTTAATTTGTTAAAGTCATACAGAAGTACAAGTAGTTGTCAGCAAAAGTGTATGGTCATCTGCCTTGTGTCAGAGTAGGCGATCCCTGTTCTCACTCTGACCAGGCTGTCTTCAGGCTTTGCTTAGCTCATGTTACTCATGACTCAGTTCTACACTTGCACTTCTTTACTAGTTTTTCCCTTGACCTGGGGTTTAAAAAGGAAAATATGATCCTGAATAATGTCCTTCTCTGTATGCCTGGAACTATCACTGTTCTAACATATCACTGTAACCACCTTGCCTTCTCTGTAAAACAATCTTTTCTAGAAATGAAGAATTGGAGACGGCTGTCTGTGCAGCTGGCTGCTACAGCACAAGAAAGCAGTAAGAGCTTTGGGTACATATGAAATAACAGTACAGGCAAGAAGTTCTCAGGAGTTAGCTGCACAGGGGATTTAGTTATCAGCTCTGTCTCTGAGATTTTTCTCTTGTCTCTCTACAGCCTCGTAATGTTGCTGGTTTTCGTGGAACTGTCCGATATGCCTCTGTGAATGCACACAAAAACCGAGTGAGTATTCTTGGGTTATAAGGACTTGAGAGCAAGATTATTTCCTTTCATAAACCTGTTTTCAAGAGCAGAGAAGTAAGAGGCATGAGTTCTGGTTTGTTATCTACAGAACTTAGTATATCATATGATTTTCTTTAGTTGGTCAAGGCTGTTGACTGTAAAATCAAAATTGTAATTTGGTTATTGTATCCCCTCTAGTTGGCAGCCTTAATAATTGTGATTATCACATAATCAGACACATTTTAAGGGGAAAAAAACCCCCACCCTGAAGGGGAAATCTGGGTAAGTGCCAGGCTGCTTGCTGCTAGTTACTAGCAGAACTTGGCTGGGAATTACCAGGTGCCAGGACTCCAAATCCATTCTTCATCTGTAATTTTTAGTATTAACATCATGCCACCAGGTGAAGAGCCACCTCGTGAGGGCTAGGTTATTTATCCTTGAAAAGAACCTTTATTTACATAGTGTCTGGGCTGTTTAATTCTAAACACTTCTGGAAGTCTCATCCAACCTCCCCAAAACACTCCGATGTCCTATTTGAGTAATGTTTCTTCGCAGACGGTAAACAGTAAGATTGGACAATGCTCTCAGGCCCATGGTGTGATTCTTGGGGTGTCCTGTGCAAGGCCAGGAGTTGGACTCAATGATCCTTATGGGTCCCTTCCAACTCAGCATGTTATATGATTCTAAGTTCTGCTAAGTGCTTGCCAGATGGAGACTATCAGCCCTCCTGCATTACCTCCAGGTAATGGAGGTAATTTCTGGCCTTACTTGAAATGAGTCTGTAGGCTGGCCTGTGTCATATGAGGAAGTGTCAGGTTCTTTTAGGGAAAGAAGTTACTGTCTGTAGAAGGTGGAAAGTGTGATGTGGGGAGAGCAATTGAATGCCATCATGAATTCTCTCTGTTTCCTGGGAGACACTGAGAAAGCTGAGGCATAATTTTTGGAATAACTGAATAGTGTCAGCTGTAGCTGATATCAGCTGAATGTATATTTAGACACAAAAATTGCTGCATAATGCAAGCTATTCTGAGAAGTCATGTTCTAGACATTGGATGTTGAGAACTAAACGTTAATTCATATGCTTTAACAATTTCAGCCATAATCCCTGTGTTTCAATTTCTCATTCAATAGCTCAGGAGGAGAGTGGTATGTGGAGTGTTACAAATCTGTAAATTGTTGTGGTGCATGATGGTTTTTGCAAAAGCCCTTGAGCAAATGGTGTCTTGTGAAAAGAGTTTGAATTCTATTTAAGCTTAAAAATACTAATAAAAATATGTCCTACACAAATTTAGGGATTATTTTCTTAATCCATGTTATTCCACATTGTATTAATTAATATTTCACTTCTGTGGAATACTCAGTGAGGGATAGTCCTATGAAGAACTTCTGCTTTGTAGTATAGATTAAAATCCCTTTGCTAATATAGTCACAAAAATGAAAACAAATTAGGTTATTCAGGTAACTGTTGGCATTGCCAAGTTTAATAAAAGCATGGGTTTGTATCTTTAGTCTTTAATTTGGCTTCTTTAATCACTGAATAAGAACTATGACTTCTCTTCCTGCCTTTTAAATGAGGTAGCTCATCCGGAGAGTACACCTGAACTACTGAACAGTGTGGAACTTTGCTCCTCAGTCTTGGTCTCTTTTTTCTGCAGGAGATGGGTAGACATGATGATCTGTGGTCCCTCTTTTACATGTTAGTAGAGTTTGCGGTTGGTCAGCTTCCATGGCGAAAGATCAAAGATAAGGTAAGAAACCTAGTGTCTGTGCTTAAGAGACTCCATTTTAATTATTATGACTCTCTATTCTTTCTCTTGCAGCTTAGTGAGCTTTTCTCTAAAGCCAGAGTCTTATTTTCATCAGATCTTACTGCAAGATGCTAACCTGCTTTTCTACTACATAGGGTGGGCTTCTCTTATTTGAAGTAATAAGACATTTTTTTATGCCCATGGTTAATCATATTTGATCACATGATACTTTGTTCTTGCAAAGGAAACAATAAATGGAAAGACTGGGCTGCCCTTTTGGCAAATAAAAAGAGCATTTAGAAAGGCAGGAGGATAATGTTTTGATGTGCTGAATAAGCCAAATGGGATTTGAAATTGCAAAGTTAGACAGAATAAAGCTAGCTCTTCCTGATGTCCTGGAAATACTTTCTACTAGACAATAAAATCTCTGGAAGGAAGTAGATTTCCTGTGCAGAAGGCTCTGCTTAAAGGGACTCTGAGAAGTGTTTCTAACTCGGGATTCCCTTTTGACCTCTGCCTGCAGTGATCAACCTTCTTGTGTCTGCGACAGCAAACAGGAGAATTGTGGAGATACTGTGCTGGATCTCACAAGAGGCTGTGTTCCAGGAATGATAAGACTGGGTGATATTCCAGGAGAGATAAGTCTGTATAAATGTGAAACAATAGAAGAGATTCTTGCCTCTGAGATTTTTATTTTTTATTTCCAGGAGCAGGTTGGCATGATAAAAGAAAAGTATGAACACCGAATGCTGCTAAAACACATGCCTTCAGAGTTCCATCTTTTTCTGGATCACATTGCAAGCCTAGACTACTTCACCAAGCCAGACTATCAGGTGGGAGCCTTTCTTTGCTACCAGTGTGATGCATGGCACTCTGGACTGACATTTGGATTTTTTTAAGATTTCCATGCATGTGTTCATATCTAGCTGAGGAATACTTTTCTTAGGACCAGGAGAAAAATGCTGTACTGTACAGTTGTCCAAAATCTCAAAAGCTTCTCATCTTCTTCCACAACTCTGTCCAAAATAATCCTGTCCTCCTCACCAGAAAACTCTTCCCNCTTTTCAGTTACATCATTATATCAAATGATTGGTCAGCTTAGAACTGTTCATTCTCAGGCCACCTAAAGTCCGCAGTTCATAGGTGTTAATGTTAATTAACTCCTCCCGAAGAACTCATCCCATGATGGCTCTCTGAAGGAATTTGGGGAGTAACAGCAGATGTTCTTCTTATAGATAAGTTCTGACTCCAAGGCTGCGAACTGCTCTCTTGAAATCTGTAAACACAGGCCTGCTTCTCCTGGGAACTGCACAATGAATTGTTCACAGAATATTCACAGAATATCCAATTTTCTGCATTCTGCAACACAAAACCACAACACAAAAAACAAACCAACAACAACAACAACCAAGCAAACAGAAAACCCAAACAAACAAACAAAAAAACACCTGGCTTTCATTAAAACAAAAGTTTTGAGCTACTCCAAATGTGACAGAATTTTAGCACAGTTTGCCAAGATCTGAAAAGAATCTATACCAATTGCTCAACCATGCGCACCAACCCCTTTGTTTTCTTGCAGACTCATATGAGACTTGGCCATTATTATCTCTTTCTTTAATATTCGTCTAATATATGGATTTTTTTCTTCCAGTCAGTGTTTGCTATCAGCATGTATGCGATAAATTACTGTAGCTCGACTAACACAATATAACTGGAGCAACTTGATTCTGTGTTGCTTTTTTTTATCACAATGGTTTTCTCTATACATTAAAAACAGAGTGATGGAAACAACATTTTATTAGCAAATCTCTGCCTGCTCCTGTTTATAAGTGCATCAAATGAGTGAAAAAGTGGTTGGAGGGTGTTCCAGCAAACTGTCTCCAACAGTACCTTTGTTTTAGCCATGTATGTATTGTAGCATAGCAAGAAAAATTTATAAAATATTTTTAAAAAAATCAAATACTTTCTGTACAGTGCAGCAGAAAATAACATTTGGCACCAAGATGGAGAGCTGTAGAGGGATGGAGGTGGACTGAGAAGATGCAGAGGGGGCTGGATTTGTTTGTCCTGGAGAAGAAAGTCAAAGAGGGGATCTGTTTGCTGTCTTTTACTGCCTCGAGGACAGTTGTGAGGAGAGTAGAGGTAGCAAGGAAGTTGTGACTAAAACTAGGGAGAAAAAAATCAGAATGTGAGTTCTTAAATACAAAACAGGTGCCTAGAGAAGCTGTGATATTTCCATTCTTGGGGATTTCTGAAGATTGACTGGATGAGGAATCTGCTCTGCCTTTTCAATAGCTCTGATTTGAACAGATGGTTGGATTAGAGATTTATGAAACTCCTTTTGAACCTACATCCTCCTATATTCTATTCCAGTTAAAGATAATTGTGTCCTAATGGTACTGAAAACCCATCCTTAAGATGGAACTGGAAGGAGATGTTTCCAGACAGTTCTGGGGCAGTAGAAATCGCAAACAACTCTTTCACAGCAGGGGATTTGTCTGAAGCTGTGAATTGCATCTTTGCCTTCAGTTTCCTGCAGATGCAGTTTGGACAAGAAGCCTCCAAAAGGGAACTCCCCACAAAAGTCTGGCATCTGCAGATTGCCACCTAAAGTGATTCTTCTGTCTTGACTTAGAGGCCTATTCCAGCCAGCAAACTCTCAAAGGAGCTTGGTTCCAGAGATGTCTTTATGTTGCTTTACCTGCATGTATTACTGTGAAAGATTAAAAACTATATCAGAGAGCATTTGAATTTGTCGCCAGTATCAGACCCAAAGGGAAATTCAGGAAGTTGAGAAAATGTGTTTACTAATAAAAAAAGTCACGGTTTATTTAAAACTTAGAATGACAAGATTAGAAATAAGGAAACAGCATAATACATATATGAATATAATTTGAAGTTACATATCACCATTTCCCTACTTAGATCTCTAATATATTTAAGATATATGTGAATCACCAGGTGAGGATGATGACTTTGAATTGCAATGAAAGAGCAGCTTCACCAGGCTGAAGGAAAGGTTTATCATGTCTCCAACAGTGTTGTCTGTGGGAAGATTGTAAAAGAATGAGCATTCAGTGACAGGAAACTCTCAAAACTTGAGGATCAAGAATTCCCTAAACCAAAAGTATCTCTGTACTTCCTAGCCATCAGTGAACTTGTCTTCCATGAACTTGAAGGGATGAAGCACCTGTCATGTGAGGAAAGGCTGAGAGGGTTGGGGTTGTTCAGCCTGGAGAAGAGAAGGCTCCAGAATGACCTTATTTAGGCCTTTCAGTACCTAAAGTGAGCCTGTAAGGAAGATGGGGACAGAGATTTTAGCAGGACCTGTTGCAATAAGAAAAGGGGTAATAGCTGTAAACTGAAAGAGGGTAGATTTAAACTAGATATGAAGAAGAAAGTCTTCTCTTTGAGGACAGTGAAACACTGGTACAGGTAGATAGAGGTTGTAGATGACCTATCCCTGGAAACATCTGAAGTCAGGTTGGATGAGGTTCCGAGCAACCTGGTCTACTTGAAGATGTCCCAGCCTGTGGCAGGGGGCTTGGATTAGATGGCCTTTAAAGGTCCCTTCCAACCCAAACCATTCAATGATTCTAACTTATCCAGTCTCCTGTGTTCATGTCAACCTTTAACATCCACAATGTGACATAAAGGCACCACAGCTTAAGTTTTTGCTGTGTGAAGAACTGCTTTCTTCTGTTTGTTCTAAACTTGCTACCTGCCAGCCTGATTTAATGCCCCTTACATCTTGGTCATAACTCTGAACATTGTTGCCTAGCTTCTTTCTCACTCCCAGCCACGGAATCCTGCAGAACTGGGACTATTCTGTGCAGTTTTCCATTCCACTTTTCACCTTGTAAAGTTTTGACCTTTTATCAGACATACAAAGGTTTCAGAGAAAGCTGCGAAGATTCACTAAGTCCATGGAATAATGGCAGATTAGGATGCTAGTATCCTTCAGTATCCTGTGAAAAAAGACCCTACAGGGAATACAGTAAAAGGCCGTCAAATCCCTAATGGCCTGCAAAGTCAAATGCAATAGTTACAGAATAAATTATAGCAGAAATTAACAAAAGATGTTTTGACTGAGTGAGTCCTTGATGGCATGAAGGAATGCTAAGAATAAGGCAGCTGAACTTCTAATTTTAGCATGTGGCTTCTTACTTCAGACTGCTTCAGTATGAAAGGAGTGGAAGGTGACAGAAGCAGTATCAATTTTAAATAGCTTTGGAAGATACCAGTCTCTGACACTGACATGTCCATCGCAAATAATCAGTAGCTGTGGTAAGACTGGGATTAGTGGAAATATGGGTGAGAATGATCTAATGAACTGAAGCCAGTGGAGCTTTTATAGGGGCATCTGTCTACAAATGTGTGGAGTTCTTGCAAGGCATCTTCGAGCATGTGGGGATATTAATTTCGGAAAGACAGTTGGCAGTAGCAGTCAGAAAAATCTTCAGAATATTTAGAGTAGCATTAGAGGGTAAACAGAAAATGTCCTTGTAATACCATGTAGATCTATGTGAAGCATACTGTTAAATACCATCTGCAGTTGCATTCCTGCATATCAAAAAGGACATCTTCAAATCAGAGAAGTTGTAGGGAAGGTTAACAAGGAGACTAGAGATAGATTCAGATACGGAAAGACTGATTGAACTAGGACAGTACACTGGAAAAAAAAAAAAAAAAGGAAAAGTACTGATGTACATAACATCTTTAAAATCAAAGGCAGAATTCAAGAAGTATATTATTGTATTCTGCTTCTTCTGATATGAAAATAAGGAACTGTCAAATGAAATTAGCAGGTCACAGATTGGATGGAGTAAGGAAGGTAGTTCATATAATTGGTGTGTTCTTTGCCAGAAGATAGAAATAATCTGAAATCGTATGTATTCAATAAGTGTTTAGGCAAATTAATGCCCATTTCCATCAGAGGTGAGAGGAGGCCAACAAGCAGAAACATAATCCTCTCATATTTAACTGTCACACCAGTAAAATCCCTTTCAAGACAAAGAAGCTGCTATCAATACTATTTCATGTTCACACTAGAGAGACATTGCATGTGCCTTGGTCTGACCAACTATGGAAATTCTTTTAATCAAATGTTGTATCACTGCAGGAGTGGAGCACCTAATTCTAGGGTTTCTAGGTCACAAAGAGGAAGAAAAAGATGGCTCATTTGAAAGCTGCATTTAGTCATTTTACTGCAGTTTGGTGGATGGTAGTAGGAAATGGCAGGCTCTCTTGTCCTTCTGATCATGCTGATAAAACTGGAATATGAATGCAAATAAGATATTTGTTCATGATAAATTTTACTTATAACTTAGTGCTAATTCTATACTGTAAGCTAAATGTATTTGCCACCACACTCTCTATCCTTATAGACTTCAGACTGAATCCTGTCAGTTCTGCATTATTTAGCTGAATAATTTTATTAGAAATATAGAACCTCACATAGAGCTCTGTTGGCCTATAGTATCCAGTTTCCCTTTGACAGCAGAACATCAGATTTCTCTAAGTAATCCATTGGTGCATGGAGCACTTTTGAAGGTAGTTTCATTTTCTCCTAAAAAATACCAGTTTTTAGAAAGCAACAAGCATAAAGCACATCAGCATGAGCATTTGTACCTGCTATCTCATAAGGAGAATTGTATAATCTCTTTTACAGTTTTATACTGTTACACAGCCAAATGTGTCAGGCCACTTTGTGCAAAAGCATAACATAGGGCTTTTGACCAAGCATTTTAGCCAGACACTGCTATGAGTCTGCACTCTAGGACTGCATTTTCCTGTTGTGTTTATTTCTTCTGGCAGCCCTTGAACTCTGTATACCAGATGTACTATTCTGCACATGTCTAATCTACAGGAAAGTTGAGCTGAAGTTACAGATTAGATTTGGACAGGGCAACAGCAAAGTTTCATCAAATCAGTGTCAAAATGTTGTAAACATTTCTTTTACAGATTTGAAGAAGTTTCACTTACCAAGCCAAAACCAGCCTAAGAAACAACTGTTGCAATATTATAATGTTTGCTTTCATTATTACAGCCTTTCATAGGCAAAGTGGAGATTATAAATGGCACTTGATCCTCATGTGCATACTTCAGACTTTTGGAGACAGCCACCCTCAACTACTTAACACAAATTGTTCTTGTAAATCTATTACAGCTAATCATGTCCGTTTTTGAGAACAGCATGAAAGAAAGAGGCATCACTGAAAATGAAGCCTTTGACTGGGAGAAAGCTGGTACAGATATCTTGTTGTCCACTAGCACCTCCACTCCACCACAGCAAAACACCAGGCAAACAGCAGCCATGTTTGGGTGAGTGTTTCAGTTGCACCAGTTGACTATGGACAACAAGCTCAGTAGGAAGTTAATTTTTTTAAGATTTCAAGACCAGTATGATCCTGGGAAGTTGAAGCCATGTGGCAGCCACCACTTGATTTGAATTTATGTTGTATGTCTAAGGTGATGGAACCCAGTTTCAGACCCTTGTCCTGAAAATGCATTTTCTACTGGGGATGAGTGTGTGGGTTGGAGTCACATTAAGAAATGTCTGGAGACCTTTGAGCAGGATCAATGGAACTTTTATATTTTTCATATTATATGGCGTACATGCCTGGAGCTTCTGTGAGACTGCCTGCTGTAAGGTCATCGATGCCTTGCTGTGGGCTGGGTTTGGGATTGATACTGAGCTGAGTACAGCTGAGTGCATGTACTGCACACCTCAAACACAGCTCCTCACCCTTTGCAACATGTTTCATGGTTTCATGTGCTGTTGCAAAGGTACCAGAGATTAATGCTTAGAGGTGGAGATGAGTCCAAACTAAAAATTATAAGACTTTGTTCACTGGTCTGTCTGGTTACTTCTGAGGGGGTTGACATTAGGAGATAACAATAATCCCTAGTAATATTATAGAAGATGCAAGCTGTAAGGCCTATTAAGCCTCATTTGCTCATTCAAAGGCAGAAGTTTCTTCTAAGCTCAATACTGTGTGATGGGCTCTTCTGAAAACGCTTTCAGCCTGTGTATCGAAGGTCCAAAGATGGTTTCGCTGATGTAACTCACGGTCTTTGTGACTTTACATTAGGTGGAATCCTCACGTTCTGATTCAGGCTGTCATATCTGGGATAAAGCTGAACTGCCTATTTTTCAACCTGGTCATACCCTAAAAGCTGCTGTGGGACAGTGTGATAGGCCTCCGTCTTTATATACTGATAATTTGTATCCTCTTGTCTCTTCCATAGGGTGGTTAATGTCACTCCAGTACCTGGAGACTTGCTTCGCGAGAACACTGAGGACGTCCTACAGGGTGAACATCTGAGTGATCAAGAGAATGCTCCTCCCATCCTGTCAGGCCGGCCAGTGGAAGGTCTTGGTCAGGCTCCAAACACTGCTTTTAATGAGGGTGAAGTTTGGGAAGAGACAGATGTGAATCGCAACAAACTCAGGATCAGCATCAGCAAAGTAAAGAACATTTCCTTATTTCCTGTGGCTGTTGGATTTAGGGCAGTGGTTTCACAGCCTGCTAGAAGCCACTCAGTTTCACTGATGTAGCATGCTACATAGTACAGGACAAAAAGCATTGAGGAGTTTCCTTGTGGACATTTTTTCACAGAGTGAAAACCACTGGAATTAATTTGGATCTTTATGCCAGTGACATTTTGGGGGCCAGTAATGCTGACGTGAACTTTTTTTTACAATCATATCATTATCTAGAATTTCAGTACTTAAAGCAAGGAAATTCTAGTCCTTGCATAGCTGATACAATATCAGAAATGCCCCAAACTTGAAAATTATAAGCCAAAATTTTATAGTGTCCCAATCTATTGGGTAAATACATTTAATCAGAGATGTCTTCATAAACTTTATTTTCCTGTATCTTGAGTCACCACTAATTTTTCTCTTCCTTTTTTAAAAATTTTCGTTGTAAGAGTAGGACAGTCTGTAAGGAGCATCTAGTGATGGTTTCACTCCTGTGAAGAGTGAGAGAAGCCATCACTTAATATTCTCATATTTCTGCATTCCGAAATCATATTACACTTTTTAACTTGCATGAAGTGTATACTTCACTTGATTTTCCTCATAATCTCTAAGATGTTTCTCTGTCCTGTCTTGTAAATCTTACTTAAATTCTTGGAGATACCTCCATTGAATAGTGATACTAAGGTAAATGTTAAGTATAAGGATCTACTAGTTAGTTTATTTATTCGTGTCACAAACCTGTCTTTAATGGACATTTGTGGACTAACATGTTAAATCTGTCAGTCTTCTGGATCTGACTAGAATTTGCATCAGTCTCTACTAGCTCTAAGTTAGTCCTTATTTCAGCAATGTAGATATCTCTGCTATCCTCAGTCTTATTAGAAAAAACATTATGCATGGACAAGAAATTATCTTATCTAACTTCCTTAAAATTCTCCAATGCAAATAATTCAAATCAATGTGTTGTATGTATGGAACATTAGCAGCAATACTTGGGAATTACGAGCCAACTTCAAATCACTTCTTCATCACTGGTAACTGTGTGCATTACCAGAAGTTGTCATTTGAAAGCACATGAAATGAGAAAAGCCTGGTAGAGAGGAACAGTTCTGTTCACAAAACATACAGAAAAATCCTGGTAACTTCTGTGTCTTTTGTTGTTTCTTGAAACTACCTGTCATAAGCTAGAGGCAGGAAGGGTTTCTACAAGATCCACAGTGTAACCAGGTGACTCTCCCACCTGGGAATATGCTATTTGTTGTCAGGTTACTCACAAAAGGAGTAAGCTTCTTGGCAACAAAAGGTGCTTATGGATTTAGTCAGCGTGGCAATGTGCATTTCAGTTGTAACAAGTCTGTAGCTACGCAGCAGTCTATGAAATAGACCCCAGAGCATAATGCTCTCCAAAGCTGAAGGGATTTGTTTTCTTTAGTCTGAGTCTTGCTTGTCCTTTTGCTTTGCTAGACTTACTATCTTTATTCTGAGTGTTCTCTGAGAGAGAATAATTTTTATATAATAACAGTCACCATATGCAGAAAAAAATAATGCTGCAGATTTGATACCTAAGGGCATAGCTTCACTTCTTGTAATCTGAGATATCTCTTGTATCTTTTGGAACCACAAGGGCAGCTGGTGTGTTAAAAACCCTTCTGCTATTCACAGTGTCAACATCATTCACCTTTCAGTCTTGTAGCGCTAGGATTAATTAGCTCTCCCTGTCTTGCTTTTTGTATTAGGTGATAAGTGGATCTTGCCGTGTTTTTTCTTCCTAAGATCACCCTTATTTCCTTGTTCACACAATTCAGTTCTCCTTCTGTCCCACTTCTCTCATTTCAGTGCTAAGGACAGGGCTTACTGTCCCCCATTTTTCTGCTCTTGGATCTTACCAAGTTACCTTCTACCCAACAGTTACATCAGCACCTTGCTCCTTTCACAGATGCGTTTGACCTTCATTTGGCACTAAGCTTCTCCTGGCCATGGATGGATTACAGATTAAATCATTATCATCTATTCTGCTTTTCCTCTAATGCCTGAATGTTCTTCTCCACTCTCTTTGGCTGCAAAGGCTCTTTAGTTATGCATTCCAAACGCAGCCTGAGTGGTTTAGGTCTGTTAATTTATGGAAACTGACTGACTTGTCATGTACTCATTGCATGCACAAAGGTAACTGTCTTGATCAGCGGCATTTTACTGATAAACTGCTTATGTTCAGAGCCTCTGGCATTAATAGAAGACAAGTGAATGTAGGGCATGCAGCAGAGAAGGGTAAGCATACTGGGACATGCACTGGCACCTCCATGCACATTCCCACACAGAGGCAGTGTGTAGTAGCTGATGTTGCCTGGCTGGCATCACAGCGGTATTGAGTGCAAATCCTAGACTGCTACTGTGGCCCTTTGACCATTCTGCCTCTCTACCTGAGCAGGCCCTCTCTTCCAGGGGGAATCAGCACTGTGGGAGGGAGAAGGCAGCTGTTTTCATCACCTGCTTTTGCTCCTTTGTCTGCTGCTAAACTAAAAAAAAAAAAAAAAAGAATCAAATTGACTAAAACAATACGAAAAAGGAAATATGTACTACTAGAATGTCCATGAGCATGTTTAGGTCCCTGCATGACCTTGGGTCTATGGAAAACTCTTACAGATGTGGTTGAGTGCATGTCCTGAAGGACTTGTTTAGAGTACCATGATTTAAACAACCACAAACTACCCTGGTAATTAGGAGATGCCTTATTCAGATCAAGTTCATCACATGTAGAAGTTTGTGCATTGCAGTTGTGTGAATTGATAGATGCAGATTAACCAAGATGGCCACAGCTGAAGTGTGAAGAATAGATTTATTGCATCATTGCAGGGACACACATAAACTGCTAAGTCCAAACTTAGCAGAGGCAAAAGAGCCAGCCCAGTCTGGGCTTTGCCTTACATATCGAAGGCCTGATGCATGCGCAAATTCATCATCAGGCTGTGCTTTTACAATTCTAAACTCTTATCTCTGTTTCCCCCAAACCTGTGGGAAAGACTGCTTTTAAGTCTCTAACAGCAATCTGTTATCTTCTTTGAGAGAATTCCATTTCTTTTGTCAGACATAAAATAAGCCGTAGGAAACAGTATGTGAAAATTCCCACACTGAGAAAGTGTTCTTAGCATCACAGAATCAACTATGTTGGAAAAGATCTGTGAGATCATACAGTTCAACCTATGACCTAACACTACCTAGTGAACTAAGTGCTACATCCAGTCTTTTCTTAAGCACCTCCAGGGACTGTGATTCCACCACCTCTTTGGGCAGCTGCTCCAATCACTCACTCTGTGAAGAACTTCTTCCTAATGTCTAACCTAAACGTACCCTGGGACTGCTTAAGACTGTGTTCTGTTGTCCTATTGGAGAAGAGACTGATGTCCACCAGCTTGCAACCTCCTTTCAGGTAGTTGTAGAGAGTGATAAGGTCTCCCTTGAGCCTCTTCCTCTCCAGGCTAAACAACTCCAGCTCCCTCAGCCACTCCTCGTAGGACTTGTGTTCCAGTTCCTTCAACAACCTCGTTGGCTTTCTCTGCTCCAGCAGAGAAACATCCTTCCTCAACTGAGTGGCCCAGAACTGGACACAGTACTTAAGATGAAGCCTACCCAGAGCAGACTACAGGGGAAGAATCCCTTCCCTAGTCCTACTGGTCACACAATTCCTGATACAGGCCAGGATGCCATTGGTCTTCTTGGCCATCTGGGCACACTGCTGGCTCATGTTCAGCCTGGTGTCAATTAGTATCCCCAGGTCCCTTTCTGTCTTCCCAACTTCAGAGCTATCTTAAGTGAAAGCAACTAAAAATAATACTATCTCTTTGCCAAATCTTCCATTTTCAACCCCTTCCTCTCTACACAATATAATTCATGGACCCTGCATGGATGAATGTTGACAAACAAGAGCTCTTAGACATCTTTGATGCAGTTAGGATTTGTGTATACAGTAAGTTAACCCATAATAACTCCTTTGGAGCAACTGTTCAGGCTAATGGAAATGCAAAGGCTACCTTGTAAAGCTGTTTAAATATTTGAATTGATTTAAAATCCATGCCTTATTTTAATGCTTGAAAATTGCCAGGACATAGGGACCTTTGCATTCCTTCAGAAATTGCTTGTGTGGATTGTGAAAATGCAGCTGAAATTGTGTCCTGGAAGAAAGCACTGAGCAACAGTGATGGGTGGGAAATCAATGTCCATAACCAGATTTTGAAGTTCTTTGTGTTTCCCCACTATAGACTCAGTGCATGGTGGAAGAGGAGCAGAGAAACGGTGTCTGCCCCAGTTCCCCTGTCCGAGTGCCTCCAGAGTCCCCCACTGCACAAGTACGCTCCCTCAGATACCGCCGTGTGAACAGCCCAGAGTCAGAACGCCTCTCCACTGCTGATGGCAAAGTGGATCCACATGAAAGAAGGTTTGTTCACCCTCTGTAGCATCCTACTGTTTTTAGCAATGTCTTGGGGATTGACCAATGGAGACTAACCTGATCATGAGATCAGTAGGCACTGGAAGTTCATTCTGAATGGAGGAGTTTGTGGGCTTTGTGATCTTTCTGATATGTCTCTTAGGGAGAGTTAGTGAGAATGATTCCCATCCTGTCCATGGATAGGAAGAACACCACAGATGGAAGGATGGACATTTTTCAGAGGGAAAGCAAAGCATGAAATCAGAGATAAAGTAACAATCACAAAGCTTTTGCCTGGTCTGAGGTGGGAGGGAAGGATGAATCATACAGGGGTGCATACATTTTGGGAACTAGCTGGAAAATTCTGATCTGGTGGGTTTAATTACTTTATTATTTTTCCATATTTTTCATTAGTAGTAATAGTAGTATTCACTTTACAGCATATAGCATTGTCCTTCTTTGCATGTGAAAAGTACACATTGCATCTTGATTTTGAGGGTATTAGGAATACCTTCTCTCAGATCCACAGCAAAGTAATAAATGAAATCCTCAAGAATAATAAAAAAATAATTAAAAGAAGCTTTTTAAACTATTGTGTGCTGGAGAACACATTACAAAATATAAACCCTTGTTGCTGGTAATGTCCTTCCCATCTGTTTTCAGCTTTCTATTGAAAGTCAGGGCATGAACTGTGGTTGCAGAATGTAGTGGTAAAGTGGCCTCTCTAGAAGAGGTAGGGGAGAAACAGACCTTCTCCTCAAAGGAAATCTGGCAGACTTCAGCCAAGGGGAGCAATAACTAGGAGGCGGTAGCTGGAGAAGTAGTAGGATGTTAAAGAACTAGAGAGAGGAAGAGCCCCAAGTACTCCCTCTGGTCTATTAGGTAGTGTTCTATTCTGAGTGGCTGGGGTAATCTAATGTTTTTCTGTAGTTTAGAAAAGACTATTTGTGTTGCTATTAATAATTTAGGTTTTGAATAACTTGCTACCTAGTTGGATTTTTCTTGCTTAGAAGAAAGACTCTTTAAAATAGGAAAGGAAACGATACTATAAACAGCAACACTACCTTGTATGTTCACTGGATGCTTTTAACGCCTTTCTTTCTTTCTCTCACTCTTCCTTGTCTACTCAGCATCATGCTAAATGCATCCCTTTCTCCTGTCTTCTTTCTTCAGCTTATGTTTTTAAAATCAATATATACTTGGCCTGCACCCAGTATGGTGCAAATATAATTCCATTCTGCCCCACACTTTTTATTTTGTTATCATCTTTTCACAACACAAACTCGATTCCCAGCACTGGGAAATTCTTTTGGCTTTCTGGAGTAAACTGTTCCTCTTATGATGTTTCTCCTCTGCTGAGGAATGGATGAAGACATTGACTAAATTAGGAGTTTTGTTGGGCTTTTTTAGCAACAGCTCTTTAAAATCCAGTTCTTCACACACACAATTGTGCTGGTTTAGAATTAAACCAGTAGGAGAAATGAATCCAACTCAGAATGGGATTGCAAGTCAGAATAACAATTTATTAAAAGATCACAAAAATACACTGAAACAGAAAGGAAATTTGTTTGTGCCACGAAAAACACCAGATGTACAGCCCAACACAGTGGGGCACAAGCAGAGTGGAGCTCACCAACTCTGTGCTGAGCACCACATGGCCCCCCCTGAGTTCAAAGTAAAAAGAAAACAAAGTACCTGCTGGTGAGAGTGATGGTTGCAATCTGGTGGCAGTCTGTCTGCTCGCGGCTCTGGCCCTCCTCTGGAGCTGAAGAGGGCTTCCAGGCCCAAAGCCACAGTTTATATTCACTTAGGCTCCGCCCAGTCCCTCCTCCAGGGCGGAGACTTAAACAATGGGTGATTAACTCTGTGAGGTGAACAATGGCATATTTTTGGCATCCCTGATGGCCCATTAGCAGATATGACCCCTCAGGTGGGTGTGGAGGCAGAAGAATTTCCTTATCTCACAGAAGTTCCAAAACACCCATCCTGCAGCCTGAGGGGTGTGCTGACCCTCAGACAATAGCTGCTAATGTGCCATTGTGAGCAGTTCGTGGGAAAGAATGGCATAGAGGCTTTAGAATACACACCCCCACAGTGACAAACTGACCCTGGATACTAAAACCAGGACAACAATATAGGCCATTTTCATTCTTAGTTTGCATAATTCAGTGCTCCTTCTTTATAACAATATATTTTTAAGACTTTAACAACTACAGCCTTGCTTCTTTCAGATCTGTCACATGGCTTTTGCTGAGATCTTTGGTTTTGCTCACAACTTTATCTACATCAGCCTTTGGTTCACCTCCTCTACTTCCCCTTTCTTCATCAAAAAGTGGAAAGCTTTCCCTAGAAGAATCTGCAAGGCTTCTAAATGATCCTTGTTGAAATCACTTTGTAAACCATACTTCAGCTGTCCAAAACTGTGTGCAGCAGACACTTTGTGCAGCAAGTTGCTTGCCTCTGAGATAGGTGGAGAAGCAAAGCAACAAACAGATGCAGGGCAAATGAGAAACATGGGTAAGAACACTGTGGAGCAGAAACACAGAATTGCCACTGGCTTCTCCAGCTGAGATGCTGTCAGAGCTGTTGAAGCATAAGGAGCTTCCAGGACCTTTTTGAAAGATATTTGTGTGGCTACAGAAGCTGCTGCTATTACCCTTTGTAAAAGGATACTTGCCATATTTCATTTGTGTTTCTTCAAAGTATTTTGGGGTTATCTGTGCATGATGGGATGAAAGATTTGTGCTGTCTTCAAAGAATTTGTGTGGCTGCCTTGGAAGCCTCAGTGGCTACCATAGAGAGAGCACAGTGAAGCTGGTTATAGGAGCCCAGAAGAGACACTAGTTAGTCAGACAGTAGATTTAGGATTTAGAGGTGTTTTCATTTTGATTTTTTTTTCACAAGCTAGTAGATTTTACCAAAGGGGAAACATGTTGTTGGGGGAAAATAGTTTTAATCCTGTCTATGAGGAAAAGAGATGCTGAATTGGCTGTTATACTGGAGCACTTTAGGAGAACATCTTTATGCCATTGTAGGTTCTAAAGAAATCTTTTTGCTTTAGCCTGTCTCTCTGAAGTGTACCTAGAAATGAGTGAGAACTACACAGGTTTCTCTTATCATCCCTGTCTTTAGCCACAAACCTGATGTATATTTAGTGTCTTCATGTTCTGTCTCTAGATCTCGCATGGATATACCTGGTTCTCCATCACGGCTTGTATGCTCCTCCCAGCCAGCCCAGATGCTGTCCATTGATACTGGCCAGGCTGACCGACAGGCAAGTGGTAGGATGGACGTGTCTGCTTCGGTGGAACACGAAGCCCTCAGCAATGCTTTCCGCTCAGTGCCACTTGCAGAGGAGGAGGACTTTGATAGCAAGGAGTGGGTTATCATTGATAAGGAGACAGAACTGAAGGACTTTCACCCAGGTGCTGAGCCAAGCACATCTGGAACCACAGATGAGGAGCCTGAGGAACTAAGGCCTATTGAAGATGGTGAAGAGAGAAGACGCCTGGGGGCAGATGCTGCAGTCAGGCCGAAGACACATGAGGGGCGAAGTCGGGGTATGCAGCCTGTGACTGAGGAGGACAGTTCCCACAGACATGAAGGACCTTCTCAAACAGTATCTGACAGTAGACATGAACAACAGACAGGAAGTCCAGCCCACTCCCCCTTACATTCAGCACCAGCTCTCCGACAAAGGAGACGAGAATCTGAACCTACTGGTCCTCAGAGGCAGGTAAGATCCCTGGAGCTGTACCTTGTTGCCTAGAATAGCATTATCTTAGGAAATCTCAGCTGTGCTGGTGGAGTCTTTGATTCCAAGCATGGATGCTCTTGTGAAACTCTTCTGACAGTGCTTGCAAATGTTGTGAACACCTTAGAAATATTCCCTATAGTTAATGACATTGTCCCCTTCTAAGGATCCGCTGTGACTGAGACCTTTAAGCCATTTTGGTACAGGAATAAGAGGAGGGCACAGTTGTGATTGTGGATATCTTTAATCAGTTCTCTTAAGCTCTACCACAGTGTTTTGTTAATAACTGCTTAATTGTATGGAAGTGTTGCTGTCAAATCTTCACATAGGTTCTCAGTAGCAACAGCAGTGTATGGCAAGAAAATGCCCTCTAATCTAATTACATATCAGCACTTCACAGGCCCACAGCAATGCAAATCATAAAATCACTCCTTGAAATTAAACTTTCTTCTAAATTCCTAATATAAAACTCAGAGTAAGCAGCACACACATCCCATCAGCCTTACTTCAGTGAGAGGCATTGTTGTTACTATGTATTTAGTCAGAGAAATGTTCTTTACCTACTGTGTTTTTTCCAGGTAGTTGTAGTGGACTTCTTTTCTTTCAGTTTTGCTTTTTTCCTGTGGTTCTCTGATGCTATAAAGAAGTTCAGTTTTTGGTGGGAGGTAATTTATTAGATTACCTGGAAAAATATGATAGGCTCAGAGTTCCTCTGTCATGTCTAATCTTTGTTTTTCAAAGGCTGTCCCAGAGCATTCAGTGGAAGAGACAGTCTAATTACTCTCCTGAGAGTTTTTTGTATTTGTATGTTAATAAAGATCTCTCATGCACGTGGGATCCATACGCGCAGCAAAGAGCCAGGAGAGTTTGGGTCATGTACACAGTGATACCCTACTATGATAGACATTTTTACACTCTGCTTGTTCCTCTGTAGAAGATGGTAACTCCATCTCCAGTTCCCTGTTGAGCTTATTCTCCAAGGAAGAGTTCACAGGACTGGAGCATGTTAAAAAAACAGGTCTTGCCCAGATTCTTCTTTTCTCTGGATCCAGAGGTACAAGGGAAAAAGGACTGTGAGTTTTGGCAGCAAAACATGAGTGATATGAGAATCTATGTAAAACAAATCAAAACAAATCCTTGCCTGCCAGGCAAGGTGTTCCTTGCTAAGATGTGTTAGGCTGCAGCACATACAGGAAGGGTAGAAACGCTGACAGCAGTCACTAGTGGGACTGTCCTGCTGAGCATGGAATAGAAGCAGAACATGCTTCTCATGGAGACTGCATCCAGTTGCAGGGTTCCTAGGTGGAGGTGTTTGCTGTGTAAAGCTAACAGGTGGAATACCCCTGATGTATAGAGATTGCATAAGGCAAGATTGGCAGAGTTGGAAGAAACTGTCTGAATTTGCTCTGTCTGCACTTATTGGGTTGGCCAGTGCAAGATCTGCAAGATGAAATGAACATGGTAAGAGCCAGCTGATAAGAATCAGCTGTAAAAAAGCATCAAGGACACTAAACTGACATATTTAATATGGCTAAAGAAGGCCAGAGATGCGTTCTTGGCCATAACAGGTTCTCCCCCATGTGAAATGACTGGGGCAGTTTGGTATGATGTACTACAAAGGTTGCTTATCACTACACAGTGATACTTAACAAGCAGGCAAGAAAGGTAAATCAATGGAATTGTGGGTGATTACTGCTACTATATTAGACAGGCTTTGTTCTCCAGCTAACGGGATTATTTCATTCCTGTATTCTCAAATACTCTCTGTTTACTCCTCGTCGTAGCTTTGTGCATACAGACCAACACTGGACTTCTTTGGCTCACTGGGATTTAGTTGTTCTTCCTTTGATGTCTGGATCCTTCAGTTGCATCTATGTACACAGTGTTCCAGTGATATACATGTTTTCCCATTTGCTGTCACAAAACCAACTACTTACTCTCAAAGGAAAAATGGCATGGTGCCTAAAGGAAAGCAGATGCCTGTTCTCCTTAGGTACAGCAAATAAAGAGGGATGGTGGGCTGGGACGCAGACAAGAAGTTGACCAAGGACTTAACTAGTGAAAGTACTTACAGCCTTGTTAGCTATTATACTTACTTCCTGCAGTTCAGGCTTGGGCTTCCCTGGTTTTGATTGAAACTGGGATTAGGCTCTGTGTGTGTGTATGTTGTGCATGTGAGTAAATCTTCCTTATCTTTGAATATGATCTGAGGCTTTAAGATAGGTAAAAATGTCACTAAATGGAGAACTACAGGGCCTGAAGTCATAGGCTTTGTTGTACCAATTTGTGACCTCATTCTGGTATCCCAGAAGCTGGTGATGACCCACTGGTGTCAGAGTACTTATTGAGAACAATTGCGTAGTCCCTGCTCTAATGCTTTTTTCTGTTTCTCCATTACCTGGCTTCAATATGTGAATCATTACTGGCAAAAAGACAGTGACTTCTGGATTGTCATAGAATCACAACATGCCTGAGATTGGAAGGGACCTCTAGAGATCACCCTGTGCTCCAAGATGGATCCCCTAGAGCAGGTTGCTCAGGTCATTAGCCAATCAAAATATCTCTCAGGATGGAGACTCCACAACATCTCTGGGCAACCTGTTGCAGTGTTCAATCACTGTTGCAATAAAAAACTTCTTATGTTTAAATGGAATTTCATATATTTCAATTTCTGTCTATTTCTTCTTGTTCTTTCATTGGACACCACTAAGAAGAGTCTAGATCCATCTTCCTTTTTTCATCAGGTATTTGTAAATGCTGATAAGAACCCTTCTAAACCTTCTCTTCTCCTCCAGACTAAATAGTCCCAGCTTTCACAGCCTTTCTTCAAATGAAAGGTCTTCCAGTTCCTTCATCACTTTGTGACCCTTTCCTGGCCTATCTCCAGTATGTCCATGTCTCTCTTGTACTGGGCACCTCAGAACTGGAACACAGCACCCAGGTGCTGAGTAGAGGGGAAGGACCATCCTACCCAACCTGCTGACAGTACTAATGCATCCTGGGAGACTCTCAGGTCTTTTTGCCACAAAGGCACCTTGCTAGCTTGTGTACAGCTTAGAGTCCACCAGGACCTCCAGATACTTCTGTCAAACTCCTTTACAAACATGTGGCTGTCCCCAGCATGTTCTGTTCCTCCTCACATGCAAGACATTGCAATTTCCTTTGTTGCACTTAGTGGAATTCCTTTTTGCGCATTTTACCAATCTATCCAGGCACTTCTGAATGTCAGCACAACCTTCTGACGTGTCAGCCACTCCTCTGAATATTGTATCATCTGTGAATCTGCTGAAGGTATGATCTGCCGCATCATCCAGGTCATTAATGAAGCTGTTAAACTGTGATCAACGCCTGGCTACACGGCTAGTCCAGCTGGACTTTTTTTCTCTAAACACTTGGAGGCCAGGAGCTCAGCCAGTTTTCAGTCCAACTCACTGTCTGCTCATCTAGCCTATATTTCATTACTTTGTCTATGTGAGAGATGGTGCTGTCCTTGTGAAACTCTATGGGTGTAAGAGGGAGTACAATATGATCAGATGCTGTGAGGAAAGTCATGTACAGAGGACGCTCTGAATAGCCTTGGGGGAATTTCTGACCCAAATATTCTCACATATTAGGTACCTCCCAGTTTCAGACAAGAAGATGGCTGCAGTGGAGCATAGATCTCATGGGCAGTCCTGGTGTAGAGAAAGAACAGGTCTGTCATGAAACTATGTCCTGTTCAAACCCTTCTCTCTGTGCAGCGCTCAGGTATCTGTTTAACAGAACTCTTGGGGTTTGCTTTAATGTATGATTTTCAGGGATGTACTAATAAGTCTCTGCTTATTTTTATTCACTAAGATGCAGACAAAACTATAGAAATAGATTAAAAATTACTGAAAAAAAGGATTGAACCTGCACTTCTGCTTGCATATTAATCCTGGTGCAGGGTTGCACTTATTGTTGGAAGTAATTTAAATCCACACCTCATAATCTATTTCAAAAATCTAACCAGTTCTTAAATATATTGAGTAAATTCTCAGATTCTTGACAGAGATGGCAACTCATTGCTGCCTTCCACATTGAAAAGAATTGCAAATGTTCATACATTTAGGAGTTTTAGAAATTAATTCTGACTGTAGGTCTGTGCTCATAGGTATTTCTTGACTCTCAGTCTTCCTTGCTGCTAGTGCAGTTGGCATTGTATAAAATGTCTTGACATATACCTCTGTAAAACATGCCCATCCAAATGATGTTGTATGTAAAAAAACCACAAGAAAAGTGAAAGTGGGAGATTATATTAACTCTTCTTTACCTATTGGATATACTCTGCAGAGTTCAGAGAGCATTTTGCTTTTCTCTCTTACAGTCCTATCTCCCAGAAACCAGAGTTCATCTTTTAGAAAAGATCTCAACGTGAAGACAGAGTGGTGTATTTTCTTCACCAGCTCAGCTGTGTATTTAGAATCACTCTTCAAAAATATCTCACTTTATGTTGTCTTAGGCCTCTTTTCTCCCACAGCCAGCCTTCAATAGCCAGGAGAATGCCACAAGCAGACTTGATTAAAGCTGTACATGTCTCAAGCCTGAGAAGGTGAGAGCTGTAGAGCTTGAGTCCTTCCCAGCTATAGTCCACCACTGGTGTCTCTGCTGAGAGATCACACATGGATGCTGACTGTGAAGACCTGGGTTGGTAATTCTGACAGCCAGTCAGGAACACATTGCATGGCCAGGCAGAGGATGATGCTGTTCTCTTCCTCCATTGGTTTGAGTTGGTGATGGCCATTCCTCAGGAAGGGACGCAGAGATGCAGGAGCGGGCTGTCTCACAATAAGGAGAGGGCTGCAGCATTTTGGATGATCTGTACTGCCTCTCTGGTTCATGTTGTGTGCTGCCCCAGGCTGGTTACCTGGAGGAACTCTGATATGCACTGAGGACTGAAAACAAGCCGGGCTTTCTCTAGGTTATATTTTTTGAAGCCCAGTGGCCTTTGTGACCCCAGACCCTCGGGGAGCAGTGAGGAAAATCCTTGTCACTTCCAGGGTGCCTATAGACAGCAGGAGAAGAGGACATAAACTACAACTTCACTGGCTCTGAGGCAGAAAGAAGAAAAGCTGGGCTGAAATAATTGAGTAATGAGTAGAAATAAAACATAGCAGGCTTTCAGGCTTTAAACCTCGGCAGAAGAGGGTAGGTTGAGGGAAGAGATGGAAGGAAAAATGAGATATGAAAAGATACTGTGTCTTGGTTTCCTTTCCCTTCTGCAGCATTACCTGTGGGCTGCTGTAAGGGAACCTGACAGATGATTCCTCTGTGAGAAATGGGCATTTGCAGAAGAGGGAAAGACTCATTGCTTCTCGCTTAGTGTAATTCCTGTTGAACTGCATTTGGTGCCTGTTGTTGATGATGTGATTCCTTGACATTCAACTCCTTCAGCTTCCCTTCATGAGAAGAGGAGCTTGTCATCTAATGGGGAAGGATGAATGTAGAGTTGGCCTCATACTCTTTAGATTCAGGGTCCCTGTCTATCCATGTGTCAGGAATAAAGGATCAGCAAAAGGGTGATAGTAGAAGTGATGTTCACCTATGCTCTTTATCTATCTATCTATCTATCTATCTATCTATCTATCTATCTATCTATTCATCTACAGGTAATAGCAATCAAAAATTAGCAGAAATTCCTCATTACATTTTATATCTCTAAATATATTGAACTATCAACATCACATTTGTCAGGGACTTCACATACAAGGTGTCATACTGCTCCTGTCCAAACAGAGCAGAATAGGCCTGATGGAAGGTGGTCCAGCCTGATTGCTGCAAGTGGATGAAAGGAGGTAGCACTTTCAGTATTGACTGTGTAACTGAAGCATTAGAGCATCCATGAAAAAAAAATAGCATGTCTCTAACCTCAGTTTCAGCCAAGAGGCAACAAAACTGAAGTGCTATTGTTGATGAGTTGTTAAAATTTGCCTCTTCATGGCCTGGTCAAGGTTCATGGTCCTGTGCTTTAAAGGAGTTCCAGCTTTTTATCTGAGAAGTCTTTGCCATGTTGGGATGACATATACCCTGGAAATCATACAATATAATGAACCCAAACATGGAGCAAAAATTAAGAATAAAAATTCTAGTATGCTTAGTTGTGCAGCTTGCAAAAAGTACACCTACACACTAGACATTTAGGGCTGAATTTCTACACCATCTATGCAAAGAAGAGATGGTTGTTTTTATGAGAAATTTATGATGCTGTCTAGATTTTGTCTATCTCAAGTACTCTAAATGACAGCTTTACATTATTATTATCTGGAACTCTGATCTGTGCAGTGACGTGCAGTACATTTAGGACTATGAATAATTGCTTTTCACATATAATGCCCACCATGAACTGAGTAGCTCCCAGGTGCTTATGAAGATACCTGCCTCAAAGCCCTACAAAAATAATGAAGGTGACAGGAAAGACACGAGACTGGATGACATTCAGCTCTTCTTCTAGTGCAAGGGCAACATCTCCAGTAAGGTAAGGAGAGCAGTTTTGGCTTGAAGAAAATACAATATTGCTTTTTCACATTTCCCAATTACATTTTGAAACCTGCAGGGACTTCCTGAAAAGAAATGCAGCACAAGGAAGGGAATGGATTTGAAAGGGAAAATGTGATCCTGGAAAATGGTCTGGTTTTGGAAATTGAGTTTGCTGACCCCTGTGAAAGTGCTAGTCTCACAACAGAGGTAGAAAGAGGAGGAAGGGCGTAGCATTTTCAAGGTGAAGAATCTGAAGTCATTCCCATAATGCCTCTCTCCTCCACTCAGAGTGTAAAGGGAAGGTAGGGACTGCAATCTCAACCTGACACAAGCTGTCCTTAGTGCATGTACTTCCTCCCTCTCCTGGCTATCCCGGGATCATAGAAGCAGAAAAGGGACCTAAGAGTTCATCTGCTCCTCATGTCCTTCAGTGGCTGTGTGTTTCGAATTTCTCACTGAAAGGAGAACTGTACTCTGCCTGCCTTTCCAGCTGCTGTCTGTCCTCTGCTTACCAAAACTGGAAGCATTAACACTCCCCCTGCAGGTACTCAGTATAAAGGTGTATCGGGAGGCCAGCAGTGTAAGTGTGAGAAAAGGCTACTAACAGCCCCCAAAGTTGCCTTTGCAAATCTCTGGACTGAGTTTTAATAAGACTCGTTGAAAGCTGCTAAGAATCCCTCACTTTTCAACACACATAATCATTTTAGCACCAGGTGTTTCACCTTTTGTCATGCACATGGTTTCCAAATGTGTTCAGAGTTTGACTGTTACCTATATGCAAAATGTATGAATAGTCTAATGATATGCAAGATGAGCAATGTCAGTGGAACAAAGAGGTGAGGCATGTAGCCTGAAGAGCCAAGAGGAGGGGACAGACTTAGCAGAGCCTGACACTGCTGGTGTCACTCATGTCCATGTGTGGCTGGGGAGAGCATGGCAGGCCCCCTATAATGGCAGGCTTCTGTGGTGCCCGTAGCATCCCTGGGAATTGATAGATGCAGAGCAGTGAGTAAGGCCCTGTGTAGAGCAAAAGCATTTTTCATCCACCGGCGAAGATATCCGCAGCATGCGCATCACAAACCAGGGGCGAGTCAAGTCTTTGCCTGACACCTTTTCCTCCACTCTTCTTGGTCTTTTTCAGTTGGAGGAGGAAAGGCCTTCTCAGCACTCCCTTCCGAGGTACAGCCCCCTGAGAAGACTGGCGTCCTCCGTTTTCTCCTCCTCAACCCTGGAGACAGAACACTACCCTCACGTTGGTGGCACTTTCATACAGCGCAGCCGTTCAGCGGAGAGCAGCCCCGTGCGCATGCCCCACCGCAGGCACATGCCCCTCACGGCAGGAAACCACAGACTCATGCCTTCCGTCCTTCGCATTTCCAGGTCCCAGCTCCAGCAGGTGTGGGCCCGCTTCACACACAAAACATAGCCTGTTCAGGGAAGCAGCAGCCTCCATAATGCAATAATAGGTCCCACCTGCCCACAATGTGTCACCACTTAATGCAATATTGAATCCCAGACAACACTGGCCTAAGGTACTGTAACTTCCAAAGCCCCTGCAACCAGACCACAGAGACTGAAAACATCTGCCTTTCTAAACCTCCCAGCTGCCTGGGTGACGGGCGGCAGCAAGACTGAAGATGAGGACACAGATGGCGAACGTGTGATGTGTGAAAGAGGTGGATGCCAGGGCTCATCTGAAAAACTTGCTCATGCATCCTGCAACCTTATGATAGGAAGTGCAGGGCTGCCTCACTGAACACATGCAATCAAGCAACAAACATTGTCAAATTATGAATGGACTGGAGAGAGTGTTACCTTCCTCAGCAAATTGGTTCGAGCATCTTCCTTGATATCTTACACTGGGCTGAATCTGTAAGCAGTTTTACTCCATCGAGATATAGGCAGACTCCCACTGAAAGCTCACCTGAGGCAGGACCTCAGGTTTATCCCTCTTGTGGAGTTATGATCATGTATCTCTTTGTTGTTTGGCTTCAAAAATCCCCTTGTTTTTGTTGACATTTGGTTTCCATACAGTCACCATACATTTCTGTCTCTCTGGCTTTGCCTCTGTTACATGGCAGTGGAACTGTTTGTCTGCTCTCCACTCCTAAGCTGCTCCAAATTTTCTTGACTTGCCCCAGAGGTGCTGACTGTCAAGAGCTGGTTAGCAAGGGTTTTCTCTACTGATACAGCTGTATATGATGCTGTTTTTAAATTCCAGAAATTTTAGGTACCTGCAGGGTTTCAACGGCAGAGCAGTCCTGCTTCTTGGCCTTGTTTGGAAACACCTATGATAACAGATCTCACCTGAGAAATCAAGTGGCCTCAGCTCTTGGTATACAGAGCCTCTGGAGTCCTTGCCTTGAACTTACATGAATCTCAGAGGAAAAGGGAGATCAAGGTTAATTTAAATTTTCATAAATATCCTTATTTCCTATGCTTGTAGAGATATATTGCCTTTCTTAGAACTGCAGTGTAAAGCACCAGACTGTATGAAGACCTATAATTAAGTGGTTTTAGTAACTGTCTTCTATTGACATAAGCTTTTGGTCCAATCTTCTGGGAAAAGAGGCAGTATGGATGTTAAAGTTGAAGAAGAAGGGGTCACTTCTGGTGTTCAGGGCTTTAGGAAAGTGCAAGTCCAAAGTAAAATACTGTGCAGAAAATATATAAGCACAGTATACAGACAAGAAAACATGTAAAAGCTTGGGCAGATGTGAAAATCTGTTGGGATAAGTTCAAAGAAAGTTGTGATACGGAGGTTTTACTACCTAGGTAGGGTATTTCCAGTGGGCTTGCAATAAACAGTTCCTTCCGAGTACTGATTTCTGCAGGTGTATCTGCTCTACCTGAAACTTCCTTAATATTAGATTCACCCTGCCATATGCAGCCCCAGATAGGGTGGCTGGTGCTTTCTGAAGTTCATAGGACTGGCCCAGTGTGTCTGCATGCTGCAGGACATGCTCAGACAGACTGGCATGCTGACAGCATCCCAAGGGGTGCAAGGATAGAGATGGAGGGGCCAGTACACACTGTTTGAGAAGATTCAGCACAGGTATGACCAGTCTCTTTCCATAGTCATTCTTTAATCAGTGACATCAATTTCTTTTGATTTGCCCCAAGACCATGTGTGAACAGGACAATTTACTGCTCAACCAAAGTTTTTATCTGCATTTTGTTCTTCAGTTTTGTTTTTAGAAAAGGAACTCGGCATTGCCAGAATTACTTGAACTGAATTAACCAGTAGCCTAATCCTATTTGACAGTTCTCTGGCAAAGATACTAGATACCAGAAGGAGCACAGATACTACAAAGAGAAAGGCTTTGCTCTTCTCAGAGTGAGATGAGAAGGGATGATTTGCTTAAATAGACTTTCCCCTGATGTTATTATTTTCCATCTCAAGTAGAGACTTTAACAGAACAATAGATTACAGAGAAAATGGAATTTGTGAAAGAAGTAGACTTAAAATCTTAATAATTTTTGTTCATAGCCTCTGAAACACTGATGTTCTCCTTTCAACGTCAATTTTAGGAATCAAAATTACTCTTATTCTATTTTTAAAGAAAATTCAAACAATTTTTAGTTTCACCACTGAGAAAGGGGAGCAAACAGGATAACTGGGTGTTCACAAACTCTAACCCTTTTGATCAGTCAAAAACAATGACTAGCCAGTAAGTAGCTCCATACATAAAATTCAAAGGTCAGTAATCTATCTAATGCTACTCCTCATGGTTATATGTAGAACTGCTCTTGCCACATAAACTTGATACTGCTCTTCTAAGTTCAAAAGTCTGATTGATAAAGATGGTTGATTTCTATAGACTTCAAGTAAAATTTTCAGTTAAAATTATTAATAAATTGAAAACCAACTAACCAAACAAAATATGTTTATATGTTGCTATCTCTTAGAAGAGGGTCTGTTTCTCAGAATTCCCAATCTCCTGCCCTTAGCTCAACACTATTCTGTGCCTTTAGTGGCTGCCAAGAAGAAAAGAGAAATCACTGAGGAAAAGGTTTATAGTGCAGGAAGGTGGGTGGTTTGATAAAATACGACTGGCAGGCCAGCTCTACAGAAGGATCTGGATTGCTTGATAAATTGCTTGCATTCAAAGTAATGATTACATTCACCTAGGGGCAAGGTCGTGTTTTGAGGACAAAGAATATAGGTCACATACACAGAATGGGAGAAACTGTGCCCTGGGAGGTGCTGGCTCCTAAAGTGAAGTGGGAGTTCAGTGAAGTAATTAGCTACATCTAAATTCTCATTATGCTGCTACAGTGAAAAAGAATAAATATATTCTTCTTTGATGTATCAGCAGAAAAATGAAGGTGTGAGGAGAGGGGAGATCTTTTCTAGTGGTGAGATCACTACTAGACATCATATCCAAACCTTCTATGGAAATGTTTGTAAAAGAAAAACCTAAAAGAGGAGAAGTGATACAAGAATGTTTGATTCTGTAAAACCTGCTTTATAGAATGAGATGAAAGAAGTGCACTCTGTCACTAAAGACAAAACTAAAAAGAGACATGATTGCTTTAGGTCTACCTGCCTGAGAGCAGGAGGGGTTTTAACTTACCAGGCAAAGATACTGGTCTAAGTGAGGGAAGATGAAGTAGCAAAGGTAAAACTAGAAGGAAGATGCTAATTTTAAAGACATAGGAGTGTAACAAACCACTGGAATACATTATAAAAGACACTGAATTCTTTGCCATTCAGACTCTGTGAGGGGGGATACTGGTTTCTAAACCAATCCTACTAAACTGTCAAATTTGGGCTCTATACCAGAGTAATTGGATATTTTGCCATCACCTGGGTTTTATGGAAAGTCTTATTTCATGATCAGTATGTCTTTTACAGTTTAATTCTGGACAAATTAATTGGTGGTAATGGCTGGAATCCTGATGTTTAAGTAGTATGATAAGAGTATTAAAAATAGAAAATTTGCAATTTTTTTAACATCTTCATCTAGTGCTGTAATAATTACTATTGAGTCCACATATTACTGAGGAACAGTTGGCAAATGAAATGTGAAAATAGCTCTTCTTTATATATATGAAAATATAATAAATTAATACTGAAACTAGTTGCAGTGCAATTCTAAAAAATCTTCTGTAGATTACATTTATATTGCATTTATTTTCTGTATTTCTTTTATAATGACTGCAATTATAAATGTAAATATGTCCAAAATCAGTTGACAAAAAAACCCGACAACTAGAAAGCTCAAGGGAAGTGTCATGCAGTCATTTTACATTGGGGTCTGCACTTTCATGGTCAAGTTACGGGAACAGAAGTGTTGGTTCTCCAAGAGGTACCCTCCTACCCTTACCCCACCCCATCCAGCCCTTTCAGCCTTTTCTCTTGTGCCTGTACAGGGAAAAGGACATTTGTTTTCAGTTTTTGTTCATTTCCTGCTTTGGTTCCCTGTCTATTTGCACAACTACAAGCCAAGGTCCACAGGGAAAAAAGAACAAGATGGAAGGCTGTTGCCATGGAAAGTGTGATCATGGGAAATGGGCTGAAAAGTTAGTTGCCATAGCTATTTGTCCTTTTATGTTTGATAGGGTGTTTTTTTTTTAAATTCTTCATCTGGGATAAAGTAATGTAAATCAATATTAGTAAAATAAAATTCCTTTTCAGCATCAGATTCTTAGGCAATTTGTGTTCATCAGAAGAGGGTCCAAGAACAGGGTTTGCATCCTGAGAGATATTTTTACATCCCATTGTACATAGCACTTGTTCTCCTCAGAATCCAAATTCGAAATGAGCATTTGCCACTCTTTCAGAGAGATAATTAGCATCAGGGCAGGTAGCTGTTGCTAGGATCTCATGATCTATTTCAGCAAGCAAATGTTCATCACTTGTATATACGTACAAAAGCCATCCAAAAGTCTCTTGGCTCCTTTTGCTTCCTTTCTATGCAGAATGGGAGATGTTTCCAATTTATTGCTCTCTCCTCAACCCCCTGCCATCAAATGCTTGAGTTAAGCTAGCATGAATTGGGTAAATATAGTTATGCCAGCATGCATTCACGTTCAGTGGAGAAGGATTTAGTGAGAGGGGGTTGACGGAAAATAAGTTACACTGACACAAGTGCAATTTTGCAGATGCCCATTTGCATTAGGAGTATCCTCTTGTTATACCCATGATGACAAAGTCCCTGGTGTCAGCCTAACTTTGTCTGCCATTCCCATAGTTTAGTAGTATTGAGGGGCAGGCATGTGAAAGAGTTACGGTGCGTCACCTCTTTAACTATTTGAAGTCTCTTTTGTTACAGTTATGATAGAAATTCCTCCTAAAACAACCATATGGGTGATATAATCCTATCCTTATGCTACCTCTTCATGATGAAGTTACTCGTTTTCTTCCACTCCTCTTTGTTGTGTGTCTGAACCTGGACCTTGTGGTGGTCAAGGTTGCTGCAGGACTGTTGTTCTGAAAGGGACAAACTCATACAAAAGTTATTTGTTGAGCTAAGTGTCTTTGTTGTTCCTGGAGAGGTCCAACCTGGACGATGCTTTCCTTGACTCCAAGACCTTTCCTTCAGCGCTTTTCCTGTAGTGTTTTTGGTGATTCTTCAAGGATCCCCAAAAACAGATCAGCCCACCTCTCTGATCTTGTGTCCAAATGAATTTTGCAGAGTATATAGGAAGCTGCTCTAGCTGCCTTTCAATTACTAGGTACTCAACTGAGGGTGAGAGTTCCGGTGCACCTTCTTTGCAGTGCTGGGAGACAGCAGGCACCACCTGATCTACAAAGGTTGTTGGCAGCTGACACCTTTCCTGCCCAGGATGAAGAAGCTGTGCTTGGACAGTTGGCTTCCAGGCTGGATTGAGATAAGGCAGTCTGTCTCCTCTGAGATGTCATCCATTGCTCTGCAACCAGAGAAATTGCTGAGCAGCTGCCACCCAGCCTATGCTTAAATCTGAATGCAAGACCAACAGCAGTTGGCTGTGGCCCCAAGCTGCTGGTAGATTTCACATACAACATAATGAGGATGCAAAACTCCCTCATCTTCACCTTATCACTGAGAAGCTCTCTTAGATATAGTTGCCTCTTCATTCCCCTTTGCCTATCCCATCTCTTCCCCATATGACAGTCTTTTTGCTCTACCCTGCTGTGTTCCCACTCCACGTTTACCTGCCCCCAAGGTTTACCTCCACTGCTATTAATGGAATCTCATCCCTCACTTTCTCCTTGCATCCTTGTGTACCTGCACTACCTCCTGCCTTTGCCATTCCCAAGAATCTGCAAAGCATGCCCCCTGCCCCAGTTTCCTATGCATTCCATAGTTCACAATGCACCATTATAGCTCCTGTATCACTTTGATCAGCCAAGAGGCCTTCCTTCCCCCTAACTTCCTTGGAGGAAATTTTAAAAAAAAATGGCACATTTTGGCACTTGGAGAAGAGTCAACTCTACATGGAATCTGTGTGAGGGTTGCATTGTTTAAAGGCAGCTTGATTTGAAAGATGATAATGGGAGATACCTTCCCTTTTCAGTACAGCTTCGTGAGTTTCAAATCCTGGAATTGTTAGTACTTAGGAAACTCCCCCAAATTATTGTCTCCATCAGCAGCTATATTTAGGCAGCTGGCAATGTTTTTTCCCTTAAGACTCAGGTATCATCTGTGTTTGCAAACCATATATATAAATAGCTGGTTAAACACCACTTCTATCATTGTGAACATGTCTCTAAGTTCCATTTAAATTGGTGCCTGATCTCTGTGAGTGAGAAAATGTTCTCGACTCCAGTTGCAAACTGTACAAGTTCTTCCAAATGGGTGTTTTCTGAGCTGGCAAAATTGGTTATCCCCATTTTCCAGCCTGGGAGTTGGGGGACCAGAGGGAATCCAAGTAAAAATAAAGTATTTTAAAACAGTCAGGACGGGGCAATTATAAGTGCAACAGAGCTGACACTTTTTTCATTAACTGTAAACTTTAACATGTTAGTGTGTCCTCATGTTGCGTGTCTTAATTTGGAGGTATCAGTGGTGGATTTTTTTCTTGAGGATTGATGTTCTTCACATTTAATGACTGTTCTTCCTTTATCAAGGCTGTGCCACCCACATTAGGCCACAAAGTATCTTCTTGTTTCAAACAAGCTCCTTGTATCTTCTCCAATTCTATTTGGCACCTAGCTCTCCCCAGCTTCTTCTTCAGCAGTCAGACCTGAGTGTTACACAAGAAGGCAATGTGCCTTTTAAAACCAGTCGACAGTCTTTTTTCCTTTGTGATACATTTTGTAGAAATAGGACCTCTGAAAAGAGGCCTATTGTTTCAAACTGATCAGCCATAAGCGAAGGTGCTTCCCTTGCCCCCTCACAGGGCAAAGACTGAGTGGCACTTCAGTAGCTGGGCTGTTTCTTTTCCAAGGGTGACTCTAAAGCCAGTAAACATACACATTCTCTTCTAACTCATGTAGGCTGAGAGCGCTTTGAGATGAGAAACAAAACAAGTGTCATCCAGGACATTTCTCTACTCCATGCTTTAAACATTTCTTCCAAAGATTTCACTTTGGAGTGTTTAACTACCTCATTTGTCTTTTGTTTCAGTAGCATTGCCAGGCTTTGGTACCATCTTTATCACTGGGTACACTGCCCCAAGGTGTGCAGCCTCTTCTGAGAGTCTCCATGATTTGTTTTGTAGTAGAAGCCTTCTGCAGTCACATGGGAAACCAGAGTAAACACCTCAATTTAGCCTTTCCAGAGTTTATTCAGAAACAAGACTTGCAGTCACAGTACTCATACCTTCCTATGGCCTCTTAACCCAAAAGATCACCAAGTGCTTTATTTTTCCCGTGAGTCACTTCTCTGCTATTTGACATGCAGGAATTCTGGAAGAAGACAGCAGCAAATAGAGCCTTTTCAGAACATGTCAGGATGAAGCCAGACATGAGAATTTGATTGCACAGGGGACATTTCAGAAGGCAGAACATATTTTTATGATCTGTAAATTGTTGGGACAGCGGGTGGGACCCATGTACCAAATGCAACAAATATCATTGAGGCGTTTCTTTGACTGCAAATCACCAGGAATTTCACTTGCTCTCTTGTGTAAAAATGCACTATTTGAATTCGGTGCTGTGATCCTTTGTAAATAAATTAAGGCAAGAAAAGATAACTATTGCTAGTCTAGTCCTCTGTTGTAAAATAGCTTAACAACAGGATGCACTGTGAGACTGAAGATTGGAAAGCGTGGAAAGATTTGTTCGGTCCTTTGCCTGTTTTCTAACATACTTCCCTCTCCCACCTCTATCAATCTTCCATGATACGTTTACATGGAACTTTTAAGTGCTTTACAGTGGCACACAAGATTATTCTTGAAAACATAAGATTTTTCTACTGCTTTTTGGGAGGAATTGGTGACAGATACCAACCATGTTTGCCCAGTGGGTCTAGCATCTTTTCCTTAGGCTATATGGAGTCTCTGTGGTATCCACTCACAATTGTATTCCAGTCACATAATACTGTATCAATGACCTGACTTATTTTTGTTGTAAACAGCTGGGTTAGATGAATGACACATTTCACTAATGGTTGTCATTAGAGATTTATTCATGACACTATCAGAACTTTACCTGGAGCCGAGACCATTTTTCTACTTTCACATTGAATAAGGGCTCTTTTATCCCAGTCTATTTAGAAGAGCTTTTTTTTTTTTAATCTTTTCTTGTTCCCCTTTGGTGAAAAATGGGAAAGAACAATTTACAGATATCTATTGTATATTTGTCTAGCCCTGCTAGACAGAGGGGCTGTAAGAGGCTAGTTGAAAAAAATAAAATTGCATTTCCTAGCAGACAAGGTCTGAAGCCTTTAAAATCATGGATAATTATAATTTTCAAATCCCTAAAATCCTGTTAGTGTTTATTGTGAATAGATTGCCCCAGATATTCCTCAGCCGGAGAATATGGGGTACCCTTCTTCTTGAGCTTCTTCCCCTGTAGTTGCCAGCCCTCCCCAGAGGTACTGGAGGAGATGACAATTTCTGGAGAGGCTGACCAAAGTAAGCCAGATGTGCTTCCTGATTTCACTATTGTTCCCAGGATGGTGTTGTGATACTTTTCACTGGAGCTTCCATTTCTGATTCTATGTATGTTTGTATGTATGCATGACCAGCACGTGGAGTGTGAATGGCCACGTGTGGTCCTGCCTTACAGAAGTGTTTATGTGCCAGTAATGGGCCACTTTGCACACACCTCAATGCTCCAAAGGCAGTTGCAAAGAAATCTCCACCAGTTACATAAAATATTCTCATGATGTCTGGTTCAAGTGGCACACCTGGCCTCCTTTGCCTGTTGCAGGTCTGATTTCAGCAACATGTCCGAGCCCAGTTTTCTTAATTCAGTGTGTTGTGACACACGTATATCTCTCTCTTTTTGCTGATAGCTGGTGGCAGAGTATTCTGGCAATAAGAACAGTGCTGCCACTTAGGACATAATTCATAATATGCAAACACCTATTTTGGGTGTATTAAAACATTAAATAAAATATGTGAAGGTTGATCATTGCGGTACTACCTTCCTTTTCATTGCATTTTTATACCACATGTTTTGTGTTCAGGTCACTATAACACACAAACCTGCATTGGCAGTTCCATGGGACAGTGCAAAGATTAATGTCTGGGAAATGTTTATAAGTATTATTTGCTATATTCCAATTTCTTTGTATCACACCTGCTGTTGAAAAAATGATGAATGTACATTTTGAACAAGCTGCTAACCATGTAACCTGGGGATTGGAAGCAATCCTCATTTTACATTCACTTGCATGTCTTCTAGTGTTGAAAAAGAAAATTGCTTTATGTTTGGAGGTTTTTTCATATGCGAAGTGTTTCAAGTGAGTTACCTCATCTAAGTACACTTGCCTCGTAAGAATCCCCAGGGCTTCCTCCAACAACTCCAACCAGTTTCTTAGTTTAATTATGAGTGTAATTAATTATCTGGCAACATGAAACACAGTAATGGCAAATTTCCTCTGAAAAAGTCAGATAAGGAGGATTTCTGCGGGTCTCTTGCCCCTTAAGCTTGGTCCTTCCTAAAAAATCCTTGCCATATCAGGTTCTTATTCAGCACTGCTAACTTCTGGTTATTTTTATGACTAAGCAAGATGTTTAGCTTTCAGAATATTATTATTCTTCTTCTTTCTTGCTGCTATTAAATTGCCTTTACAATTAGGGACTAGAACAATTTTTGGATTATCATTTCCTTCCACTTTGCTTACCATTTCCAGAGTCTCTTATGAGTGGTAAAAATGACGTGGTCCCTGTGTCTGCTGAGACAGGGAGTTCTGTGTTGACTCTTGCTGGAGACACTGGTGGGTGCAGAGGTGGGAAGCTAAGTGGCAGGCATACCACCTTTACCAAGCTTTTGCTTCCATCCAAGACGCTAGGAAAACTGGCACAAATCTAACATACGAAAGCACAAATAGGAACAGAGCACTTATCCAGCACAGGACTGGACTGTCCTGTTCACCTTGGTAAAAAGAATGAAGAAAAAGGCTGTGAAGAATTTGATGGTAAGATGCTGGAAAGAACGTCTCTGACATTTATGGTGCTGATTCTTGGAACATGGAGATTCTGCAAGCAAGCATGGCAGCTCTAAGATGCCTGCTACCTTTACCTGATCTGATGCTGGTTTGAAAAAAGAGCTGCTTCAAAAACCTAGATTCTAGGGTTTTTCCACTCACTGTTGTCAGTCCTGCCAGATCTCTCAGTCCCAATCAAGCTTAGTCTGTGTTGGCAGAGGATAATGTCACTTCCAGGATATGCTAAGGTCCTGATAGTATCCAAATAAAAACTGTTATAGGGAAGACCGGATTACAGCTCTTGCTGTCTGTGTGCCCTCTGCATCTCTCAGGACTAAGGCCTCTTCCCATTCCCAATGGAACAGTTAATGTTGTGTTGGGAACTTGATTTCTGCTTCTCAGACTTTCCAGCTCCCATGAAGAATCTCAGGGACCAGCATATCCTTCCTTTGCATTACCTTGTGTCATGTGTTAGACTTCTGTTGCTGCTAAGTAGGAGAGTCCAAGCTGTATTTACCAACTGCTGCTTGACTAGTAGGTGAATGTGGGTGTCTGTGGTCATTGCTACTGAGGGGAGGCAAAAGACTTAGGTAACCTGTTGTGCTTCCTGGTTTACTGGAGAACCTTCATCTGCTGAGACTTGAATTAACTTAAAGCAGTGGATGTCAGTACTGTCCCCTTCAACCATGTCTCCAGCATTAAGAGGGGATTTGTCAAGTTGCTGGAAGTTCTCACAGATTGCTAGGGACCGAAGGTTTGCAAAAGCTGTGGAAGTTTGTCTCAGGGGGAAGGCAGCAGGGAGATGGAGGGGACACAGCCTGTTGTAGCTTTAAAGTGGTACTGCGTAGGGATCCATTTGAAAGGATATAGTTGTCTGAAGGGATCCAAAGCTTGTTTTCCTTGAGTCTTTTTATTCTTCCTGTATCTAATCCCTGTAGAGCCTAAGGTCAACCCCTTTTTGTACTACAATAACACTGTAATATATGCTTGCACTATTTCTTCTGGTACACCAAGCATGCAAGACAAATTTAAAGCTTTTTTTCAGAAGAAGAAAAAGACTATTATTGTGTATATGGAAATACTGAGAGAGAATTTTAATTCTGTCTCCTGTATAAAAGCATGCATTGATTACCTGTATGTAGATCATGCTGTAAATGCTGCAGAGTACTGTAAAATCCTACACTTGAAACTACAATGAACAGGCAATGTCATCAAAAACAAATGAAAGAGAAGCTGTGCAATGGTTTTTGTGCCTTTTTTTAATCCATGTATGTTAATCCAGACAATCGGGTTAAAAAAAAAAAAAAAAGAAAAGAAAAAAAAAAAAAAGGAAAAAAAAACAGAAAAAGCTTGTATACTTCTAAAACCTTATTAAAGAATCAAAGACAGCACCTTGTTGATGGCTGGTGTTTTGTTTACTTGTTAGATTTCTTTGGTGATAGCTGGGATTTTTGTTTGCCTTCTTGCTTTGTTTTTCTACTCCCTTTGTTTCCCAGCTCTGGGAAGGTGTCCCATGCTCATCCTTGGGTACACAGGAGCACTGGGCAGGGAGGTGAAGGAGATCTGATAGAACAGTGAGAATTTTGTTGTTGTTTATGAATATGATCACTAGAAATTTGTAGTTATGACAGATCTGGGAATAGAAACAAAGTTCTGTGACTGTTAAGGATGTGTTTCATGTACTTTGGGAAGGCCACACTATGAGTTCAATTTACATAAATTTAGACTAGTACCAATTTCTCTGACTTGAACCTGTATCATAGCCACAGATTACAGCTAGCCCCATCTTAAGTAAGATTTTAGAGCTCTGCCTTGATGGTTACCACCATCCAAACTGGTTAAACTTAAGTTAGTACAATACAATGCCTACAAACACAACAGAGCCTGTTTATCATATTTCTCTTGGTTTCTTACAATGGCATCTTCTCCTGTCAGGCAGCACAGTGCGCATAGGGTGGGTGGATGACAGTCACCCTTCAGTAGTTTGACAAGGTGTTTCAGAGCATCTGAACTTTCAGCCCCTCCACCCCCAAAAACCCCAGGGAGATGGATGCAAAATTATGCCTGACCTTCAAGTAATGTGCTCCTGCCTGGGCTGCTCAGTACCTCCAACCACTCTTGCCTTTCATTGACTCCTGTTTGAACACTGCCCCTGCTGTAGAGTGGCATATGGTTCAACCCCATTTGCTGCTGGTCTGTCAGGGATCAGGCTATAAAAGGAAACACAGCAACAGACTCTGTCTGCTTTGGTATAAGGTGCATAGTCACTAAATCAGTGTTTTTGTGAACCTGGCTGGAGAGGGAGGATGCAGGCAGTAGGTGCATGCAAGGGCTCTGGTGTTGGTGGAAAGGGTGGTGGAAACTTTCCCCATGCATAAGAATCACAAGACCTCAGCTGCTCAAAGGCAGAAGTTTGTGAAGGCAGGTGTTGGTCTGAGCTAGGATTAGGTTGTGGTCTCTGACTTGGATTGTACACTGTGTGAGTCCTTTTCCTGGGAATTGTATGGAGGGTCAGGCAGGGTTCTTCTGATTTTGCCTTTAGCAAGGTCCAAAGCCTGTATTCTCTATGCTTCAAAATGTGATTTGGTTTGCCCCTGTGAGGTTGTTGGTATGTGGCAGATGTGTGCATCCATCAAGCACTGCAGAAGGATGCTGTGATGCCATATCTTATACATGGCTTAGAGCATGGTCTGAAACAGAGCAGTAGATAGAAGTGCATTTTCTAGGTTCATATTAGGTAAACATGGTGATTTTTTTCCTGTACCTGGTTGATCTTGGCTTACAAGAAATGGGACAGAAAAAGTCCCAAATTCTATAGTATAAGGGAAAATTTATTAGGCTCACATGGGTAACTGTTCCCTTTGCCCCACATCAGTGCAGACCTGCTTGGTAAAAAAGGATTTTCTGGAGGACGCTGACCCCACTCTGCACCACGTGTTCCAGAAAATAAAGCCCCTTGTGTGAGCTGGTTGTCAGAGTTCAGAGAGGCTGGGTGCAGCTAGGCTTTATTTTTGATTATTACCTGTTCAGCACGGTGATTCTGGCTAAGTTCAACAGGAATTTCCAGGAGCACAGATTCACAGATAATGTGGCATTGACACAATAGATCTCATTGTGTTCAGCAAGAACTTGATCACAAGTTTACAGATAATCACAGATCACAGATTCACATGTAATGCAATTTACCAGTACTGTGTGTCTGTCCAAGTTCAGTAAAAACTTCCATGATTCAGATTCATAAATAGTGTGGTTCACTGAAGCAACATGAAAGCAGTTCAGGATTGCACCTGATAGATGTGCTAACTACAGAATGTGAATATTGCCATGACAGAAGTTAGAGTGACAGAGATGTGATAGCAATACATATACATGTATATTCCCAGGTCTTCTCCAACAGAGTTGGAGGCACAAAGCTCACCTAAATGCATCCCTTCATGGGAGGAAGAGAAACACAGTCCGTAAACCAATCCCAAGCAAGCAGAGGTGCTTTGCCAGATCTTCTTTTTTCTTCTTCTTTTCTTTGCTCTGAAACCCCCTTTCTTTTATACAATTGGTCCTTCCCAAAGGAGTGGAACAATCACATGTCATAGGTGGGATTTTGGTGTCCATCATAATACATGTAAAACATGTCCTCTTTTCTCTTCATATACGTTCTAACGGGTGTGAAAGTTAAAATAGAAAATAAGTTAAGAAAGTTAATAAAGAAAAAGAGGCTTAATGAGGGTCTTGGTTACTTTTGGTCAGAATTTAAACTTAATACAAAAGGTAAAATAATCCCTTTGGTCCTCCTCCACCCACTGAAGCAGCAGTAATAGCTGCCTGACCTTTGCCAGAGCATCTTTGCTCAAATCCTGATCTCACTGGACCAGATTTATAACACAATTTGTTATCACAGTGAAGAGGGAGTGAGGCTGATTACCGGTACAGAGGTGCAGATGCACTCCTGTGCCTCACTAAAACAACACTGGGCCATGAGGCCTCCACTTCATTGCAGACGACATTGAGTTGCTTGGCCTTTCTTGAGTCAGGTGCAAGGTCAGTGAGGGGCCCAGCTCACATTTTTTTCAACCAGCATCATCAATTCATCACCAACTTAACCCAACACTGACCATTTATCACATTCTTCACCCTATGGCCACAGTCATGCAAACAACAACTATAATATTATCTGACACTGAGGGACATTGTAGGTGTATTTCTCTTTCTTGATCACAGGGCATATAATAAGTTCATTTAACTTCATATAATTGATTTTTAGGGTATCTCTCTAGGGTGTTTCCATGTCCTCCTCTTCCACATCTTTCATTTCTATTCACACAAATCTTATGCATACCTGACAGGTCATTACCCTGGTTATGGTTGATCATGTATATGGTAATAATAAACAAAATACAATAATTGCAACAGAGATTGTGATAAGCTTTGTAGTCAGCCAGTAAACAAAAATACTAACACACCAAGAAGCTTCTTTAACTATGCATTTTCCATTCTAAGATCTCTAGTTGCTCTTGCTTCATATTTCATATGACCCAGTTATTCATAAAGATCTTTAGTTACATTTGGTATGTGAATGCAGCAGTTATCATTAGACACACATTCCATTTTCAGGCAATAATAAAACTCTAACATTAATCTATTTTGCATAGCCATTTTTGATGTTGCCTGTAATTGTACCTTTAATTCCTTCAGTCCTACTTGAGTTGTATTAGTCAGTGCTTTGATTTCTCCACAAGGTTATATAACATCATTCAATCCTGGAATGTTGTTAGTTGGGATTTCAGAACCCACCCCACCACAGGTCCAGCTGCTGCATGTTGCCATTGGTCTTCTGATTCCCTTTTGATTTGTCCACACACACCACTGTTGTAAGAGGCTGCCTCCTCTAAAGGGGACAAAGTGTTAATAGTCTCAACACATACGGATATCACTGTCCCTCTGTTAGTAAGTCAATAGACCATGTTCCATCACTGCTAACCCACATGGTGTGCCCCATAGAGGGTATGCTTAGTTCTAAACAAATTGTGTCAGACCTGATATCACTGTTAGTCAAAAAAGACCAAGTATCATTGGGTGGGGTGATACAGTTTCAACAAATACAACCTATTCTGAGAGCTCAAGTTACCAGGCCCAATCTCTGAATTTCAGTTTTGTTAGAGTTGCGATTAGACACTTTCCAATTATGATATTTTGGGTATTAAGTGAGAAAGATTAACAATTGTGTACCAATATCAACCTCTATGGGGACATCTGGTAATCCAATTGTTCCTTCCCAATTAATGCACCCATTGGTAGGTCACATATAATACCGGACACCACATTGTGGCACTCCCACTCCCTTGCAATATGCATTCCTCATGGTATATTAATACATGTGTCCTGAGGAAGAGGATGAATCATATCAATTGTTTCACTATTAGTCCCAAATTTTAATGATGACTTAGTGATGTTGCATTTTCATATAGTTGTATTGTTGTTGGTCCATTTTAAAATATATTTTTTTCTTCAATTCCCCAAGTCAGATTTTTGTCATTTTTCCATAAGATCTCCCAAGTTTTGGTAAAATCCGTAGTTAATATTTACATTGGTACTGGTGAATTGGCAGACTGAGGAAAAGGTAAACATGCAGTGATTTGACTAACATTGTGTTTTCATCCAGAAGCCTGGATTAACTGCAGCATAAGATTGGAAGCAAGACATGAAATTCCATCTAGTAGGAATAACAGTATTTTATCCACATTATTTCTGGAATTTTGATTTCCAAATTTATCATCACATCAAGAAGTATATGTACTATCACCAAAAACTACCACCTTGTAGGCGCTCCGGCTCTGTATATGATAGTTTTTCACTCTATATGCAGTGCATCCAGATACAATTCACCTCTTAAGACAAAAAGTAGACAAACGCTCAGTCCTGGTGCTAGCCAGAACAGCTGGGTTAAACTGAGGATATAATCCACCTGATACTAATCCAGTATATTTTTCCTAAACTCTCTCTTGCTTCCCAGGCATGAGGATTTTTCAGCGTCACTTGTACCATTACCCCTGTCCCAATTTGAGGCATTTTAACTGACACGGGCTGGTCAGCATAGAAGCCAGTAGAGTGTTCCCCCATCTTTCTTGCATCAAACAGGGCCATAGAAGGCCTACATTTTCAGACAACCATCTCTGCTCCACTTACTATATAACTGATAGATGGCGTTAGGCAGTCATAGATGCCACAGATGCCATCCAGGCTCATGGATTTCAAAAAATGACTTAACAAACCCTTTGGAACATTCAACAAGACCGTTAGCCTGGGGATATTATGGAATGCAAAATACCCATTGGATTCCTTCCTCTTCAGACCAATCTTGAACTATCATGGCTGTTTTTATTTTACATTTGTAAACCATTGCCACTTTGAATTTCCCCTGGGAGGGGAAATGTGCTGAACCATTCTTTCATAATGCCATTGATACCTCCCAGATAGACAAACCTATGTTTCTGAGAAGTGCCTCTGGGTGACACTGTACCCTTACAAACTACATCTAGTACGTGAGAAGGTCCCCTCATAGTTACACTCTTTTTATCCATTCTCCCTGTTTCACCACTTGCACTAGGAGAAGCAAACCCTTTTCAAGATCATTTTGGTGCCACTGAAAGAGTGAGAGCCTAACTCCAGTGATGTCTCCGGCACTTCTGTCCCCTTTTGCCACAGATTACATGGAGAACCATGTTCACTGAATTCCCATTCTACCTGAATAAGGTCAGCTGGGTGTAGGGGACTGAGCAGTTGAAACAACCTCAGTACTTATATATTAACAATTCTAATACATTCACATGCTGTTCACAGAATCACAGAATATGGTGAGTTAGAAGGGACCCACAAGGATCATCAAGTCTGATTCCTAGCCCTGCACAGGACCTTCCCAAAGAGTTGCACCATGTGCCCAAGGGTATTGTCCAAATGCTTCTTGAACTCTGCCAGGCTTGGTGCTGTGACCACTTTCCTGGGGAGCCTATGCCAGTGCTCAACCACTCTCTGGGTGAAGACCTTTTGTCTAATATCCAACCTAAATCCCGCTTGTCACAAATTCAGGCCATTCCCCTAGGTCCTGTCACTGGTCACCACAGAGAAGAGATCAGTGCCTGTCCCTCCTCTTCCTCTCACAAGAAAGTTATAAACTGTGGTGCGGTCCCCCCTTAGTCTCCTCCAGGCTGAACGCACCACATGCCCTCAGCTGCTCCTCATACAGCTTCCCCTCAAGGCCCTTCAGCATCTTCATTGCCCTCCTTGGGATGCTCTCTAATAGTTTAATATCTTTCCTATATTGCAGTGCCCAAAACTGCACACAATACCCAAGGTGAGGCCACCCCAGTGCAGAGCAGAGTGGGACAATCCCCTCCCTTGACCGGCTGGCGATGCTTTGCCTGATGTCCTCCAGGACAGGAGGGTTGGCCCTCCTGGCTGCCAGACCACTGCTCATCTTGCCATCAATGAGGACCCACAGGTCCCTTTCTGTGGCACTGCTTTCCAGCATCTCATTCCTCAGTCTGCACCCTAGGGTTGACCCATCCCAAGTGCAGAATCTGGCACTCTCCCTTGTTGAACTTCATATGATTGGTGATTACCCAGTCATCTAATTTCTACAGGTCTCTCTGAAGGGCCTCCCTGCCTTTGAGGGAGTCAACAGCACTTCCCCATTTAGTATTGTCTGCAGACTTGCTTAACATCCTTTCCAGTCCTGTGTCCAAGTCATTTATGAAGATGTTGAAGAGCACAAGGCCCAAGGTGGAGCCTTGCGGATCCCCACTAGTGTCAGGTTGCCAGTCTGATGTCACCCCATTCAGTATTCCCCTCTATGCTCAACCCATGAGCCAATTGCTGACCCACCACATGATGTGTTTATCCAGCTGTGGACTGGACGTTTTGTCCGGAAGAATCCTACTAGAGACAGTATCAAAAACTTTACTGGAGTCCAAAAAGATTATGTCATCTGGTTTCCCTGAGTCAGCTAGGTGGGTTACCTTGTCATAAAAGGAAATCAGGTTTGATAAGCAGAACTTTCCTCTCATGAAGCTGTGCTGGCTGTGACTGATGATTCCATTGTCTTTCAGGTGTTTTTCAATACCTCCTATAATAATCTTCTCCATCAGTTTACCAGCTGTCGCAATGGGGGAGACTTGTTCTCTCAATATGAGTGATCAACAAGTATCAGTTTATTGATTCACATGTTGCATTCTTGTATTGCATATAATGAGCTAATACATATTCTGCAACCTAAACGTATTATTAGATGCTTTTTTAAGGGAAAACCCCACCTATTTCTCATGCCTTTCTAATCACAACATTCTGTTATCATATAACAGCTGCAGTAACTCGAACTAGCTGAGTCCAATGTTTCCCAAGCTCCCACTCAGCCACCTGCAGCATGTCCATGCAACCCTTACCAGCCAACTAAGCCTCTACAACCAGCCACTGAAGTGAGACTGACAGGCCTGTAGCTTCTAGGGTGCTCCTTCTTGCCTTTCTTGAAAATCAGAATGTTTGCCAGCTTCCAGTCAGCTGGGGCCTCTCCAGATTTGTGAGGCCACTCAAAAATCATGGAGAGACGTTTTGCGATGACATCAGCCAGCTCTTTGAGGATTCTTGAATGAATCCCATCAGGCCCCGTATATTTGTGGAGATCCAGATGGAGCAGCAGATCCCACACAATTTCAGGGTTGACTTGGGAGTTGATCACTCCTGCAGCTCTGTGGATGGTGAGTTTGGCTGAATGACAGATGCCAGAACCTACAACACGGCCTCCCTCCCACCCCCAGCTAGAAAAGGAAGGAAGAGGGAAAAGGGAAAAAAAACCCCACACTGGGAAAAGTAAGTTTTAGAAATACCAAAACAGTATGAATTTATATACAAATATGTACAGAAAAGAAAAGGAAACTTAATATTTCTATATACACAAATAATGAAGAACAAATAAACAAGATCTACTTCCCATGAGCAGGCTGTCCCTCTTTCCTCTGAAGAGTAAACAGGTCAGGCAGACCGACTCCTAAAGGCCACAGCCTCTGCCCAGAGTGATAGCAGGGTCTACAACCGATGCCTCACATCGCAGGAAAAAAGACTAACTTAAAACTTCCATCTGTCCCCTCCTATATCTAAGATGATGTAAAATAGAATGGAATACTTTCTTGGATAGAGTAAACTATGTGACCTTGTCTCTCAGGAAGGCCTAAAGTCAAACCTTTACAAGCTCAGGGTTGTTGTTGTTGGCTAGACTTGGCAAACAAAGATTTTGGGATAAGCTTGCGCAATGGATTTTTTAGGTGAGGCACAGTGTGCGCGGAACTGGCCCCACCCCCTTCACTCCTGAGGTTCATCTTGCCACGGCCGAGCACGCTCGGATGGCGACAGCGAGTTCCTCCAGGATTCGAACCGGCGTCCTCAGAGGAGGAGCCAGCTCCACAGGTGGGGGCCTATGCCACTCGGCCAATGCCCGCCGCTACAAGCTCAGGGTACTGAGACCCCATTGGTGCATCATCCGTGTAGAAGACAGAAGCAAAGAAAGCATTGAAGACCTCTACCTTGCCTTTGTCCCTGTTTGTGAGGTGACCATCCTCATCCTGTAACAGGCCAATGAGATTTCTATACTGCCTATTGCCCTTAATATATTTGAAAAAAACTCTTTTGTTGTCCCCCACGTTTCTGGCCAGCTTCATCTCCAGTTGAGTTTTGGCTACACAAACTTTCTCCCTACAGCTGCAAGCAACATCTCCATTTTCTTTCCATGTCACTTGACTTTGCTTCCACTGGGCATACACCTTTCTTTTTTACCTCAGTTCCAAGAGAAGATCCCTGCACAGCCAAGCTGGCCTTCTGCCTCACCTGCTTTACTTCTGACATTTGGGATTTGCCTGTTCCTGTGCCCTTAGGAGGTGATGCTTAAAAAGTGACCAGCACTGAGGGACCCCAGCAGCTATAAAAACATTTTTCCAGGGGACCTTACTTACTAATTCCCTGAGCAGGCTGAATTTTGCTCTCCTCATGTCTGGAGTTGAGGTTTTGCTGGTACTTTTCCTCCTGTTGACAGAGATTTTAAACTTAATCACTTTGTGGTTGCTGTGGCCAAGGCAGACACCAATCTCCACTTCACTCACAATATCTACTCTGTTGACAAGCAGCAGATCAAGAAGGGCATCTTTCTGAATCAGCTCCCTTACGACCTATTTCATCAAGTTCTCATCCAGGCTTTTTAGGAATCTTCTGTCCTGGGTTGTACCAGCTGTGTGATGCTCCCAGTTAATTTCTGGTAAGTTGAATTCTGTAAGGACAAGGGCAGTTGACTAATTGTCCCTTAATTCCTCAAAGAATAACTCATCAATCTCATTGCCCTGGCTGGAAGGTTTACAGCAAACTCCCACAATGACATCCACTTTGTTTGCCCCATGATTCTTAGCCAGAGACTCTCAGCTGTGCCATTGCCAACTGTGAGCTCCATACATTCTAACCCTTCTATCACGTACAGTGCACCCCTCTGCCTCTTCTGCCCTGCCTATCCCTTCTGAAGAGGCTGGAACCATCCACCAAGGCACTCCAGTCACAGGACTCATCCCAGCAGGTTTCACTTACTCCATTGATGTCAGATCTCTGGGACTGGGCCAAAGCTTGGAGTTCCTATTATTTGTTCTTCACGCCGTGTGCTTTGGTGTAGGAACATTTCAGGTGTGTTACATTGTAGCCAACACCTCCTGAAACAGATTGAAATAATCCCATTACTGCTGTTTCCTCCAGTTTGGGCACACCATCCCATTTCTCATCACCTGTGAGCCTGGTTTTGTCCCTTTCTCCCTTCCAAGCCAGTTTAAAGCTCTGTCAACGAGCCCCACTAGCTCCTGTGCTAGAACTCTCTTTACCCTTTGAGATAAGTGCATCCCATCAGGCCTCTGTGCAAAGCTGGGATATTTATTGCCTTCCAAATACATATTGTGACACAAAGTAGTCACTAGCCAAATTGAATTTAAATTCAGACAGGTTTTACAGAACGACAGAGTGTTAAAGAGGTGAAATGTGCAGACTTTGTGGGGAACACATGCTCAGACACATATACTACCATATGCATTCCTGGGCAGTTGACCAAGAAGTCAAGAGAGAGTCAGGAGTGGAGATCTGAGCTCAACTAGGTGGAAAAAAATGGTTCACTTTACAAGGACAGGCAATGTGTGTTCTGAGAAACTGAGGAACACAAACAGAGATCAGAGCTTGCTGGAAGGAAGTCTTTTTACTCAGATTTGGCCAGCTCCAGTCTCTGAAGCTATTTAAAATGGGGTGGCTGCCTCAGCTCATGGTTCCTGCTTACAGTAGAGTGAGCCTGGCAGAGGGCTGCCAAGATGATCAGTCCTTGGAGATACTCAAAACTCATCTGGACATGGTCCATCTCAGCCAGCTCTAAATTGGTCCTGCTTTGAGGGATGATCGGAGAAGAGACCTCCAGGGATTCCTTACATCTTTTTTATTCTACAATTTTAAGATACAGGCTTAGCTTCTCCACTCCTGATCTTCTGACATCTTCCCTCAGTTCCCCTCATCAGAACAGCAGAGCGGAAAAGTTCTTATCTGACTTTTCAGGAATAGTCCTAGAGCAGCTGAGTGTGCTGTAGTACAAAAGACACATGATGACATCGAGACAAGACCCAAATTTCTCTAGTGAGGTGTTCAAACTGGGAACACCTTGTTCAGCAGAGTGACTGCTTGCAGCTGGCTACTGATCACATTAACTCAACAGTGAAGACAGTCTCAGACTTTGATGCCCTAGGACAATCCTACTTTTTAACAGCTTCAGTGATGATAATAGTGAAGGTAAGAAAATGTTACAATAATATCTGACCCAAGACACAGTTCAACAAACTTTCTTTTAGTTGGATATTTATGCTCTTTGGACTTTCTCCATGGTGCATTTACAGTGGCAAAGCAGCCACAGTCTCAGGATTCTTTAAGGAATGCATTCTGATGATTTTGGGGTACTGCAGACAAGAGGTTAAGCAGTCCAAGTCTCCCAAAAAGTAGGTAGAAGCCAAGCAGTCACTGTTGTGCTTAGGGTGCAGTATCCATGCAGGGAAAATAGAAAATATATGGAGAAATTGAAGTGGCAGATGGAAGAGCAGTCCATTTACTAAATACTACAAGGAATTTGTAGAAGTGGAAGTACATGGAGGTTAGAAAAGTATCTACACCATGACTCAACAACAGCAAAGGTGCACCAGAGCACAAGAAATAAAGAGCCATTATTTTTCTTACATTATTTTTCTTCTTACATCCTGCCATCCAGCTCCAATGTCATATCTTAATGCTTAGTGCAGTCTCATCTCAGAAACACTTCAGATGTCTTGCAATGGAAGGAGCTATTGAGGAAAGAGGAATTGCTGGAGACAGGGCTGCTGGTGGGACAAGACTGCAGGGCACAGAAACCATCTCTGGCCTATATCGGATGTGTGTTCCCAGATTGGATTCAGTTCACCTTGACCACAGAGCAAATGCGATGACCCAAGTTAAGGGCTGGGAGGAGACTTGAAGGTGTAGATTGCTGCATATTTCAATATGCAAAGATTAAGCAGCAGTCGTCCAACTGCATCATCAATCAGAGTATCTAGAAAATGGAGTGACATAGAGCAATAGAAGAACTTTGTTGGGGTTGTGGAACTTCTTCCAGTGGGAAGCTCAGCACAAGGCAAGGTATTGATCAGGTCCCAGTCCCACTGCATCCATTTATTCAGGGCTCAAGGGATAGCACTGTGAATGTATTTCGTCGGAAAACCAAACCCAGTCAATAGGCAGAATCCAATCTTAGGCTATTGAATGGACCAATTTCCAAGAAATGCCTGAGGGAAGAAGCCAGGTTATTTCCTTTGGAAAGGGTGGTAAGTGCTTCTTACCAGTCCAAGTTACATATTTGCCATCCTGATACAAAGGGTCAGTGAATACCCAAATTAGGCTAATACAGGGCCATCTTCAGGGCCAGGCTTCAGCTTTAATGAAAGAAAAGAAGCAGCTTTGGACTCGAGAGGTATTGCCAAAACGAACCTGTGTTTTAATGTATAAGATATAAAAAGAAATACTGGATAACAAGCTAATAACATGCAGAACAGCTTGATGCTGCCCACCAATCTATTTGAAATGTCCCTGTTGTACCTGAGCATAAAAATCTCACATTTTTCAGGCATAATTTAAAGCTCTGTCAACGAGCCCCAGTAACATGCAGATGTTCAGCACAATTTGAAATTGTGACATTGGACTGAAAAGCCACCAAGGGCTTTTCCTTCTCCCTAAAAAGATCCATTCTCATGGTGAATGTGGTAACTGTTGGTAGCTCTGGAACTCACATAGTCAAGTGGGTGCTTGTTTAGTTGTCAGGCTTGTGTAGCATAAATATGCTCCAACACTGTCAAATGCCGCTTGAAAATGCAGATGTTTGGAGTCCTTCTGTTCATGATTAAATCTTTTCAAGGGTAACGTATTGACAAGTTGAGTTTATGGAGAGGTTACAGTTTTCCAACACTAAATAGAAGCATAATCTAAATTATTTGTTTTTAAATCCATTCTGCAGAGTAGTGCTGATGTGATTTTCATTTACAACCTATTGTTAATTAGGCCAAGCTTCAGTGGGTATTTCCTATGTATTTCACCCTTTGGGCTTATTTGGTCAAGTGTGTGCATGTGTGTGTGAGCTGCTTATCATTTGCAGTCATTTTACAGCCTGTTCCTGGCACCTTACAGGCAGTCTCTCTGCCACAGACTGGAGCAACAGTGCCCCCACCACCTGTCTTGTCCACCCTTCACTTTTAATGGTTGTTCACGCCAGTCTGATAATGACACTCGGTGTGCCAGCTTTCATGACTTACCCCCTGATGATTTTAGTGAATGCAGACACCTGTAGAAGACAGAAGGAGGAGTTGCTGGAGGGATATAGGAGCAGAAGAGGGAATGGGTAGTGCAGCAGCAGAACACAATAACACTGTGAGTGTTACTGCCTCAGGGACAATGGCAGATGGTAATGGAAAGTGATAGGGACATTTATCTAGTTCTGAGGTGCCCCTTGAGTTCACTACGGCCTGGGTATAAAAGAGTTGCTGAGTGATTCCAGTAAGGAAGGAGTGAATATGCAAATATATACATACTGAAATAAAAGTATAAATACTGAAGAAGATTGGGAAACTTAAAATAATTCTGAGGAACTGCATGAAAACAGTTCTTTTAGGTCCAGGTTAAAGACCACTAACAAATGGACTTCTCTGGCACATTTTTATGCCTTCATTGGTAAGTATGTGTGAATCTCTGCTTTTTAGGGTTTGTATATAACAAATGATGGCGTGACCACTGCTCAGGCATGTATGGACTCGATACTTTCCATGGGTTCTTCCCACTGTTGTTGAACCTGATGTCATCTGTGTCAATGCTGTGTCTGAATACTAACTAACCCTCTTCTTTTGTCACATCTGTCTTCTTGCAGGCATATATGCTGAAGTCATTTGAAATGAATGGCCTACCCAAAGTGATCCCTTTAAGTTTGCCTTATCAAGACTTTAGAAAAGATGTGCAAGACTACTGGGAAAAGCCTAAGGTATCCCAGCGGATAAAGAAAGTTGATTTCTCAAATATTGTCTTGACTGCTCCTTGCAAACCCCTGGAACCTTATCTGGAAATGAATGTAAAAGAGGAGGAGGAAGAAGACGAGGAAGACTATGAGGAGGAGGAAGATGAGGAGGAGGAGGGGGAGGAGGAGAGCAATGAGATTGACATGCACAGTGGTTCCAGCAGTGACCTGAGTCAAAAAAGCACAGAGCGCAGCCAGGAATGTGCACCATCCACACTCCTGGCTGATGACCAGAAGGGATCTAAGGGTCGAGCGTCCACTGCTGACGGGGACGTGGAGCTGGAGGAAGGCTCAAAAACACTAGTGCTGTTTTCACCAGGTGATCTGAAAAAGTCTCCAGTGGCCACAGACTTGGCTCCAGAAGTTGATCTGGGTACTCTTGCTGCACTGACACCTCAGAGTGAGCGGCCTCAGCCTATGGGTAGCCAACTGGATGTATCTGAGCCAGGGACCCTGTCCTCAGTTCTTAAATCTGAACCAAAGCCTCCCGTGGCAGTGGCTACAGCTTCCTCCCCCTTTACCAAAGTTGAGCGCACATTTGTTCATATTGCTGAAAAGACCCACTTAAATGTCATGTCTTCCAGTGGCCAGCTGATGCGCCATGAGGAGTACTGCCCTCCAGGACAGTTTGAGGAAGTGATTATTGAAGAAGAGCTGGAGGACAACCTGGTGCTGGTAGAGAATGGAAGCATACATTCAGGGCTAGAAGGGGCAGAGACAGAGAGCTATGCACTTTCAGCTAATCACATTGAAACCACCTCAGAGACAGTGGGGGAGCAGCTGGCCCTTCCCATTGGCATAGCAAAACCTCCTGAGGACAAGCTGAAGCTCTCCAGCAAAGTGATGCTCTCACTGGATTTGAAAGAGCCTGAGAAGGCGGTTACAAGGGAGCCTGACCTTGAGAAGTCAGCATCATCAGCAGAACACCTTAAGCAAGTAGAGACCCTCCTTGACACACCACAACAGGGCCCAAGGAGACTGCTGGGCTCCAGGTATAGAAGTCGGATACCCATTTTGTTCTCTGAGGAGGACACCGGCTCAGATCTTTCAACTTCACTCTCAGCCAAAGAAAGGCTTTATAAGAGGGCAAAGCAACCTGACTTGGCTCGCCTGGTGATGGAGAAGAGACAGAACCGCCTCATCCGGCTGGCCCCTGGGGCCTCCTCCTCAGCCTCCTCCAGTGATGAGAGACGGCGAGCCTCAGAAACCCTGTCAGCCACTGGTTCTGAGGAGGACACCCATGACTCTGATGATTCCATCCCAAGAAAGGGAGGGAAGAAGGCTGCACTCCTGGCGAAAGAAGAGAGACCCATAAGCACAAGGAGCAGAATTCCTCGTCCCATCACACCAGTTAAAACACCACTGGAGGTAGTAAAGTCTGACATCTCCATGGCTGTCACAATTGCAGGGCTCTGCAGCTCCCCACAAGATGCAGCTGCTGCCTCCAGGTAAGACCAAAACAGTGCAAAATGCAAAGTGATGGGTTGAATGAATGATCCATCCTTGTTTCCTACTGTCATTTAAGATCAGCAGTGTGTGAAATGCTTACCTTTCTGTCTTCCTTTTTTTTTAAGCCCCTCTTCACTTGGCCTGGGTCTGAGACCTTCTTTCCTTCTACAAGCTCTTTCACATGGTCTGATCCTGCGAATAGCAGATGCCCCATGTGTTGAGCTCTCAGTTTTGCAGCATCCTAAACACAGCCATGACTCTGCAGGGAGACCTGGCCTAGCTATTTCAATCAGGTCTGCAGGGGCGATGAGGCTGCCAGTTGTGATTGCCTCAGTTTATCTTCCATCACAGTTACCATCAGAGGCCAACTGGTGCAATCCATTGCCCACATTTCCAAATTGTATCTCCTGGTTTGGAAGAGATTGCTGCATCCATTCTACATGTAAAATAGAATCCCAGCTAATGTGCTATCAGCCAAAGTATTTCTGCATGTTGACCCAGAGGGTAATGCAGGATCAAGGCAAACACTTATTAGTTAACTGCAGTGAGAGTTACAGGATGGTGTTCAAACCAGTGCTCCATCTGGTTCACAGCATAGCTCCTGTCATCCCAGTACTGGATACTCCTTATAATTGCCCAGCAACATTCAATGCCAATCCTGCCAAGAGCCCAGAGCCCCTTGGAGAAGCTCACCTTCATCCTCCCTCTTTTCTTCTCATGCAGGCCTCAAACACAGAGACCAGCTGGAAGTGTCCCAAATGAGTGTCAGGCAACACAGGTACAAAGCCGCCTTCCTTCTTCACCGAATTCTACTTCTCTTCCTCCACGGAGCAGCTCACGGAGGTCCATCGGTGCATCCCCTCGGAGCCCTGTCCTTCCTTCAAGGAACCCCAGTACTCCTCCCAGAAGCCAGCTGCCACCTCGAAGGGAAAGTCCTTCTCCCTGCCGACAGCATAAACCAGGGACTGGTCCTCAGCGAGTTCCTCCTTCCCCTCGACTTCAGCCCTCAGCTCAGGCTCTGGGGCCAACAGGAGATTCCCTGCCATCTCCTAACATGGCCAAAAAACGACAAAGAGGAAAAACCCAGACTCAGAGTCCAGTAACCAAAGGAAAGCAGGTGTCCCTGGAAAGTAAGGCAGCTGCCAGATAATGATCTTCTGCAAGCCCAACAGACTGGGTAACTTCTGCGTATCGTATACACTTGAGATGCTGCAGCACAGCCTTCCATGCTGGACCTACAAGTGTATAGGAGTAGCTGTACTTCAATGCTTCACTCACTCTCACCCCACACTGCGATCAGCTCCCACAGGCCCAATAGCCTCTGAGCCACAGAGCCTTCTTCCAGGGAGACACCCAGCCCGCAGCTCACGCTTGCTAACTGCACAGCACCAAACAGTGACCCAGGCAGCCTGCCCAGTGCCCGACCCTCCTCCCTCCCCAGGGATTCCCTGCTCTCTGTTAGCAATACCAGTCGCCAACACTGACCCTGGCTGTGGAAAGAGGAGCAGAGGTGATGAGAGCAAGGCCTGCTAAAGAGGAAGGCTCCTGTCCTTCAGGCAGCTCCCTCTTTCTCCTTGCTGGGAAAACACCAGCCTTGGCAGCCACCATCTAACCTGAGTGTTAACTTACCTCCTCCCACCTCTGTTAGCAAAGGATTGCCACCAGCTTAGCCAAGAGGAATGGAAGCATCCTTGTGTGTTGAGATAAGAGAAGAAACAAGGTGGAGAGGGCTCTTCTCTCCCTTCCAGAGATGCCCCTAAAGGTGGGAATTGGGAGGCAGGCAGGTCTTGCTGGATGCTCCTACCTGCTCCAGTATGTCCCACAGAGGAGGCCATCTGGCATTGCTGCTCAGTGACACTGCTGTTTCAGCAAATGCCTATGTGGTGGGTACTTAGGTGGAAGTAAGGATGTATTGGCAAGTTGCTGAGAAATCAAGAGCTCTTGCTAGTTAATGTAGAAGGGATCACACTGCAGCCACTTCTGTCTCAAATACCAGACTGTGATCTGTGGATACCACATCTGCCATCAAGGGTGGTTCCTCTCGACCTGAGTGTGTTTGGTGCCACAGACCTTTAGTTCACCAAACACAGCTCCATCATGAAGATGTGAATAGTCACTGGATGCCTTTAGCTTGGGTGCCCCTTGCACCTAAATTTCTTGTGTTTTGTTGTCACGCTCTTGGTGCTTGTGAATATTGGCACTGTGGTTGAAAGTTCCCTTACGTGGTAGAGTGGGAAATTATTATCCTATAGTATACTCAAAAGATGCTGCCTTGTAAGGAGAAGTTTGCTGGCATGCTGTAGGTGCCTTGTGCATTTCTCTCTGAGAGTACAGTGGGTTGAGTGGCAGAGGTCAGGTTTCTGTCTTTTTCTTGGTGCTCAGGTCTGCCACGTATTGTGTTAGAACTAACAACGTGAACATAAAAGCAAGGGCTGTGCTCTTCAAGAGTAATATTATCAGAGCAGAAGCTTAGCACTCAGCTAGAATTAAACAAACCAATTTTTTAGCCCCCAGGCTATTTAGGAAAGCTTAAAACTGAAAGCAAGAAGGACCTGTCTGCATTTGAAGAGATCTTGAAATAGACAAAATTTTCCCCACACCTCACAGGTGAAAACAGTCCAGACCCAAATACTTTGGGCTTCATGCCATTGTCATGCCTAAAGGAGGCTTTGCATGAGACAGAACAAAAATACAGCTGTTCTGTACACCTATTCTTGCAGCTGCAGATACCTGCAGGTATTTACTATTTGGAGATAACAAAGCTTGACAAGAGAAATCTGGACAGTAATAACCTTGTTTCATTTGAACATGAATGCAAACAGTCATACGGATGGCCACTGAGCCCAAGGAATACTGAAACATTTCATATCTGCAGGAACTGTCTTAGAAAGAAGCATGAGAGCTGTGACAGGGTGGCTGGGAGAAAAGGGTACTCCTTGGACACATAAACGGGGAAATGTCTAGAAATAAGAGACAGGAATTATCTCTTTATATGACAGTTTCAGTATTGCCAATGCTAAGAATTTATTTCACCTAGCTCAAAGTGTTCTCCAGTGACATGGTTCACCGTGGTCAGGTAAAGAAGGACATCTACTCTCAAAACATGACCTCATCTTTGCAGAGCAGCATTGGGAACTCAGAGGAAACTCAGATCGTTGTTTGATGGACTGAGCTGATGTTGCCACCAAAAGCAACATTCTTGCAGCTACCAGCTACTTCGTTGCACACTTCTACAACTTTACACTGAAGCAGCTATTGTTAAAGTGTCAGAAATGCTCATCCAGCATGACACCGACAGCTTTGGTTTGCTGGTCGGGTTTTCATGTGGTTCAATTCGTCAGTCTGGTCCACCATTTGGTCAGACAGTAGAAGGAGAGGACAGAGTGTGACCACTTGTAGTGCCACTATAACTTCATGTGAGTTTGAAGTGTGGGTCAGAATAGAACCTAAATGTGCCCTGCAGGTTTAGCAATTAGAAAACAGGGTAAATCCAAACACAGATTCATTCCAGAAATATAAATCATAATGGGGCTCCTTTTAATTTATCAGAGGGCTATTAATTTTAAAGTGCTGAGATGGTAAGACTTTGTCATGAAGCCTTTACCAGATGCTCCATCCAGGTCTTAGGTGCACATGCCAAAAATAACATTGGAAGAGCTTGGAAAGAGGACTACAGAACTATTAATAGGGTTAGCAAACCTGCCTCATCATGGGAAGCCAATAAAGTACAATCAATGTATTTGTTCAAGACAAAGTTTAAAGGAGAGTTTTCATTGGCCCAGCTATACTCATGTCAGGAAGGAAGCTCCAGGACAGAGACAAGGCCACACTGGACAGGGCCCTGAGCAGCCTGGTCTAGTGGAAGGTGTCCCTGCCCATGGCAGCAGGGTTGGAACCAGATGATTGTAAGGTCTTTTCTGACCCAAACCATTCTAGGGTTCTGTGACCCATTTGGCACATGGAAGCAGGGGAGATGGCTGAAAATAGCAGGTGAAGAAATCAGGCAACTTTTAGTTGTAATGCAACCATCCAGTGAAATTTTTCACAGGAACATGGGGACTCTTTCTTACAGAAAGGTTTCTGAGAAACCAAGCTGCATTTTAAGAGGTCTTTCTACCATAACCCAACCATAAGTAGAAAGCAGGTAACACCAAGGTATCATGTCTTTGTTGTGCAGTAAATTCCTGGTCTCACCAGGACACATGTCAAAGCTGTCATATGCTGGAGAACCATGAAATAGGTCCCACAATTTTCAAAAAGCCAGAGAAGGATAAGCAGCACAGAAAATAACAGCCATTCTCAGTGTTGTTTGACAGGACTAGGCTGAGGGTGCAGCTGAACCCACAGACATCTGGGACTAGCATGAGTCATCTCTCCTGGGGAGCAGCACACCCTGGTTGCAGAAGTTCACATTCCTCTTGTGTGTCTCCCTAAAAGCATTTTCTAGCAGCTGGTGGATCAACAGGGATGCTCTCTGCTAGTGTTACTTAGAAAGCAGTCCTCCAAAAGGGTTAACAACTCCTCTGCGGTGTCTCTTCTTCCACTGCCCTACAGGAAAGTTAGAAAGGCACCTGCCAGAGTTGGAGCAAACACAGACAATCCTGTCTGGGGATGAGACTCTGATATGAGGAAGAAGTTAGGTGGTTGAGGTATGCCGGATGGTGTGGTCTGGTCTCTCAGAACATGATAGGCTGTCACATCCCAGAAAGGTGGGGGAGGCAAGACCCTGCTGTTCTCTGCTGTGAATCATGTGCAAGCTCTGTCAAGCCTCGAAGACACACAGGACTGTTCAAATATTGCTGTTGGTGTGTGGCTGCGTCCTTCCTTCATTGCAGAGAAGAGAAGATTGAAGAGAAGATAGAGCTGATCAGAGTGGAGGAAATGGCTAGGAAGAATTAAAAAAAAAACTGTTTGGGGTCAAGGAAAGAGAAGCAGGTTTCCCAGAACTTTCACATCTTTGTGGGAATTTCTCAGAATAGCCTCACTACCTGATCTTTGCTTCAGGGTCTGTCCTGGCCAGCTGTAGGTAATTGTGCCCATGTGTGTTTTTAGGGAACACCTGGGACAAGCTACCACTGCACTACATTTGTGCATTAGCATGGGCACTAGGAACAGACAGGTCTTATTCAGGGAAGTTTTATGGAGTCCTGTATGTGTTGGGACTGTAAATGTCATTGGGACTGCCTGGTGTCTTGCTGAGTCTTCACTTTACGATGGTTTTATTTGCCAGTTGAGAAGATGGCACACTGGCTGGTAAAAAGAGTCCATGGCTGTTACCTGGTCAGGAGCGGATTGCATAGAAACAGGAATACAGGTTGGGGTGTGCCAAGTGGCAAATCTGAAAGACAGTTCTCAGTACTAAGCCAGTGTGAAAACAGATTATGTGAGCAGAGGAAGAAAAAGGACCAATGCCACCATTCAGACTAATACTGTGTGGAGAGGCTCAAACACACAGATGGATGGAGCTTCTTGACTGACTTGTCTGGCTGGCAACACAGACACTTCTGCTTGCCTTGGTGCAAAAGGTGTTCTGGTAGCAGACATCTTTGAGTCAGTTGTACTTAAAATCTGTGAGAGGCAGGAGACTTTCTAAATAAAGAATATTATTATATATATGTTATAACGATATAATATAAGTAGTGACTGTTATATATAGTGGCTAAAGGTTAATAAGGATCCTGCTACCTTCAAAGAAGTCTTCTGATTCTATGTGACTTCTAATGTATGCAGGACTGACTGCTGTGTGCAGTGAATGTGGGTGGAGGAACAGGGTACCACCCTACCAAAGTGCATGTGAGCTATGAGGCTCCACTTGGCTGATCACAAACTAGGGCCAAAACACCCCAACTTGGGTGGCTGGCAGCTGTCATGCTTGCCATCAGACCTGTAACAGCTGCCGACTGACACACGTCTCTGTGGAGCATGGATTAGGAACTGGAGCATCACTGCTGCCCTTGACTAACACAAGCATTGAGAGTTTGGTGGTGAAATGTTTCAATTGAAAGCAAATTGTATTGGGGCAAGAAAGTCTTTCACATTTCTCCTTTCCAACACAGAGATGTTTTCTCAATGTAGATCCTGTGTAAGAATATGACTACTGATAGCCTGACCAGCTCCAGTAGCAGCTCGATAATCCCGTAGCACACTTCTTTCTTCTCTGTATAGTTTATTGACCCATGGCATGATTCCACTACTATTCCACATGTGCAGACACCAATGCTCGCCTAATACCTTGCCCTACACATCAATCACCTGCAGTTAAATTAATCTTGTGAACACAGTATAAGTCCCATTGTGGACATGATGAGTCTGGTATATAATGAGTTTCTTCTGGCTTAACTGAAACATGACCATGCTCCATCAGTGCTAGGCTGGTTTGACAAAGCACATGGTAGTTTTCAACCACCTTTGGTTCTGTCTGTTTTCCAGCTGCTCCTACAGCTCCACAAGAGGGAGAGAGCTCGGGCTCCTCTTCAGGCTCTTTCCTCTTGGGGTACATGCCTGTTACCAGGCTCCTGGATAGGAGCTGGTGAGCTCACTGTGTGCTGGCTCCCAAGGTCATCTGCAGAGCCCTGAATGGTTGCTGTGCTTTTTATTAGCCTGTTGCTGCACTTCAAGGAGCTGGGACTATGCTGACAGTGACAGCAGAGCTGACTGATGTTAAGACTTCTCTATGAGCATTGAGGTTGGTATTTTTGCGAGGCCAGGGAATAGCTGTGCTTGCAGCCTGAGGTGAGCTATGAGCCCGAGTACAGCCAGAATCCCATGAAATTACAGTGATTTGTACATCATTCTCCTGACCTTTAATTCCTAATGTATCTCCTCTAGAAAATCTTGTCTTCAAAGTCACTGTATGCTCCCTGCAGGTCAGCCTCTCTCTGCTTGGGGGATTGAAGCCCTCCTGGATTCTGCAGAACTTGAGGCAGACATGGCCACCAACCTATGCAGCATGCCCTGCACCACGCAGGCCAGTGCTCTGGGTCATGAGGAGGAACATCCCTTTTGTTTCTGAAGCTGCAAGTGTCTGGAAAGCAGGTTTAAAGTAAACATCGATGCTCTCTGTTCTGAAAGGAGGAAGGGAGCTACCAAAGCAAATCCAGAGATGAGTTCCTGATGGGGACCAAGATAGTAACTTCTCCTGCTCTTGGCTTCTAAACCATAGGGGCCTGCAGGGATGAGACCTCTGCTTTGATGAGAGTACTGCTGGATTGGTATCAGCATAGGTCTTGTCAGTAGCTGCTCTGCCTCTGTCTTGGCTCATATTGCCCCTGCCAAGAATACAAGAAGATCTGACACAGGGTCACTGACGGAGGCTGGGGCTAACATTTACTCAGCATGTGGGTAAATGAGGCCCATGTGCACAGCATGGGCTCTGGGACTTATAGCCTGAAGAGGGTGGGATGAGCACTGCAGGACATGGAGGTTTAGGCAAGGAGTCCAGGCATGTGAAAACCATGTGTGTGAAAACCAGTGTCAGCGACATTGCTGTTCTATGGGACCTGGGCTGCTTCTTCTCCAGACCTGAATTGGAGCTGAAAACACAGATAATTTTATATATCTCCTTTTAACACAATAGCATGTGATTCTACACCCAGACATTGTATCTGGCACACCGATGTTTTCCTTTGCCTCCGGCACACTCTGGAGACAGGACTTCTGCTACTTAGTACTGCCTGTCTGGAAATGTGACTGGGTCCCAAGGCAAAATCTCTCTACATATCTTCTTTGCATTCTTTGGGAAAGCAGCGGGAGAATGTTTACACTCTGCAAACAGAATGTAGGACTCCGACTGAGGAACCACAATCCGGTTCAACTGCATGGCAAATTTCTTGGCCATAAAATCTGGCATGCATCACAGAGGCCCTGTCTATGTACAGATCCACCTGGCATTTGTCATAATTTCAGATCACATCTTTAAAAAAATAAATGATGATGCCATTTCTTGTTCATACCAGACACAGTTGTCATTAGATTTGTTTTTAAAAGGGGATTCTCGATCATGCCATTAAAAGCCTGTCTACCTTTTCATTGGTGTCTTCTCCCATTTATTGATGTTGCCACATGTGAAGCAGAAATACCACCTGAATTGCTGCCAAGGGACCTTAGCTACAATTGTGCTTGAGTTTCATTGCAGCTGTATGGCATCTGTGCCCCTTGATCCTTCTCTGAAACCTCCTGCAGAGTTGTGCCCAGGTTGTCATAAAATCTCCCTACAGGGTACATTCTTTATTTCCTACATCATGCCAGCTCTGTGACTAACCCCCAAACCCATGCTGACAAGGACCAAGAGCATTCCATTGTTTCAATATAAGCACCAATGCAGCTCCTACCTCGTGCATGTAAACAGGTGTGCAAAACTCAGAGCTGTGTGATTTGCTGGTAGCCTTTCCCTGTGTCACAGTTGCAATACTGGCTCCCTCTTTTGTGGCTTGTGAGTCATGCAAGCAGGCACAGTTAGAGAAACAGCTTGGAGGAATGCAAAAAGCATGGGTGTTGGTATTCATGCAAGACATGTTCCTTCACCATGAATCTTCTTTACAACCACACCGCAGGCAGCAGGCTCAGCCGTCAACTTCCAAAACAGCATCTGTCAGAAAGAAAAGCCTGCTTTTTTTAACAAAAAAAACCAAACAAACAACCAAAAAAACCAGCCTACAACAACAAAACCTAAAAATTAAAAAGGTAACATTTGTAGAGGTGTTTACAGGACCCACATTTAGCTGGTCCCTGCAGTCCATCTGAGGCCTGCCTGGGGAATCTTCTCTGAACTCCAAAGCTGGCCAAGGACAGTGTTTCACCTGACTGGTCTCTTGCTCTTCTATTTCGTAGGATCCTCCCAATTTGAGCACCACTGAGATCATAGCAATATTTCCCTGTCCCTCTCTGTACTATGCACAGAGACCAGCTAGCTGAGGCTGCAGTTGAACCTGCACGTTAATATGCAGGAGCAGAAGCAAACCAGTAACTTGGCATGGTTTGACTTTTAATACTCTCCAACAATCTGACATTTAAGCTGAGGACAGCTCTTACAACAGTTCTCTAACTGTGTGCAAGCTGTCTCATGTCTATTGTGTGCAGTCAACACATGTAGTTACAGTTTCTTACTCAGCTTTGGGAAGGGGTGGTGGAAGAGGGAAAAGCTATGAAGGATTGTTCTCATCAGTTGTTAAATTCATACCCTTTTACTACTGTCACTGGGCACCTTTGCTGGACACTCTTCAGGCAGGGTGAGATACAGCTTACAAGCAGTCAGCTGACCTTTGTGGTGTGGCACAGGTAAGACAGGGCTCAAACACATTACTTGGTTAAAGATTCATAAACTCATGGCCACCTCGCAGGCACACAGCAGGTACACAGCCTGCTGGCAGGTGGGTGTCAGTGTCCGTGGCTCCCTGAAACAGAGTCGTTTTCTTGTTGCTCAGTTGCCATCTCAGTTTACTGCTTTTTATTTTTAGGATTCTGTCTGAAAGTCCTTGTGCTGCTCAGTGTCACTGTCTCAACAGTTTACCTTTGCCTGTGTTTTTAGTTTTCAGTTGTGACTGAAATACCCATTTTAAACATTTGAGTTTATGGTAAAATACCTTAACTAGCATCATGGTCTAACATAACAAATGAGTGCTTTTTCTGAGATTTCAGATTATAAAAAACCTAGAGGACAAGAATATAATCTGTCACAGTCAACTTGATTTTCTGTAAATTGGTTTTGTTAGGTAAATATGGTAGCTTTTTTTTTAAATATTGCATAGTTAATCATATACAGCACTTGACTAAGCATCCAAAAAAACAGTTTCCACAATTATACACTGAGCTGCATAGTTCACAGGCAAGATCTGCCAATCCCCCTAGGTTTTATGGCACAACTAAACCAAGGTGGGATAATTTAATCCAAATTAAAGTCAATCCAATTAGATACAAGGTTCTGGGTACAGCATTTCTGAGGTACTCTACCTTTGTGAAGTGAGAAGGTGAGTGGAAAAAGAAACTTAAACTGTCTGCTCATACTGTAACCATCTTATGAAACAGGAAGAGACAGTTTTGTAGGAGGAGGTGGTATCTTTACTTGGACCAACTTTTGTTATAGCTGGAAAAGCCAAAACAACTGTTGGGCTCAGAGATCTCTTCTGCAATCACCTTAAGATACTTTGAGACAATAAAAGCCCCAGTGCAGACAAGGCAAGCTGCAGGAGTGCCTCAACACATTAAGGAAAGGCTGCACTGCAAGGAAACACAGCTCACATTACTCCTAGCCTTGTGGTCATCTACCCACCAATGTCAGAGGGTAACTGCAATGAACTCTGCCCTTGGTTACAGGGGCTGGGACTAGTTTATCACTGTGTAGGCATAACCAAAACCGTGTATTCTACACCCTCTGTGTCATTTCTGAAGAACTGTTAATAATGGATCATTTGCAGCAGCTGCCCAGGGCACACCGGACACCTCAAGCTACAAACTGGGTGTTAAAGAACTCTCTGAGATAGGGGAGTGTTTCTGTCTCCACACCAGTGGCTCACCTGTGATAACTCCCCTCAAGGGAGGCATTAGAACCTTCACACTCAGCCTAAGGGGTCATGTCTGCTAATGGCTATTGGGGACTGGCACAATAGGCAGCTGCAATGACATAGGCCATCAAAGATTCCAAAACTGTCCCATGACTCAGAGTTAAATCACCCATAGTGGAACTCCCTTCTGCGGGGGAGGTGTTGGGCACTCCCACCTGAACCTGAGCATATATAATCTTGGGGTTTGGGGCTTTCTGGTACCACTTTTTGGATCCAGAGGAGGACCAGAACCTCAAAAGGACTGAGACTCTTGACAAGACTGTGATCATCATCCTCACCAACAGGTTTTCCTTTCCTTTTACTTTTCACTCAGGAGGACCACGTGACACTCAGCACAGGGGCTAATGAACACCATTCTCTTTGTGTCCTGAGGTGCTGCGTTATACATCTGTTTTTGCCAGTTAAAGTCAGTTTTTTTCTCTATCATTGTAATTATTGCAATCTTTTTAGTAAATTGTAACTCTGACTTGTAATCTCATTTTGAGTTGGGTTCATTTCTCCTGCTGGTTTACCTTTAAACCAGCACAGACTCTCACAGTGGGGCTCTGGAGTCAGCTAGACCCAAGAACAGACCTCCAAGCAAGTAGCTTCAAGGAAGCTGCTAAAATGTGGCAAGTTGCAGAGGAGGCCTAGAGATGAGACATTTACAGCATCTACACAGGTTTCATTATGTACAAAAAAAATCTCAGAAAAGAATATAATGCAATGGAATCCAGCTGTTTAAATTCATTAATTTATATTTAAAACTATGAGGTAAAGCCTCAGATTTAAAATAACAGGCTAAATGAGTCCAAAATCTTGGGTATAGTGCCCCTAAGGTCATAGGATAATTCAGGCTGGAGGAGGTGTCTGGACGTCTCTAGTCAAAGCCCCAGGGTGAGAGCTGAGGTTCCACAGGGTTGTTCCCACTGAGGAAGGCTGCATGAGTGGCCCCCAGCCTTGGAGACACTGAGCACAACAGCAGCTGAGGAGTTCATCCTACACTGAAAGCAAAACCAGCCAAACTGCATTCCCAGGATCTGCTCCAGAGCTCTCCATGAGGGATGCAGGCTGAAATGGCACCATAGCTGCAGAGATAGGTGTAATTATTATTATATTGGAATTTTAACCCAAAGCATAGATTTAATTTGAAAGCTGTCATTAAAAATTCAGTTTGGGACAGTGCATCTAATCGGAGTAGTTATAAAAACTGCATATTCAAACTAGGAATAGGTTGGAGGCAAGAAGATCATCCAGAAAGTAATACTTGATGCCCTAGTCCTACTCTCTTTCCCATGTTTCTTGCTAGTGTTGGAGATGGAGTATTGGGTGAGTTTCTATTGATTCAAGGCGTCAAAGCCTGAGTCAGTTCCTGTTTGTTTCAAAGTTCAGAGGATCCCTACAAATACAGGGGAGAAGAATCAAAATTTAAGTCTTGGTTACCCAAATAGGAGCTAGAGGATGCTTAGATTTCAACAAGAAAGTTGGTGGAACAAGGTAATTAGGGGAGGAAGGTGGGCCAGTTTGAACACTTAGAGTGTGGTGCTGTATGGTGAAGGCAACTTCCCTGTACAGTCTGCAGATTTTCTTTACTCCTTCTAGGGAAGAACCCACTGGGAATGGCCTGAAGGGGAAGAAAATGCAGGATGGAGCTTTGGAGCTGTTTGGATGTGATAAGCATGTAGCCACCTCAGCAGAGAAATACCATCAGGGCAAGCATTAGACTTTGCTTCACCCGATCAGTAATTACCTAAAAATCACTCTCAACCCCCAGTCTTGCTGTCTCTGCATTCAGTGGAAGCATGTGACAGTGTATACTGTCTGCACAGTCTTTCCAAAAAACAGTTTCAACCAATGCCAAAGGTTACTCCAAGCTCCCCAGACAGCATTCCTTGACTTTTTGATGTAAAACACTGGTCCTTCATTTCAGATACAGCATGTCAAGGACCTGAAGAGCACTAATGGCTGTTAACTGCCCTGCACCTGCTATCCCTGCACCTTCTGCTTTTGACCCAGGACTTCATTTATGCTCAGACCTGTGTCTTCTATCCCTGTCTGAGCGGTGTTAGATGTGTTTCTGTCTTCTGCCCTGGCTGTTGCATGGACCTAGGACCTACCTTGTAGCTTTGTCTCCAGCCCCTCCTGCTGTTCCAGATCAGGCTCTCCAGAGGCAATCTGGTCCTGGTTCATGCCTTGCCTGTCTCTGGGCTTTTTCCTTGACACTGTCCCACTCCTGGCTCTGCCAGCCATGTTGTGACTGTGTGGGATTGTGCCCTGTTGAGGAGAGCATGCCCAGCACTGGAGTCTTTCCAGCTCCTGGGTCATCCCCTGCTCCTTGAACCACTGGGTATGTTTTGAGTTCCCTGGCAATGTTTTACTTCACATAGGACTATCCTGTCCATGGGAGACTAATTTAATCAGATGGTATTTTACCTCAGAAAACATTTGATCCTGCTTGGACTTCTTGTTCTTTCTGTGTCTTTTCCTGACTGAAGGAGTAGTTGGGATTTGTCCTTTCCTCAGTAAAATGCAGGCTAATAATTTGGTCTGAATCTCTGCCCTGCTACAATTTCCTGACAGCATTGGTTAGATGGAAATAGTTGCATGAGATAGGGAAAGAAGTAGGAAAAGGCATGAAACAGATCTGGGGGATCTGTCTAGGAAGCAGACGCCATGCAAGCACTTGCTACGGACCCACGATCACACACAGCAAAAGAAACGGAAGTGGCTCGTGTCCTTTCACACTAAGGTAGGATCAGTGTTCATATTTATGATAGACAAGAAAACAAGCTTTGGCCCGAGTTGGTTTACTTACAAAATAGTTGTCATTTGTTTGTGCAATCAAGTAAAATGACTGCACACAAGACAACTGCAAGTAATGGAAAGCAGAGAAGGCTGTTAATGTGGCACCAAGTCAGAATGGCAGTCACTTCCTTTTAACATTAAACAAAGATCTTCTAGAGCCCCGTGACCTCTTCACTGGCTACATCTTCACTTTCTCCAAATGAGCTACAAAATCTGGTGGGTACACATCCTGCCAAGAGCATTTGGGCACTCTGCTGCAGTACAGTGCACCTTAGACTGACACTGCAGGCATCCGCAGCTGACTTCACCAACTTTGTAGGATCTCCCTGTTTAAACTGCCTTTGCAAATAATAGAAAACATGGAGACTCCCAGTGTGTGCCACATCTCCTTCCTCCAAGCATAAGCTGCAGTTAGAAGGGGACATTTCTACCCTGTGAGAGCTAATCTAGCTCAGTGACTCTGATGGACACATATTTTCATGGCAGTCAGGCATAACTTGGAGGGAAGAGAGAATTTCAGGATCTACAGCTTTACCATAAGAGAAAATTATCATTTAAGCACCAACCTGCAAGAACTGATCAGATCTCCAGGTACTCTGTAGCAGTTGAGACACCTGTCAGGCAGCTAAAGGAGCAAACCAGCTCCCTCATTCCTTTCACTATCCAGGCTGTTTCAGCCCCATAGAAGGTGTTAGGAAATCACTGCTGGAAACAGAAAAGCTAACATAGTAGTCAAATCATTTAATAATCTACCCTCTCAAAAGTAGTTGGCATCCTGAAAAGGAAAGAAATATTGCATAAGAATACACATGTGAAGTAAAATGTAAACTCTTTTTTTTACAGCATTATACTTGAAAGCAGCAGCAGAGAAGTCTGCCTGCTCTCACTGCTGCAGGCACATCCAAGCTGTTCGAGTCAGGTTCTGGATCTAATTAACCAAGTGACATAGTCAGTCACAGTGTTGCTGTGTCATTAACTCAAGCAATGACTGGTCAAAGGAGCACATTTGGGTTAGAAAAATAAAGGAAGGTACATTTTAAGCAATGGCAGTATGAACAGCAGAGCCCCAGGAGTTGGAGAGCAATGATCCGTAACCTCATTTCTGATGGGGAGGATGGAGCTACTTTGTAGTTTAAATATGCAGCAGCATATCAATGAGAGTTTCTGTTCCTTGCTCTTAGAAGACCAGTGGTGAAGAAAAATAAATTACCCTTTAGTCCAACTTCAGTTTAAACTGTAACCCTAGAGCACAGCATTGTCAGGTGTCCCTGCTTCACTCCTCTGTGCTTCCTTCATGCTTGTCCCAGGATAAGCAACAAAACAGTTCATAGCAAAGATTGGGGCATTAGTTAAGCATGGGTGATGAGGAGTGCTGCTGAAAAGATGAAAGATCTCCTCAGGCCACTGTACAGTGGCCTTTCCCTTTTAAACATGACCTTCCACAGCAGGAGCCCTAAAAAAAGCTTTTTTGGATCTCTTCATCTCTACCTGCTGCCCTACAGCCCCCTCTCCCCAGCTTTTTGCTTCAGGGCAGAGGCAGGCCATCACTGGCTGAGGCAGTGCAGACAGGCAGCTCTCAGCAGCACTTATACTTTACCTGTGCCCAGCCTCTTGATATGCCTGCATCTCAACACCAATTGTCCCTGCTTTCTGGGTGGATGGCCAAATTGGAGCTGCTTTAAAGCCAAGCATGTCCTGGGGCAACAGCTTGGAGAAAGGTTCAGGATTACACATCAGCATCCACCAACAATCAAGACTGAAGGGTTAGTGAAGGAGGGAGGGTGCAGACTACAGAGAGAGGTGTACAGAGTGTGGAAATGCAGTGCTCCCCACAACTGCACTGTTGCTACTTCTTCACATGCACCCTGCAAAGGGGTTGTGGCCTTTAAAGGGTTCTGCCCCTGCTTGCTGTATGATGCACTGCCCCTGAACTTGGGACACAAACATCTGGAATGTGTTATCCCCAGGAGCTGCCTGCTGCATGCTCATCAATTCCTTGCCTGTGTCCTGAGGTAACACACCTCTAGGTGGAGAAAAGGACTTTGTAGGGAAACATTTCTACTTTTTCCATTCTTTGAAAGACACTGGTGAGCAGGTAGCCTTCACCCACAGCCTACCCTTTTACCCCAAAGGGCTCACCTCCCTGTTCACATCCATCCAGAGACTCATCTCTCTTCCAGGTGCCCTCTCAAGCCTCTCCACACTCCCTTGACACGCGCCACACTAAAACACATTTAGCTGATGCACAGTAACCAGCCTCGGTGTCCCTGGATGTGGCTCACCCCCCTCTTCTGTGAGGCCTGTTTTATGGTCCAATGGGTCTGGCTGGTGATCAGCTCGTACTAGGCAGCATTTGTTGCAGTTCCAGAGATGCTGCATGGTACCTTCACACTAGAAATGAGTGAGCTCTGGCAGCACACTTCCCACAGCCTCCCTTCCTAATGTAGATGTCCCTCTCAAAAACCTCCAAAAAGAGAAGTGCCTTGTGCTAGGTTCATTTGAAATTGATGTGTTCTGTGCACACAGGATAGTTTCTTTGGCTATATCCCAAATGGAGAGTTTCACTGTGACTTTTGACACCTTTCAGCAAGATCTCAAAGTCCAATGAAGTGGCTGTATGAAAAGCCATGGGAAGTTGAGCTCCAAGAACAGAGGCTGCCTTTCAAGCTCATGTTGCTGCTCCTTGGTACACAGCTGCTCTGAATGACAAAACTCCACAGGAAAGATGAAATTTGAGGATGTTTTGCTGGAAACTGGGGGCTTTGGCAGATTCCAAATTTTGATTTTGGTTATTCTCTGCCTCCCGAGAATCAACCTTCCCATGCATTTTCTGCTGCACAATTTTCTTGCTGCTACCCCCTCTCATCACTGCGCAATTCCACACCAAGAAGCATTTGTGAATCTCACAATGGAGGAAGTCATACTCATCAGCATCCCCCGGGAGCCTGATGGCACTTTCAAATCCTGTGAGATGTTCTCACAGCCTCAGTTTCACCTGCTGCTCAACTCCTCTCTGCAATCAGAAAACAAATCGATCATCCAGCCCTGCCAGCATGGATGGGTCTATGACCACTCACAGTTGACCTCCACCATCTCCACCCAGGTAATGCCTGGCCTGTTATCTACCCAAAATTGAAATTAGATCAGTGCTTTGAGGAGCAGACGGACAGGTATTTGCTGGGTGCACAGAATCATAGGGGAATCTGTGCATTGTAAGCAGTGGACATGAACTGTTTAGAGAAGATATCCTGGGAGGGGGAAGTTCTCTGAAGCTCAGAGAAGCCAACATTTTTTGATGATGATGATGATGATGATGATGGTGACGATGATGATGATAATGATGATCATGATCATCTCATCTTGCTTAGATTTCTGGCCAGCGTTTCTTGTTATAATCACCTTAATTTCTCCAGATGACAGAAAGATTCAGGAGGGGAGCAGGTGAAAGACACAGGTACAGGATTTTCTCTGTGTGAACCACATGGCATTGCACAGGATTGCACCCTGTCAGGGTTTCATAAGAGCCCATTACTTCCTTTCTTGATTTTCCAAATACATTTTAACCTCTATTCCCCTGGTCACCCCTCCTCACTGATCTTCATCTTCCTCCTTTTCTCCACAAGGTTGTACTGCCTGTCTTCTCTTACCACCAATATCTCTTGCTGTCAAATCAGATGAGCCCTCCAAGGGTCTCCCAGTGAGATGCAGCATGCTGGCCAGCCATAACCTTGAGCCTGCCCAAGGTCCCAGTCCGTCAAACATTAACCACCCACCTTCTGAAACACTTTTCCAGGGCTAACAATGATACCTCTGGGTGTTAATGCTACACTTTCCTTGAAAAACATCCCAAATCACAGGCGTCTTAGGGAGGGGAACAATTTGGTCAGGCAAAAGGGTCACAGTTGGAGATGATAGTGCTCACTGTCTCAGGGAAAAGTCAGCCTAGAGCTGGTGCCTCTTCCCTACTACCCAACCACTCCTACTTTCATGAGGCACAGATGTGAGGGTCAGATGTGCCTCATTTCTGCACTGCTTCAGGGAGAGAGATGCAAGGCAGTCTTGGGGAAAAGGCAGAAGGAAGTACCCAGCAGCACGGAGCCTCATGATGGTGCACCCATGGTGCAGTGGCCTCAGGACCTGTTCAAGGAGCCAGGGCTTTCTCTGGAGTCTTGCTTTTGTAGCAGGAAAAGTTGCTCAAAGTCTGGCTTTGTGTCTGGGTTGATGATTAAATTAAGTTTTGCACATATAGAAAATTAACTCTGCAGCTTGGCCACAGATTTCTGTAATGATTAGTGACATTTGCACCTGCAAGCAAGCAAATTTATGTTCATTAATTTAATTAGGATGAATGTCTAAACCAACTTTTTAGTAAGAAGTCAGCATTAAGAGCAACTATTTGGTCTCACTTCCCCTTTGCCCTTCTTCCTCTCTGCACAGAAAACTTCAAAGGAAACTGGCCAGGGCAACAGAAACTGGGGTATCAACATGACATTCCCTAATGTGGGCTGAGGCATGTGTTACAGCTCCTGGCAATGTGGCACCCTGCAAATGCCCACCTCACCAGGGCAGTTTCACTGAGATGCCAGAGGGATCTGGGGGGAACATGGACCTGGGCAAGTATTGCAGGGGTCAGGAGAAGAAAAAAGGGAAACTCTCAGTGCATGGTACCAAGGGAAGTTTTCTGACGCCCAGCTGTCTCCTGACATACACTAAGCACAGCATCACCAGCCAGTCAAGAGAGGGGATTGCCCCACTCTGCTCTGCACTGGTGCAGCCTACTCGAAGTCCTGTTTGCAGTTTTGGGCACCACAATACAAAAAAGACCTTAAGATACTAGTCAGTGTCCAAAGAAGGGCCATGGGGATGGTGAAGTATCTGGAGGAGGAGAAAGCTGTTTATAGGGTGCAGATGAGGTCACTTCATTTGATCAGCCTGAAGAAGAGGAGACTGACAGGTGACCTTATTGGGGTCTTCAACATCTGCATGAGGGGAAGCAAAAGGGCAAGTACCAATCTCTTCACTTTTGTGACCAGCGACAGAGCTCAAGGAAATGGCATGAAACTGAGTCAGGGGAGGTTTAGGCTGGATATCAGGAAAAAGTTTTTCACCCGGAGAGTGGTTAAGCACTGTAACAGGCTCCCCAGGGAAGTGATCACAGCACCAAGTTGGTCTGAGTTCAAGCAGCATTTGGACAATGCTCTCAGGCACATAGTGTAATTCTTCAGTGTCCTGTGTAGGGCCAGGAGTCGGACTCAATGATTCTGATGGTCCCTTCCAACTCAGTTTATTCTGTGATTCTATGATTCTATGAAGTGTTCACAGGGAGTCTGTCACAGTGGGGATAGATAACTGTGATTTTCATACAATTCAGCTTCACATTTTTCGGTACTTCAGCACTGTCCTATGTGCATTTTAGTGTAGGACTCTACCCCTCAGTCATATTCAGCAGATACAGATTGCAAGACATGTTGACTGACCACTGCAGTGAAGGGGTGTGAAAAGGCAACAGAGACTGAACTAGGCACTGTCATCTTGGCCTTGTGTTTCAGTGGGACCTCGTGTGTGAGCAGCGTGGACTGAACCAGGCAACAGCAACCTTCTTCTTCATCGGCGTTACGGTGGGGGCTGTGGTATTTGGATACCTTTCTGACAGGTTTGACCCCTTTCAGGTTGTTCCTTTAGGGCCTCAGTTTCATGACAAGAATTTCACAAACCTGTGACCTGCAATAGACAATCAGAGGGGCAAAGAATGGAGAATAGACAACTGCAAAAGAGAATCCAGCCTCTCACTTGAAAATGGGATTCAGGTCACACTAGGAAGCAATGCAGGGGGTAAATGTATCATGGATCAGTGAGGCAGCAGCCCACCAGAGAAGCAGCTCTGGCCCTGGTTAGGAGTCAGATGCACTGACTGTGCAGGAACAGTAAAAACATAAAAAGAAATCCAGTCTGCAAGACCATTTAAAAAAAAAAAAAAATGTCTAAATAAGAAGAAAGCTGGTTGAAACAAAGCTCAACAAAGAGGTTAAAGAGTTAACTCTTGCAAGTTATAGACATATTGACTAATGACAACCAAGTGACGGGCTCAGAGCAAATGCATGCCACAGCTCAGAAGAATAGTCTCCAGCAAGGAAAACCTGATTCTGCCATGACTAAACAATCAGGGTAAAGCAGATTCTTATAAGCAGGGAAGTATTCATCAAGAAAGAGCTGAAGCAATGAGGAAAACAGAAATAAACCCGCTCTCTGTGGTTAAATATTGGAATGTGACAATATAAATCTGAAGAAAAAAAAAATTGATAACCTAGAAAGGCATCAAGTAAGAAATTAAACATTTTTGCAAACAGCAGAACCAGGAAACCCACTAGAGAACACAGAGTGGAGATGCGCTATTCACTATACACTATTCATTATTTATGACTGGGGTTCCTGTGCAGGAAACTCCTTCCCCTGGGAGCAAGCATGCATTAGTGTACAGAAAGTCAGGAAATTCCTGCAAAGGGGAACCAGGTTCACAGTATGAAGGACACAGAGACTTTAGTGCTCAAGATGGGAATTTTTACATCCATATCATTGCACATGAGTATAGGGGTATACTTTTACGAGGATCGGAGACACCCAGCTGATCAAACTGTGTATCTTGGCTTTGTTTCTACAATAGTTCTATAGCACCGTTGGAGGGAGATAAATTCAGAATCAAGAAAAGGAGCAGTACAACATAAGGCAGAAGAAAAGGTCTCAGCACAAAATGAAAATCATTTCTTTTACAAATGGATTGTGAGGGAAAAAGAACTAGGAGAAGATGAAGGTATTAAAGGAGCATCTGGAAATAAAAAGTGTAGTGTGAAAGATAAATGAGCCTGTGCTCACAATGAGAAAACATGTAGGGGCAGGTGTTGGAGTTGGAGCTTTGAAATAAGATGATAGAGGAAGGCAGAGACCAATACAACAGGTGAATACCAGTTAATTTCCAAGAACAGGGAGTGATTATCCTAGAGCCCTCCCTTTGCAATGGAAAAGCTGGAACAGTTGGCATTGTGTGATCTCCATGGCAGAGGGCTAGGATGGTATTACATTTCGAATCAGTTTTAAACTTGTCTCCAAATCATATCTTGGGAACTAAATGCCAGGCAGTCTGACATCTCTCTGTACCAAGCAAATTGGCAGAAACTACTCTGAAAGACTGATCCAGTGTCCCATGATAGTCCATGATAGGACTCACTAGTGAAAAATCAGCTGGTTTTTTTTTCCAAAGATCCATGCCTTACAAATGTACTGGATGTTTTTGCATGCACTAACAGGCATGTCAACAGTGGAGACACCACCCACATGATATCAAGAAGTCTCCTTACCAAAGGCTCCTAAAGAAAAAAGTCAGGAGGGAGAAAGGAGATGTAAGTGCTCCATTGTGACAAGGAAGGGACCTGTGCTTGGATTTGTGCACTTTTCAGCACTTTTGTAACTAATCTGGAAAGAGAGCAAGTGCGAAGGTGATTCTGAGTGGCCAGTCTGGTAGAGATGAAATCTGAGTGTGGAGAATTGCAGAAGGAGCTAAAGAACTATGTGACTGGATGGGAGAATCAGAAGCCAAAATTTCAGGTCAGATTAATGTTAAAATGGAGGCTCTGACCTGACCATAGCTACTCAATAAGAAGTCTTTGGTGTTATGAAAAATGCCATTTTGCTCTAGGCAAACATCCACGCGGCAGTGTATAGTGGCTGGAGAAGCAAGTGGAAAATCAAGAATCATTAGGAAATTAATATAAAATTAATATCAATATTAATATCACTATGCAGTAACATGTAAATACATGTTGGTCCCGTACTTGAATTCCATGTGCAGTTTTGATCTCCCTCCATGCCACTTCCCCATCTCAAAAGAATACAGAAGAAATGGACAAAATCTGAAGAATATAACAAAAAAGACAAAGTTAAGGATGGACTTCCAACCAATAAGACTAGGACCTTCAGTCTGCTCGAGTGGCAGCTAACAAGTATTTGAAATCAGCTGAGCCCTCGAGAGCAGCCTAAAGCAGAGCTAAGGGTGCACTGCCCACCTGAACTCCATGGCCAGGGCCTACAGCTCCTGTCAGGAAAGGCCCATGTAATCACAGTGTGGAGGCAGCACACCCAGTAAATTTGGCAGATCAGATGCCATGCCCACATCTCCCCTATCACCTTCTTAAAGTTGACTTCCCATTAGCAACAATTCTCTCATAGATATGAGATCCCACTTCTTCGTGATTACAGTGAGGCAGAGATTTGATCTCTGGTGCTCCAGGGTGAAAACAGCCTGGTCCTGGCATTTTGCTACTGTTCAGGTTTGGTTTTCTGCTAGGTCATGACAAATATTTAGATGAGAGAACAACTCTACTGACAAATTTTACCCTAGTAAAATTCTAACAACCTTCACTCTGAACATGCATATGCAAAAATACATATTGTTTCTGTTATTGTCTGCTCCTTTCAGAAGACTCCTTTTGTACCTTGTCCATATACTGAATTGGCTTATTGATGCTTTGGCAGACTTCCAGATTGTGGTGGGGGTTTTTTTGTTTTTTAATGAAAATGTATTTTTTTAATTCATTTTTATGCTCGTGCACTTGTCTCCTTTAATTGTATTTTCTACAATCTTTCAGAGCTTGTGCTTTCATACCACTACCTTTATAGACAATTTTAACAGTATTATTTCTAGAAGCCTCCCTGTATCCTGCAGTTCAATCCTGCCAGCTCACCTTTAGTTTTGCTAGTAAGTGGTGTGCATTTTATGAGAGAGTCTAGTAATGTGTCCTTACATAGCTGTCTTGAGTATTGCAGGAAACCTCATTGTTTTATATCCTTCTTACTGTACTTTCAAGAAAAATCTTCATTTAAAATATGTATCTTCCTTCTGAAGCAGCATCCTAGTTACAGGACTAGTTTATCACTATGTAGGCATAACCACAACCGTGTATTCTACGCCCTCTGTGTCATTTCTGAAGAACTGTTAATAATGGGTCATTTGCAGCTGCCCAGGGTACACCTGACACCTCAAACTACAAGCTGGGTGTTAAAGAACTCTCTGAGATAGGGGAGTGTTACTGTCTTCACACCAGTGACTCAGCTGTGATAACTCCCCTCTGGGATGTACATCAAGCGACTGACACCTTGCACTCCATTTTAATTAAGTAGAGTAGAAGCACAAGCAGACATGTTTGTCTCTGTGAGTCTGTATATATACATGTGTATTTGTGTGTATTTATTTTCTGTATTTCTCCACACTGTCCACACAGGACTCTAGATGTGGTGTAAGATACTATGACTATGACTTTTGAAACCCTCAGGGAACAACCTCCTCAGAGACCCCTTAGGATGTCAGGGATGTTTGCACATGTGGGCTGACAACTGGATTCCTTTGTTTTCCTTCTATGAAGCAAGTTCAAAGTGTCATAACTTTCTCTCATCCTTGGTGGCAGTGGCTGGCCCTGAGTGAGCCATGGGAGAAGGACAAGCTGAGTCAGTCATGGAGACAGCCATTGGAAAGAGCAGGGTGTGCCAGCAGCAGGGGATTTCAAGCTGACATCTCTGCTTTTGATGGTGGTGTTGGCCAGGGGGGCCTAATTTCCTGTTCTGATCAGTACTGCTTTTTCCACTTGGAGAGTCCCATGCCCAATGCTTATGGGACAGGCTGGCTCTCTGAACAGAAGTGCACCACTGTGGCACCAGCCATACCCAGAGCCATTTCCTGCTCTCCAGGATGTTGCATCTTTCATTCCTTGCAGAACAGGCAATATTTTAACTTTCCTCTAAAATCCCTGGTTTGCCCATTTCAAACCCTACCCCTGTGACAGATTTCCAACCACTGTAACCAAGCCTGTGCTTGTGGCAGGTTTGGACGGAAAATGATGCTTCTGCTCTCACTTATGTGCTCTTTTGTATTTGGGATGCTGAGTGCTGCCTCCACCTCCTACAGCATGCTGGCCATCACACGGACTCTCACTGGGGTGGCCCTGAGCGGTGTCTCCCTGATTGTATTGCCTTTGGGTAAGTATGTCAGGGTTTGTGGGTGTCTGGTTGCACAGGGGGACTTTGACAGACAGTGGGTAGGAAGGGACTTAGTCTACCAGACATAGTAGAGTTAGTAGGAACAAGAGTCTGGAAATTGTTATGTATGCAATTTCATTACAGGCAGCCAAAAGAACATCCCTCTTGGAAGGATCCAAGAATCACAATTTTTTGTTAGTCTAATTAATATTTTAACAGTCTAATAAACTCATAACCACTTTTTAGTACTTCTGTTGCAACATGAATACTAGCAACCCATGCTACCCAATTCCTGTTACTGGTCATCAGTAGTACAATAAAAACCACAGACCAAAGTATCTGCCCCTGTCCTTTGATACAGAGTTCTCACCCTTCAAATGTACATTTAACAATTTAACAATTCAGCAGCATTGCCCCGTCCTCAGCGCAAGAAGGATGGTGTGTCATTTATGGGATGTTTCTGCTTCCCTAGTCTCAGGTTTGCTTCATTTTTTCTAAGTTTCCAATCTTTATATTTCACAAAGAGAAGAACCATCAAAAAAGAAAAAATATCATTCAGAGCCAGGCAAAACAAGGCAATTATATCATAAAAACAAGATCCAAACTTCAAGGTTCCCACTGGGTCATTTTGTAGATACAGTTGGGACATACAGGGCAAGAGCTGTAGTACCCAAGAGCAAATTACAGGTGCAGCAAAAATTTTTGCTGATCTAGAAAAAATCAAGCTAAAATGGCTTCAATACTAGAAAAGACCATACAAGACATGACAAATCCCCAGGGTCTATGGGATCCCTATATCTTTTACGGTTATAAAGGTTGATGTCTGCAAGACAAAATAGAGCTTGGGAGGGACATTGCGGAATGTTAAAGGTTGTAGCAAGATAGAATAATAGAATCAGCTAGGTTGGAAAATACCTCTGAGATCACAGAGTCCAACCTTTGACCTAACACCACCCTGCCTACCAGACCATAGCACTAAGTGCCAAATCAAATCTCTTCTTAAATACCTCCAGGGATGGTGATTCAATGACCTCTCTGGGCAGCCCATTCCACTGATTGCACTGCTCAATCACGCTTTCTGTAAAGAACTTCTTTCTAATGTCTAACCTAAATGTCCCCTGGCAGAGCTTAAGCCTGTGCCCTCTTGTTCTGTTGCTGGTTGCCTCGGAGAAGAGACCAACCTCCACCTGGCTACACCCTCCTTTCAGTGGTTGTAGAGAATGATGAGGTCACCCCTGAGCCTCCTCTTCTCCAGGCTAAACAACTCCAGCTCCCTCAGCCACTCCTCATAGGATTTGTACTCCAGTCCCTTCACCAGCCTCATTGCCCTTCTCTGGACCTGCTCCAGCGCCTCGATGTCCTTCCTGAACTGAGGGGCCCAGAACTGACACAGCACTCGAGGTGCAGCCTCACCAGTGCTGAGTACAGAGGAAGGATCACTTCCCTCATCCTGCTGGCCACAGTTCCTGATAGAGGCCAAGATGCCATTGGCCTTTTTGGCCACCTGGGCACATGCTGGTTTGTATTCAGCCTCCTGTCAATCTGAACCCAAAGGTCCCTTTCTGCCTGGCTGCTCTCCAGTCACTCTGTCCCCAGCCTGTAATGCTGCAGGGCATGTTGTGGCCAAAGTACAGGACCCAGCACTTGGTCTTGTTAAACCTCATCCTGTTGGATTTGACCAGGTCCCTCTGCAGAGCCCTCCTACCCTCCAGTAGATTGACACTCCCTCCCAGCTTGGTGTCATCTGCAAATTTGCTAATGATGGATTTAATCCCCTCATCCAGATCATCAATAAAAATATCAAACAGGACTGGGCCCAACACTGATCCCGTGGGGACACCACTGCTGACCAGCTACCAACTGGGTGCAGTTGACCACTCTCTGGGCCCAGCCATCCAGCCAGTTCTTAAGCCAGCAGAGTCTCCAAGCCATGGTCTACCAGTTTTTCCAGGAGTATGCTACGGGAGACAGTGTCAAAGGCTTTGCTGAAGTCCAGGTACACACATCCACAGCCTTTCCCTCATCCACCAGGCAGGTTGCCTCATCATAAAAGGAGATCAGGTTGGACAGGCAGGTCCCACCCCTCCTAAATCCATGCAGAAATGGCCAGATTAAGTTCAAATTGTACTTTGGTCTCTCTAATTTTTTTACTACAAGCCATGACAACATTCTCAAACACTTTGTGAGTTGCCTGCCCTTTTTTCCAAAGGTGGTAAACTCTCTTTTTTCCCCTAAGTTCCTGCAAAAGTTCCCTGTTCAGCCATACCAGTTGTCTTCCCTGCTGGCTCACCTTTCAGTACGTTGGAACAGCCTGCTCCTGCACCTTCAATATTTCTTTCTTGAAGTATGTCCATCCTTCCTGGACCCTTTTGTTTCTCAAGGCTGTTTCCCAAGGCACTTTCTGGATGAGCCATCTGGATAGGACAAAGTCTTTCCTCCAGAAGTGCAGGATAGAGCTTTTGTTGACAGCCTGCCCTGTTTCACTGACTATGGAAAACTCCATCATCTAGTGGTCGCTGTACCCTAGACGGCCTCCAACCACCACATCTCCCACCAGCCCTTCTCTGTTTGTAAACAGCAGATCTGGTGGGGCCCTACCCCTGGTAGGTTTATTTATCAGTTGCGACAGGAAGTTATTCTCTATATGTTCCAGGAACCTCCTGGACAGCTGTGCTGAACTCCCAGAAGACATTCAGCAGGTTAATGTCACCCACAAGAGCAAGAGCTGGTGATTTTGAAATATCCGCCAGCTGCTTGTAGAAGAATTCATCCACCTCTTCATCCTGGTTGGGTGGTCTGTAGCAGACTCCTACCAGGATGCTGGCCTTGATGGCCTTCCCCCTGATTCTTCTCTATAGGCTCTCAACCTTTTTGTCACCGACCTTGAGTTCTACAGAGTCAAGAGACTCTCTAACATACAGAGCCATTCCTCCACCTCTCTTACACTGCCTATCTCTCTGGAAGAGCATGTAGCCATCCATGGTAGCATTCCAATCATGCGAGTTATCCCACTACATTTTCATGATGGCATCTACATCATATCTTTCCTCCCACATGATGACTTCCAGCTCCTCTTGTTTGTTATTCATACTGTGTGCATTAGTGTACATGCACTTCAGCTGGGCTGCTGATTTATTCTTAACCCTTCGGCTTATCTCTGGAGAGCCTGGTCTCATCCCCTTCTCCCTTCAAACTTAGTTTAAAGCCCTCTTGATCAGCCCTTCCTAGTTGTAGGCTAGAGTTTTTTTACACTTGTTAGACAGGTGAAGTCACCTGACTCTAGCAGGCCTGGTAGCATAGAAGTTTCCCCATGATCAAAAAATCAAAGTTCTGTCAGTAGCATCAATTCTCAAGCCACTTATTGATTAAATGGGTTTTTCTGCCCCTTTCCTCATTCATCTCCACTACTGCAGGAACTAAGATGAACACCACCTGGATTCCTGATTTGTTAACCAAATGACCCAGAGCCTTAAAGCCCTTTTTAATTGCCCTGTACCTCTTTTATCAATCCCATTACTAGCAACCTGAAAAACCATCAGTGGGTAATAGTGACAAGGCTGAATTAGCTCAGGGAGTCTTCTGGCAATATGCCTTACCCCAGTCTGGGGAGGCAGCAGACTTCCCTGTGGGATCGGTCCGACCCTCAGTTCACCTCAGAAGGGAGTCACCTCCTACAACTACCCTTCTTTTTTTTCTTAATAGTTGAATGTGATCTGTGTAGCAGGTAGAGTGCCATGGGAAGACCCTCTAGACAGATCTTTTTCATGAGTGTCCTCTGTCTGACCCTCTAGATGCAGGGCCTCATATCTATTCTTAGGGGCACCCGGGGAGGTGCTGGGGGTTGGGCAGGGATTCTTTTACCTCTCTGATCAGGAACCTCCTTCCAGATGTCCAGATTTTTGGAGGAAAATTGGCTTTTTTAGTTCACACAGACAAAGAGAACACCATCTGTCTTTACATGTGCATTAGTATCCACACCAGGTAGATTCCATGTGAATGACAATTCATCTTAATATCTTTAATCTGAAATAATGAGTGGGCAGAGAAATGGGACACTGAGCAGACAAGATGATTAGGGGGGGGAATATTTTTCATAAAGAAGAACATTTGAATTCTCTTGAATAGGATTAAAAAAAAAAAAAGGAATCACCTTAGAGTGTCTTTAGCAGTTTCATAATATATGTGCAGTATTTATATATTTTTTAAGGTTTAATTTAGTTGCTTTACAAGAGGTTAAGAATTATGAATTAATGTTTTAAATGTTCCAAATATTGGCCAAACAGTGGAACCTTGTGAAGGAGAAGACCAGGGATGTTATATTGATTTGCCCTTGTTAAAAAGCCCTGCAGACCCCTTCCTGGAGAACCCCTGTGTGTCCCAGCTGAGTGCTGCCTCTCTCTTGCAGCCATGGAGTGGGTGGACATACAGCACCGCACCTTCACTGGGATCCTGAGTAGCATCTTCTGGAGCATTGGGAACATGCTGCTGGCCCTGGCAGCATACTTGGTGCGGGAATGGCACTGGTTGTTAGTAGCTGTAACGGGACCTTGTCTTCTGAGCATGGTCTGCCTGTGGTGAGTGCCGTGTCCGGGTGGCTGGTGGGCAGGGGAGCAGGCTGTGATTTGCCTCCTCTGCTCTGGGAGAGTGCCAAACACCTCAACACTGACCCTAGGATTCATTCCAACAACTTCAAGAGCAGCAGGACTCATCTGTGTCCTGTACTCAGACTGCCCATGCACATCAGCTCTTGAAAACAAGAGTGGCCTGGGTTTCATTTCTCCAACAAGACCAGGACCCACGGTCACACCACAGCTTTGGGGACGAGGAGGAGGCAGGACTGGGGCTGAGGCCAGACATTTGGATGACAGGTTGCAGCACAAGGGAGCAGGATTTGGTGCTGCAAGCTCTGTCAGACATGGCTCAGAGCAAAGAAAAGATACCCAAACAAAGGGAGGCAGGACCAGATCCCTGGTTTTAATCCTTAGTAAACTCAAGATAAATAATTTATCCATCCTCTGTCCCCATCTTACCGGGAAGGGTACTTTTGGCACCAGTTTTTCCATGAGTGCCAATGACACCTTCAGGCTAGGTCAGGTTCATTTACCTCTGCACTTCTCATGGCATTTCTCAGCTGTGTAACCATTCTGATGTGCCAAACACACCTATGGTCTGTGAGGTGTCTCCCTCCAATAGCATTATTTAAGAAATATCTGACATGTCCTAAGGCTTAAAATGGGGGATGGTTCATTTAATAGAAGAAACTTAGACTTTTTTTCATATAGTAATATAAACTGGAATACAGAGTTCATTCACTGTAATTGGATCAACTTACTTGACAATCCAAAGCAGTCTTTTGAATAAGCAGCTCCATCTCCTCGCTGGAAAAAAAGTCTTGTGCTGAAATAAGCAAGCCGGTATTCCCACAACTGGCATGCTGAAAGCATTTAGAAATGTGGGTCATGTCTCCTTCACCTTAGGGTGGTTGCTTTGGACATCAGCATGGTGCTGGATCACACTGCATAAACCACAGATGTGTCCCTCAGGGTGATGGGTAGCTCTCCCAAGGATTACCTACCATGCAGAACAAGTTTTGGTTGTTAGACACATGGGTCCAAAAATTATGTGCATCATCACTGAATAGAAAGAGTGATACCCAAATGTGCCTTTCAGCTGCTATCAAGAATGCTTTTCATGGCTATGTTTTGCTTGCTTACTGTGTTTGTCCATCAGCATGAACCAGTAGATTAAATAGCTGCACAGATCTAGCACAAAAATCTCAAATAGTTCTTACTAAAAATGGGGTATAAACTGATACTGTTATTATTCAATGGCTAAAGAAAGATGTACTTGTTCACTGGTGATGTGGGCCTTCTGGCAAAGAGTAATATCTGATCTTTCACAGATCAAGTCCAACACAACTAAAATATGTGTTCTGCTACCTTTTTCAGTTTGAGGGTTTTTGCTCTCTTTTTAAGCCAACCAGTCATAAAAAACTGCGCCCTTGGATGTGCTGAAATTCACAGATACATTTAGACCCACCCTTTCCATGATAGCTGGGTTTTTTTCCTCTTATTATATCTTTTAGAGAGATTAATTCTCCAACAAATTACGCCTTAGTCTGATCAAACTTCAACCACCCAAAAGGCCATTGATTGGCAGATAATTAAAAGACCCAGGAGCATGAGATTAAAGTCTAATTTAGCATTCTGTAGATACTATTGACACAATGTCAGAACTCAGTGGAGACATTAGATAACCAAAAGACATAATGTTACACGCTAGAGACAGCGGCAATGAGTACAAAATGCCATCTCTCCTTCTTTAGATTTTCCAGTGTGCACTGGGTTCTAAGCTTGTGGGAAGGAGATGAAAACTTTCAACAAGACCAGCTCTGTACATGTTTTTTTTCTGCATGTCATTTTCAGTTACTGCTTGAATAGTGACAGCAGTTGTTCGTTAGTTTTGTTGTAATCTGATTAAGGGCACAAACACCTTGTAGGGGTCTGGTCTCAGATCATTGTAGTGGGAGACTCCAATGAGAGACTCCGACAAGTGTGTGACCTCAGAAGACCTCAAACCCACAGATCTCCAGGGTTGTAAGTCTTCCCATTGAAAGTTTCCATGAGAATGGAAAATTCTGGCTTTTAGTCCTCTCAGATTTGGATACCAGTAGGTAGGTGTTGGCTGCTCTAGCAGGACATAGACACTGTGGGGTATTTCCTATGTCTGCTGGATCCTGACTGCTGTGTGCACCCACAAAACACCACACACACTCGAGGCCAAGTGAGCTGCACTGTGGCCTGTGGAGCTCCAAGCCAAACAAGAGCCATGTAGCCATGAATTGCACCCTGATGCAAGACTAGAGAGAAGTCCAAGAAGAGGGAGTTGCAGATGCTAGTTTAAGACAAGCACTGGATCTTTTGCTGGGACAGAAAAATAAGAATCACAAGACTCCTACCCTACACAGGTCTGCTAAGCAGACCTTCTTGAGTAGCTAATTAGTTCTACAGCAGTATAGCATCCATGGTCATTCAGTGACCAGCATGGACACTTCGCAGAGGGCTTCAGTCTCAATGATTTAGACCCCAGTTTACTGTCTTGTGTAGAAGGTTTTGATTAATGTGAAAAACAAATAATTGAAGCAACTAACACAGTAAGTGCAGGGCTCACTACGTCCTTTTTACACTGTGATTTTTAATACCTTACAATTTCAAAGTTTAAAAAATCCCAAAAAGCACAAATGTGTAAACTCTCTGGGGCCAATTTTAATTGATAAAATTTTGAAATTTCAACAAGCTTAAAAAATTCAAGCTTTGATCAAAGATCACATGATTAAAATTTTTGCTAGACATACTTCAATTAACAGATTGCACTCCTTAGGAGTAGAAGAGCATATATGTGTAAAACGGGTGTCCCATTACTCGTATTCTCATGCACCACAGTTCCTATTTTTAACTGAGGTTTAAGTTCCATAAAGATGCCAGAGCCATTAATGTGGGGCGGAAAACATGCAGCACCAACAGGAACACTGTATTCTCTCCTTGCACCAGGTGGGTCCCAGAGTCTGCCCGGTGGCTCATAGCCAGAGGCAAAGTAAAGCAAGCTCACAGGCATCTGCTTAGATGTGCAAGAGTTAACAGAAGGAAAGATTTTGCTGTCTCACCAGAGGTAAGAAACTGAAGATCCAGAAACATGTTCTTCCTTTCCCACATTCTCTCTATATATTTTAGTTCTATTTGATACCTGAAGCAATGCTCAGCCTGCAGTGTGATCTGTGGGGCACTGTGGTCCACAGGGTGACATGCTCCTTTTTACTCTAGAGAGCAGCTATATTCACTCCTAAAGATAAAGCAGCAGCCCAGCTCCCACAAGGCCAGAAATCCCCTTCATTAAGTGCAGTGTCTTTCCACTCATTATTGCCATGACATGAGGCCTCAGTGGACTGAACACTAGACTACATACACAGTGAGAGAGAAGTGCAGTCTGAGGAATTAAAGCAGAGGCATCACTGCCATCAAAGAGAAGAGAGTGTGCAGTTGCACAAGGAACATGTGCAATTTTGTGATAGCCTTGTTTTGGTCACTGTAGTGTTTGCCAAGTGTTGGTACAGTGCTGGCAGAAAGCAGACACACATTAATAGCATGTAGGTAGCATATTTTGTCTCTTATTGCATTTGAGATACTGCATATAGTATTACCCAAAAATGCAGAAGCTAGTCAATCTTAGGTTGCATTTAGTGTATATATGAAACTGGCAGACTGTCAGCAACAGTGCCCCAGTGGTCAGTGTGGGCATAAAGAACATTCAGCATAATCAATTTTTTCCCCTGGCTAAAACTTTGCTTTCAATTCAGTCATAGTACTTTAGCACTTTTAAAGGGTGAGTGTCGCGGTCCAGTAAGGGAAGAAGGAATGATCCACACAGGGAAGGCTGTGAACAGATGTGCACAAGTGTGAACACTTTATTAGGGGCACATGGGACTCTTATAGGGTTCGGTTGGAGGATTCTAGAACTTGGGTGGAGTTAGGGGCAGATTGCAACACAAAAGGAAAAGGGAAGGAGGGCTTTTAACTTATAAGGGAAAACTGGGGGTGGCTTAGCCTTATAGGGTGGTGCTGCGCTGCACCACGGGCCAGCCAATGGGGTTTTAGGGGTACAAGAACCAATCAGGGGCTGTAACTGGGGTTCCCAGAACCAATCAGAACACTTGAACATACAGAAGTAATAGAATGGTAATAATTACCTATCTAATACATCTTTTATCCTAACTATAACACCTGAACAGCAGAAAAACTTGCAAAAACCCTATGGCAAAGGGTATGTAGCTGGTGGTTGTGGCAGTCTCTAGTTAGCAGCAGACAGTTTCGTCCATTGGTAAAAATTATCCTCTTGGCAGTCCCCAACAGGTGTCCCTTACAGGTGCTCCCCCCGACAGGTGAGGCATTGGGCAAAGCAGGTATGCACTCACTGGTTTAAATCTGTTTTTGCTTGACCCTAAAGGTGTAAAGAATGGAGCTAAGTTGCTCAGCTAGATGACTGAACAAATAAAGAGGAAGAAGAACCCTAACAAATTGACAACATTTGATTTTTTAAATGCACTTTCTTAATATTTGCCAAAGAAGTGATTAGTCCTTTTAATTTAGGATGGAATAATGGTGTTGCCTATGTGGTTCTGCAGTGGGGATTAAGTATTTATCCAAAAGCTTTGGCTGAGACTTTGCTTTCTCTGAAGAGGATATTGATTTGAGAGTACACATAACTAGTTAACAGACTCCTCAGGGTTTCTGTGTTTCATAACCTAATCAGTTTTAACTCTCCTACCCTGCATTTGCTGATGATTTTTGGACATAGTGAAGTGAGGCTGTCCTGAGAGAAATTCATCTCTCCCAGCATTAGGTATCCACACCATTACCATCTGAAGCCTCCTTTACAGTCTGCAGTCTAATGACCAGCCGGCAGGGGCTATCAAGCGATCCTCCTGACCAAATGCGAATGCAGTTTGCTCTGGAGTAAAATGATTCCATCATTTCCATTGGAGATCTCCATTCACTACACATGGCAACTACACCATGGCAACTAGCTTAGGTACAGCTGCATTGCAGAGCTGTAGTTGTGTGAAGCTCTTGCATCTCAACCAGTGAGTAGAACTTACTAACTCTCCTGGTACTTATCCCTCAATCAATTGCCAAAAGGCTTTGTGAATAAGCACTTTCTTCTTCCTCATGGGCAGGGTTCACTTCTTGGTGCCTTTTTAATGTATTCTGTGTTTACATAAACAGATGGACAAATAACTACACTTTAAATAAATGCACTCAGAAAATAAAGCATGCAGCTCACTGTTAGCTGCTGTTTGAGATCTCATACAACCACAGACAGCCACATGGTGCATAGGGTAGAACTGGCCAACACTGACTTTGCTAACACTATTATCTGCCAATTCTCTACAATTTCTCTGCCACATGTGGTACGTAGGTAAGTGGGAAGAAGGGGCCATGAGAAGAAAACCTGGTCTAAAATAGTAGGCAATCTGTAAAGTTGTAGCAAGACATGCCTCTGACAATATATGCTCAGAGAATTGTTCTTCAATGGGAATGTATGGAAAATCCAAGGCAGAGTTGAAGCTGGGAAGGGGAAAGTCCCCAGTCTGTCTATGGTTTCGTGTCTGGATCCTAAAAGTACAGCAGCTGAGCTCTTTCCTTCTTTCTGTCTCTCACAGGCTCTGACAAGGATGGCAACAGACAAAAAGCAAGGAGGTAGTTACTTCTATACCAGCTTGTTCAGGACACCAGTCCTGCGGAAGATCTCTCTGTGTACTGGGGTTGTGTGGTAAGTAGTATCATTTCACATGGGGGTTTCATCCCACGTTTCCCCAGAGGGATTTCCCTAAGTCCCATCTCCATACACTCCTTACAGGTTTGGTGTTTCCTTCTCTTATTATGGCATGAGCATGAACCTGACTGGCTTTGGGCTCAACATCTATCTCTCCCAGTTTGTCTTTGGTGTCATTGAGATTCCAGCCAAGCTGATCATGTATGTGCTTGTGAACCGAGTTGGACGGCGGCAGAGTCAGGCGTGGACACTCATCCTGACTGGACTATGCATAGGAGCCAACATTGTCATTCCCAAGTGTGAGATGCTCTTCTGCTATATGTAGTACTTGTTAAAGGGTAGATTTCCATTCTGTGCAGTGCTAGGGAAGGAAAACCATAGATGGTGTTCACAGGCAATTCTGTCTAGAAAAGTCCTCCACCTAAGGAGTATTTATGAGACGAGGTCACTAATGTGGGCTAGCCTTGAATCTGATAGGAATGGATGGTTTCCAGTCACTGTGAAGGGCCCAGTGATAGCAAGATAAAGTGACTGTCTTAATTACAGATGATGTCCAGTGGGAAATGTCAGGATCTATCCTTTCATCATTTCAGCTCCCATTTGGGTAAATACTTTTCAAACTAACAGATCCAGCCTTTGGAGACAGCAGCTCCAAGGCTATGAAGCTCCCTGCTTTGTCAATGGGAGCACTGAACCTTCTCCCTTTACCTGAGGCCACAGGAAGCTTCTTCCTAGAGGCAGCTCTTTGACCATTGTCATACACACCTTTTCTTTCCCCCTAGCCTTCACCTCCTTGCGTTCTGTAGTAGCCATTATGGGCAAAGGCTTTTCAGAAGCTGCGTTCACTACTGTCTACTTGTACACCTCTGAGCTCTACCCTACCATACTGAGGTAAGAGATGTCACTCACCTGAGTGCACACCCAGAGCCTTGGTGGGATGTCGCCCTCAGGTCTTCAACATCAGCATGTGCTGTTGGCCAGACTGGTCCTTTGCCTCTGGAAATAGCAGATTCTAGGATTACACACACTCACAATGAAGGGGCAGAAAGGCACCCTTTTTATCACCTGGATTATGTGTGGTTGGGTTATGTGTGGTTAATTTATGTTGACAGGGAGACAAATGGAAAGGTGAGGAGTATTCTGTGTGGGAAGATTTTTTGAACTCCATAAAGCATATGTGTTTAGTAAAGTCCTAGTTCCCTGTGATCTATCAGCAACTGTTAAATGACACTGAAAATAACTTGAAATACCAAGTTTTATAAGGGACACATACTACCACATGTTTGAGAATCTTTTGGACATCAGATGATACTAAAGCTTTGATTAACTAGCCTTTCAGAAGGAAAAAGCTTATTTGAAATATCTGGGTAACAGTAATATAAAAACAGATTTAGTATCTGCCTAGTTTGGGATATAGCTGGGTCCAGTGGAGAGAACCACCTCTGGTTTCTTTGTGAAAGTCTGAAAAAACCCTCATGAATCACAGCAAGCCTTGTGATTTACTTCACCTCTGCCCCTTTGTGCACAAAGTATCCTTCTTTGCCACATAGTACTTTGGTTTTAATAGTTTGTTGCATGTGGGGAATGATGCATATTTAAACCAAACTGGTAACACCAGTCTGCTGCTTTCCAGCTCAGTTTGAGTTGTATTTTTCATGCTCAAAGACATTGATAAAGACAAAATTATTGGTTCCTTCTGCAGTACTTGCTCGGTATGTGCACAGGCATATTCTGGGGTTCTTATTATCAGTGTGAAATGCCACTCACCTCCTCAAAATTAGGTCTCATTTTTGGTCTCCGCATCAAGCTCTCCTGGGCTTATGGCTACAACAGGACCAAAGATGCCCACAGGTATCTCTAGTGTATGTCTACTGCTTAGAAGTACCTTTTAAAAGATGGAACTTGGGTTTGCTCTCAGCAGGGCAAAGGACTTAGTAGTCTTACTATTAGAAAATGCTCTCAGAGTTTAAGACATTTAAAGTGAAAACAACTTTAGAACAGATAATTCTAGTGTGGAATTGCAGCTTCTTTCTCGTAATAGATATAAATCTGTTTCTCACAGCAGCTGCAGTTGCTGTCTGGGAAATACTATGACTGTAGGAAGACAGGAAGAAAAACAAATCAAAACCTAGGAAAAAACTGGCCGACAAAAAATCTGGGACAAAAAAAGGCTCAGTACTTACAGAAAAATGCAGGGGAAGGGGCAGAGGTCTGCACTTTATCCTGATGTCTGATATGACAGAAATACCCTTCTCTTTCTCATGATGGTCTGCATCTTTCCAGGCAGAATGGGATGGGGTACACCTCCTTCGTGGCACGCCTTGGTGGGGCTTTGGCCCCACTTGTGTTCCTGCTGGACGAGGTGTGGAGGTCTCTGCCAGAGGTGACATACTGCAGTGTAGCAGTGTGCAGTGGCACCGTGGCCTTCCTGCTCCCAGAGACGCTCAACATGTGCCTGCCCGAGGGTATTGAGGACATCGAGAAGGCACAGTGAGTCAGCTCCATCCTGCCCTGAACATGGAGTCTGCTGAGGCAGAGAGGATATAACCCCTCTGTTGCCTGCAATTCCCCATGGCAGTGGATGAAGGGACAGCCCGGTGGTGATCAGACCGTCAGGCTTCCAGCTTTTCTGTCCACCAGCCTAAAAATGCCTTTTTTTTTTTTTCTTCCAGAGTGAAAATGCCACCAGAAATCAGTACTCCCGAGGGCATGCCACTACAGTCTCTGCTGAAATGAGGGACTCCATGGGACAGCCACCTGAGACTGCACAACTGAGCCATGCTCTAGTCTGCCAGTGAAAGAGCCTTTACTGTCTGCCTAGTCTCTCTCCACAGGGAGGTGGGACTGAGGACACTGGAGGAAGGAGGTGGATCATGGAACCAGATGGCTGGACATAACCTACTCTGTAGTGTGGCCAGGAGCAAGAATGCAGAGATCTAACAGGGTATGGAAATAAAGTCACCTTGTGATAAGCTCTTCCAGTCTTTGTCCTTGTTGGACTAGTAGCACTGCACAGCCTTCCAGAAACTACATTCCATTGGTTTACACACCTTGAGAAACACAATGCTGCAGTGAAAATACTGTGTGAATTGTACAAACCCAAACAAGCTGAAATAAATATAATTGGAGGGTGGATAAACCATGAACTGTAGCTACAAATATTTCTTGTATTTAGAAATGGTCTGGACATTCTTCCCACTGAGACTCAAAGCCAGTGAAGCGCACATGCAGGAATCCCACTGAGAAGAGGTTAACTGCAAGCAGTTTCCCTACATACACAAATAAGAGAAAAGCTTTTGCAGATTGCTTAAATCTAGTGTGGATGCAAGAAGGATCCTTTAAGCTAAAAAAACCCCCAAAACCTATAACCAAAACACAAAATCCACCTTGCAAGAGGAAACGTTGCATGGCATGTTGAATAATTCATTATTGTACTTCATTCTGCTTATTGGTCTAATACACTGATCTTCACTTTATGGAATATCTTTTCTGCAAACAACAGAGATGAGCCACCACATTATCTATAATCGTGAAATTATCTATAAATTTTGAATCCTGATAAACAGCTCTTGCCCAAATTGGGATCAGGGAATGGCTTCAGGACCCGAGTCCCAGGCACTCTGTCACTTCCTGGGCTCTGAGATGTTTTAAGCTAAACCACACACAACCCTGTGAAGATAACACACACTGAGGATGCATCTGAAAGTAGGTGGGGAGGCCCCATACAACTGCAGGTCCAAGGGCACCTCCCTAGCAGAAATAAGCTGCCTGGAAAAATTTTGCAGTTGCTATGAGGTAGCAGCTATTTTTATTCATTTTTTTACCATGCACTAATCATGCAACACCTTACCTTGTGCTGTCAAAAAAAGAAAAGGCAATGTGCAAATCATGGCCAACCTGAGTTTCCTTCAGAAAAATGTTATTTGTAGGAAATATGTCACAATTTATAGCAACCAACACAAGTATGCAATACTGATGTCACTATTCATACAGTGACTGTGGAAAAACAGGACATTAACCACCTCAAGAGCTCAAGAGTTTTCATTAATGATCAATTTCTTAAGACAAACCTGATTTGGGGTGGGCAGGAAATCTGATTTCTAGGTTTTGAATTTGTGAGGTATCTTTAGTCTGCTGGAGACTCATTTATGAGGAAGACAGAAGTGATGGTTACAAACAAAAAGACATTTTCACAAACAGAAAGATCAAACTAGGTAACAGTGTATGAGAAGTGAGTCTGTTGCCAAAAACATCAGGATAAATCAAACTCTCTAACAGTATTTTTAGATTTAGAAAACAGGCATTACTTTATTACAGCACTGATTGCACATGGGATCACTCCCCCAAACACACATGCACACTTTCAAAACTTTTCACTATTTATACATTTTAGCAAACCAAGAAATTAATGTTCATTGGCTATAAATTACATCATTCTCTTCATTAATTAATATTCTATGTTCTATTGGTTATTGTTTTCCCTCTTCTCCTGCTAATTAGTCCACATTTTCAGTCTTTATCTTTTTCCCACATAGAGAGGTTTTCAGTACAATTCCTGAATTGCCTTAGTTAGTTTCTTCATCTCAGGGTTCTGCAAAGTGCCCTCGTGGTCCATAAATTCTGCATTTCTTGTGCCCAATTTCAGCAATATATATTGCTCACAGACTTTGCTAACCTCCTCCTAGGTCTGAGATCTTTGAAGCAGATCAAGGTTGCTTTACAATTTTAGCAAAACTTAGTTTCAGTAATTTTGGGGAACTGTGTTCCCACAATAGCACCTTATGATAAACCTTGCTAAATGCTGGCTACAGCAGCATACGAGAGTGGAAAATTACACTGCTTATGATTAATTTAAAAATTAATTACAAAAGTTAACTAAACCAATCAATTAGCAAAGTTATTAGGAAAGTTTTATCATTTCCAACAATTTGAAGAGTCAAACAGGTTAAGAAGGGGAAGATCTAGTGGTTCTCCAGTCCCTGTGTCATGTGTCTCAGAGCGATGATCACCCCCTTGATATGGACAGAAAGCCAAGGTCTGAGCCGGCAGAGAGGAACAGGCAACCCGGCCCTTTCTTCACTTGCTGTCCTCCTTTCAGCAGCAGTTTATCACTCTGGTTTATCCAGATCCCCCTCGAACTGGACACAGTACTGGATGGGTCTGATGGGTCCAGAGGGAACAGCCCCTTCCCTCCACCTCCCCGCTGTGCCCTGTTCGCAGGGCGCTCTCTTCCATGAGGGCTCAGGTCTGAGCCTGCTGGGCATCGCAGAGCCCGCTCCAGCTCCAGCCTCTGTCAGTGCCGATTTTACCCCTTCTGCCCGAAATTCATGGGCGTCCCGTTTTCTCCCGCCTGCCCGGGTCCCGCTGGATGGCTGCCTGCCCCCTGCACGCTGACAGGGCCGCCAACACCCGCAGTGCCCGTGGTCTGCGCGCACAGCACCCGGTCCCAGCGCAGGGTGCCGAGCCAGGATGGGCACCCCGGCCGGGCCCTGAGCACTGTCGGGGGCAGCGGGCGGAGCGGGCCGCGGCAGCACAGCTTGCACCAGGACTGTGCCCGGGGACGGCACCGACCCCGCCCCAAGCACACCGGGCAGCTGCGGGGCCGGCCCGGGGCGGGTGCCCGAGGAGCACGGCCCCGCCCCGGCGGCTCCGCGGCGTCACGGGGCGGGCGGAGCCGCAGCAGGATCGAGATCAGGATCAGGAGGGCGGTTCTGGTTCCGGGTCAGTCCCCTCCCGGGCGGGCTCCTCGGGGGCGGCGGTCCCGGCCATGCGGAGCCGGGCCGGGCGGCGGCGGCCGCGCAGGGCCCTGCCTGGGCTGCGGCGGGGCCCGATGAGCCGGCGGGGGTAGGGCGGGCTGCCCCCTCTTCCCCCCCACCCCCGTCGCCATGTACACCTTCGTGGTGCGGGACGAAGGCAGCAGTGTGTACGCCGAGGTGAGCCGGCTGCTGCTGGCCAGCGGGCAGTGGCGGCGCCTCCGCAGGGACAACCCCCGTTTCAACCTGATGCTGGGCGAGAGGAACCGGCTCCCCTTCGGCAGGCTGGGTAAGGGTCCCCACTGCGGCCGCCCCCGCCTCCTTGCAGCCCGGGGCTGCCGCCGTGCCCTGCCCTCCCCACCCGGTGCAGCAGCGCCGCAGGGCGGAGTCCTCTCCCTGCGCAGCGCGGCAGAGCCCCCGCGGTCCGGGAACCGCTGCCCCCTCACCCTGTCACTGTCCTGTCGCCGGGGCCACCCGTGTTGCCGGGGCTCGGGGCCGCCCTGGCCTCCGTCCCCCAAACAAAGGGCGGGCACTGAGGGGGTCTCTGTTCAGCGACTTCCCGACCCTCGGCAGGGCTCTCTGCAGTCCCTGCTGGCGTCAGCCGGGACTCGAAGGATCGCCTCCTAAGCTCCCCGAGGGTGTTTCCCTGGGGTCCCCTAAACACCCCCCTCCCAGCTTTCAGGCTGCGCTGTGGCAAAGCGGGTTCAGGGATCACCCGGGCACCCCTCTGGCATGTGGCAGACCGTGGGGCCCCCGTTCCGCCGTGGGTGGAGCCCCTGCCTCCCGGACTACCCTCCTTGTCCAGCAGCAGCGCCCGTGGCACCATTGCAAGCGGCTTCAGGCGCACAGCGTGGGTTTGTGGGGTCACGGTGGTGCCTGTGGCATCCCCCCTGCCTGGTGCTGGGCAGGGACCCTGCTGTGCTGAACTTGCATGTTAGTGGGGGTGTTTCTGCAGAGACGGGTGGGGGAACAGGTCTAAGCCAGGCACATTCAAAACCACGACCCAGAGTTGAGGCTGGTGGAAATGTGCCTCTACATGGCTTAGTGGAGGTGACTGCACTAGTCCCTGCCTGGAGCAGTATATGGGTAATTCCAGAGGCTCTCTGTTTGTGTAGAACCCCACAGCCCTCCGGCCCATCACCTTTTTCCCTGCTGCTTGACCCCCTCTGTGACACTGGCAGCATGCCAGGCCCTGGTAGCTGCCCTGTGCAGGCTTGTCCCGTGGCATACAGGGCTGTCAGTATAGCCGCCCTGGCCCTCTGCCCTGCTGGATGGTGCAGAGCCCGGGAGGGAGTGCCATGCACTACCCACAAGCAGGGAGAGCCAAGCCAGGCACTGGCAGCATTGAAGGGTGTGGCAGAGAGCAGGGATGCACTGTCATTTTGGCCCTGTGTTTTTTGCTTCCTGGGGTTATTTTGCAGTACTGCTTCTGGCTGCAGAAATATCAGAACAGGAGGAGCTTCCTCATTCCAGCAGCTCTGGGGCAGGACAGTTTGCAGCCCCTTTTTTTGCAGTAGAGATCCAACTCTGACTGCACTTCCAGATTTGCAAGTCACCAGCTCCAGCACCTCTTCCCTTGTCTCCTGATGCATTTGTGAGTGGAAAGTCCCCATCACATGGTGAAACCATCTGGTCACCTTCCAGCACTGGGGTGCCTGCAGCAGGCAGGGAAGTGCTGGGAGAGGCTTAAGCAGTGAGGATGCTCACGCATCCTGACCGCAGGCACAGCAAGCAGACCTGTGCTTTAATGTGCCATCATGTAGGGCCTGCAAGCATCAGTCCTCTCTGCAGAATGAGTACAGCTCTTTGATGTGAGTGGGCGTGCACAGCACATCCAACCATGATGCGCTTGTGGCCATCCTAACTCTTTCCATCCTCCAAAAGCGTGCTGGGTTAATGGAAGAACTTCAGTAAGCCCTTCAGCTTGTGTTGACATAGGATTCCCAAAAACTCAAACCATTTCTCAAAGCCAGAACACATTATAACCTGTGTGTGGAGAGGCACCATGCTTTGGCACTGGCTTCTTTAAACCATCCTCCTATAGCAGGAACTGGTTGCCTGATATCAATAGATTTGGATCAAAAATAACATGGGTTTTTTTGGTACATCTTCCAAAAAGCTGTATCTTCTCTGGTTCATCTTCCTAAAGCTGTTTTGCTGAGCAACTGTTGCATCAAAGATTGTTTGGTTTTCCTAAGGGCTCTACTCACTGGAAACAGAATTAATTCAGGCTACTGTAGCGATTTGCATTACTCAGAGGCTAATCTGGATCATTGGGAGAAGGGTAGAAGGGGGGACTCTTGATTCACCACTGCTGCTGTCCAGCTACAGGAACCTCTGTAGCTCTCTCTGATAACCAAATTCTTGGGAGATTCTGCCCTTAATCTGTGAGTGTTTGCATCTAGCAATAAAGCAGTTTGTGCTAAGGGTAGGGAAAGTAGGAAGAGACTGCAGAGGCCTCATGTAAGAGAGGATGCTGGACTATGCCCTGCTGGCCATGTGAGGATCATCACTTTTGTCAGTGCCTTGTCAGCTTTTTAATCCTGCTAGATACATGGTGCAGATCTCAAAACATGTGTTCCCATTTCCCTTCCTGCCTCGTGGTTGCTCTTTGCTGGCCACCAAACTCTACATTGCAGTCCACTGCTCCATGGTGATGCTCAGGAAACCAGTGAGGATGTGTCTCCCCAAGACAAACTGTAAACAAAAGAAAATTAGAGAGTTTTTACTATTTTCGTACATTAGTACCTCGCCATGCTGGCTGCACATTAAGTGCCTGAAGTTACCGATCTTTTCTGCAGAATGGTTTTCAGCTACCTTGTATTTAAAGATTTGTGAATAAAAAAGTGACCCAGCTCAGGGATGTGACTTTGGGGTTGAAGGTAGATATTCATTCTCTCTGATCTTGAGCCTGCCTGGTCTTGTTTATTCCAGGCCTTTTTTCCCAGCGAACACCAAGGATAACAAAAACTCTGAATCCTTTTTTCAAGGTTAAAATCCACTCACACGGGCATGGTTTTTTTTGAAAGAGGGTGAAGATGGAAGTAACTCTCTTGCTTAGGGGATCCCCCTGGTCCAAGGTAATTTCAAACCAGAGCAGTTTTCCATTGTGTTTTTCCCTGTTGATGTTCTTGTCAGTTGCTGTCACTAGTGACCCAGATACTGACATCACTCGCTTCTTGCACATCCATGTTCTTCTACACTGGTTGTGTGGGAGAGACTGTGTACTGTTACCCTTCAGACACCTGCTGCTGTCATCTTCCAGCTGAGCACAAGTGTTTGTGTAATGTGAGAAGGTGAAAGAAGGTAGGCTGTATTGGTAAGGAGGTACCTATCTGTTTTGGCACTCTTTGTGGCACTGGTGAGGCAACAGCCTGATACTGGGACCAGTTTGGGACTTTCCAGTGCAAGCGAGGCTTAGACACCCTGGAGTGACTCTAACAAGGGCCATCAGGATAGTCAAGAGGACACAGGTTGGCAACCAAACACTGGGACAAAGACTTACACAAGCAGTAGGGTCTTCATCCTTGGCGATACTCAGACTTTGAACAGGAGGTTGGAGCAGAGACTCCCAGAGGTTCATTGCTACCCAAGCTGTCCAGCAGGTCTTGCTGCAAACTGCTAGAGGGAAGGAAGGCTCTAAATCATTAAATGTTTCCCCATGTTTTGTGATATCAGGTCCAGGAGGGAATCTTCCTATATGTGACAAATAAGAGGCCCTTTGCTAAGATGTGATCTTTGTAACATGGTGTGTGTCCGTGCATCCTCCATCTGCATTTAACAGTAACTGATATCTTGGTTTTTAAAAACTGCCACCAGCAAATGGAGAACATTTTTGGGTGGTGTTGCCAGTTCCCAGTGTGAATTAGGAAATAATGATTTTCCTTTGCAAAATGGGTGTGTCAGATTAAAAACAAATGGGTAAATGCATGGATTTTTTTCAACTAAAAGAGAACTACAGGAACCAGTACCAGCTTACCACCTGTTTCTGTAATGCAGGGCAAGGAAACACTCCTTTCCCCCCCCCCCCCCCCCGCCACTGCACAGATCCTTTGCCCCAAGCAGCTGTTTTCCCTGTATTAATTGAGAAGTTTGTCTGACCTCTTTGCTGCCCTTTCTTAGGCCATGAACCCGGACTTGTGCAGCTGGTGAATTACTACAGGGGAGCAGACAAGCTGTGCCGCAAAGCATCTCTGGTGAAGTAAGAAATTAACTGAAATGTTACATGTGCTTGGGAGAAATTTTTCTTCTAATCCGTGATGAATGTTGAAGCTGTTTGGAGAGTATATCACAGAACAGCTGTCCTGGGAGTGTCCTAGCCTGTGCTGTCTTCAGACTCCTGTGCTGGGCTCTGGAGCTATCTGTGTGCACAATGACCTCTTTATAACTTCAGGGGAAATGCCATTTCCACTGAGTTATATCTGCTTGAAACCATAGAGTGCAATGAATCAGATTAGGGCCAAATCAAAAGAAAAAGAAACACAAACATACCTGCTCTTTTTCCTTGTAGACATTTAATTCAAACCTATTGGTTTTATTCTCTGTTTCATACAGAGATTAGACAGTAATATGCTTTTAGCTAATCAGATTTGTTGGTCAAATCAGTGCTTGGAGACATCTCCAGGAAGAGCTCTGAGAGTTATTTCTGCATGGCCTACTGTGCTAGGGTCTCCAGGGGAAATATGGATGAGCTTTCATTGTAGATAACCCTTGTCCCTGTGCAAACTCTGTGGCTATTAGGGCGTCTTTGTGTCAGAGCTCTTGGTCTCCTTTAGCACTTGATTTCACATTTCAGTTTGTGTTGCCTCTCACTGATGAGGTTCTGCAGACTGTGTGTGCTGATCCAAGGCCTCTCCTTCCCCTGCAAAGAACCTGCTTCCTTGGCAGTGTGATGGTGTTTGTCAGAAACTAGCTAAGTATTTTTTAAACAAGCACCCATGGTGCTGCTCAGCTGGATTTCCCTTTGGCCTGTTGTCTACAGGCAGTGCTGAAGGAACTTGCATACCTATTTTTATCTCCTGAAGCTTGGCTGAGCTTTCAACCTGTAGGATCAAGTTACTTATGAAACCAAAGACAAATGACATTCCTCAGGCTCTCACTGACTGCCATTTCAACAGAAAAGCATGAATGCACAAAGAGAGTCAGCGTGTCGTGAGCTCTACTTTTGCTTAAGGCCAATGAACAAGCATTCAGAGAGGCAGGCAGCTCCCCTGACAGTGGAAAAAAACAGGCCTTGGCTCTGCTAACAGAAGTTTTCTGGCATCTCAAGACTTTACTGGTAGAAGGGATGTCCCAGAGAGATGGGAAACTGTGTGGTGCAAGGGGAGATCCCAGATACCTGGAGATACAAAACGTGTAGCTATGTCCTTGCTTTCAGTAAGTTCCCAGTGGTCTTCATCCACAACTGGGACACCTGGTCAGATCAGTGGGAATGGGATCAAAGGCGAAGCACCAGCACAGAGAACATTACTGCTCTGGCTTCCCTTTTGCCAGTTCCTTCCTGCCCCGATCCATGTTAGCAACCATGCCTCCCTTGTGCAAAGATGATAAAGGGAATGAACCACAAGCCCAAGTTACATGGCAACTCCTCAGCTGGTAGTTTCATGGTATCAGTAAAATGTTTAATGAAAGCCTGTAGGTTCTGGTTCAGAGAGTAGTGTTTGTCTGTGGGTTGGACTTGCTATGGTATCTTTGGGAAAACTGTAATTTCAAGGGTCTAAGAAAAATACAATAATTTAGCACAGATTATCTGTAAGATGCTATTCACCATAAGCAAAAGAACCCAGTTAAATCATGATTTTTTCCTTATTAAATGATCCTATGCAGGTGGGAAAACTGGAGATTAACAGCCTGTCTCTCTTCTCCCAGGCTAATCAAGACAAGCCCTGAGCTATCAGAGTCCTGCACATGGTTCCCTGAGTCATATGTGATTTACCCAACAAACTTGAAGACCCCTGTGGCCCCAGCACAGAATGGAATTCACCATCTCATAAACAACACAAGGACAGATGAGCGGGAAGTCTTCTTGGCAGCTTACAACAGGCGGCGGGAAGGCAAAGAAGGCAATGTGTGGATTGCCAAGTCCTCAGCTGGTGCCAAAGGTTCATTATCCAGCACCATGAACTGTTTCTTATTATTCCTTACGCTCTACATGATCCATAGAGTCACAGGGTTTGGCTGAGCCAAGCTGATACCTAGTCTGTTTATGATGGGCTTCACCTACCAACTCCATGCTAGTCAAACCAGCACAGGGCTCGCCTTTGCTTGGTGGCATGGGGCTCCTGACAAGCATTGTAATGTATACATGCTACCTAGAACATGCATGGCAGTGAAAGGGCCTCCATATTTCTACATATGCACCTCAAAATGTGGGACAGTGCTACAGGGAGAAGACAGTAGGGCCCAGCAGGTGAGAACAGGAGGTAAGAGGGAGGAGGACAGCAGCCTTCAAGGGCAAGGAGCACAGCTCCCCACGCTGCAGCTAAGCCTGGCTTCACCCTGGTGGAAATCTTGCTTGTCTTTCAACCAAATTCAGATACCTGGTGCCACTGGCTTATGATCCCACTGAGAGACTGAGAAGTCACAAGCTCAGTACATTGAAATTGCATCCAAGCCTCCAGGAAGGTACCAGAGTGAAGACAACAATGCAGTGTCTATGTGTCCCTTTAATTTGAATAAGGCAGTAGATATGCAAGTGATAATGTGTCATTCCTTGTTCCAGGGTCATTACATCACTTACTCTACAGAAATAACAAGCTATGAGGTAGCTGGACACAGCTGTAGATGTAATGCTTTGATAACTATGTGCTGTCTGTTATGGCATTATCATGGGCACATTGTTAGAATGGCTTTATTTAAACACTTACCTTGCCATCTGTGCAGCAGAGTCCAGTCTGGCCTTTTCAAAAGGAACATGTGTATGACTCATATTTACAGAGTCACTTTTGATGCAGTCTTGCAAAAAGAGAATATGAAAGTCAAAGGTAGCTTCCTTCACTGCTGTTCTTTCTTGGCTGTGTTACCAAGAAGTATCAGAAGAGTATGTTTATTTTCATCAGGAAAGAAGGAGAAATGAATCCTTTCATTTTGCCAGTGAGGGAAAATGTTTATGTGTGGTAAACTGTCTGGCAAAAAATTAGTCTGGGTACTTGAAAAGGCCATTGCTGTGGTTTGTTGCCACATGGGGAGGTTTAAATTCTCCACATACTTGATGTTCAAGTGTGATCCCATCTTTTCTGCACTAAAGCAGAGTAGGTTTTCATATTCATCAGTTTGCTGCTGTGAATTAAAGTGAAAAGCAGACCTTCATGTTAGTCTTGTAGAGGGAAGTTTTAAGTGTCTGGGCATTGCTTCTGATGAAGAATAAAGCTATTTGTCATTAATTACCAAGACAGATACAACTTAGGTACAGCCCCTGACTTGGGACTGGTCTAGTGGAAGCCTAGTCGTTCATCAGTAACAGGAAAACGAAAGATTTAGGATGCCCTGACTTAAAAGTTGAGAGTTTTCAACTATGGCTGGAGGTTTTAGTCTTTGAGAGCTGCCCCACGTAAGGTGCTTTGCCGTCTCATTGGATTGCTGACTAGGTGGATGGTTAAGCTAATCACTCTCTTAATTCACCATCTGTCCAGTGCAGAATGGGTGCCTGATGATATTCCCACTACAGAGGCTTTACTGGCTTACAAGGATATTGTTTACCTCCTTCCTCCAGTGCACAACCTGAAGTTACGTGAGTGCAAGTTTCTGCCTGGCTCTCCTGTGTCAGGGGACTAAAAAATATTGCCCCCTGCATAAAGTACGGGTGAGAAAGATACCTTGGTGACATGACTTCCTTTCAGTGGAAGATACTGGGGTGAATGGAAGTATCTCAGTAGGGCTGAGAAGGTGTGACTCAGGTATGCAGAGCATGGAGCAGTGAGAGTACCTGCAGGGCTGTGCTGACAACGACCTTCAGAAATCATAGCTAGGAACATTTTCCGTGGGATGATCCTGTCAAAGTTTGCCTGTGCTCCAAACCTGTCTTATCCCTTGGATGCTCTCTTGAGAAGTGGGGTTTTTTTGCACCGTGTTTCCTCCAAAACACTCAGCACAAAATTAAGACTAAGTCATCAGGTTTAGTCCAAAAATTAGCACAGTGCCAGAGAAGTATTAGGTAACTTTAGCTGAGCTGGCTTATCCCTCGTGCCACCTTGCCATCCATAGGTTCTTGCATGTTGCTTGGCTTTTTGGGCAAATGAACCATGGTCTGCCTGTGGCCTGAAAAAGCTCCAGTAAAGATCAAAGGATCCTCTACCTAATTTTGTCTTCATCTTCTGTACCAGGAGAAGGGATCCTGATTTCTTCAGAGGCTGCAGAGCTCCTGGACTTCATCGATGAGCAGGGACAAGTGCATGTGATCCAGAAATACCTGGAGAATCCTCTACTTTTAGAGCCAGGGCATCGCAAGTTTGACATCAGGTAACCTTTTCTGCTTTTGTAGCACCACTTTTTTGTGCTGTTTCTTTTTGAGCCACTGAGACTAGACTTTGTTCTCTTGTCCCCCAGGAGCTGGGTTCTTGTGGATCATCAATATAATATCTACCTCTACAGAGAGGGTGTCCTGCGGACCTCTTCCGAACCATATAACAGTGCTAATTTCCAGGACAAAACCTGCCACTTGACCAATCACTGCATTCAGAAGGAATATTCCAAAAACTATGGGCGGTATGAGGAAGGAAATGAAATGTTCTTTGAGGAGTTCAACCAGTATCTGATGGATGCCCTGAACACAACGCTTGAGAATAGCATCTTACTGCAAATCAAACACATAATAAGGTAGCAAACTGCCTGCTGCGTAGGAAAACATAACCCTTCAGTGACAGGGAACGTGTACAGACAGCTGGGGAAGCAAACCAAGAAGGGAAGGGTTTCAATTGCTTAGATTTAAGATAAGGCCATAGATACCCCAATGTTATTGCTCAGTGAAAAGGTACCTCTATAGGTGCTGTTTCCTCACTGGTATGTGTCAATGTGTCTCCGTTTTGCCAGCTGTGGCTGGAGAAGGATGGAATGATAAGGGAAGAGAGCAGGTCAAAAGATAGAGCTAAGAGGGGTTGCAATTAAAAAAGCTATAAGGTGCAAGAGGGAAAATGTCTGTGGGTTGTCTGAAAATGTCTGTCAGAGTCAAGTCTGTGGGTTCTTGCTGCTTCCCCCACCTTCAGCAAGCAGCAGTGCATGGCATTGGCCTAGGTCATCTTACTTGGTCCATGCAGAGTCAGCTCCCTCCTGGGCACAGAAAGTGCCTAGAGAGAGATCGGAGATCATGGTGCTGCAGAGAAGCAATCCTTCATGAAGGAATTTACTTTGCAAGTACCTCATTGCTGTGGATTGCACCAAGAAGACATGACAGAATCTTTGAAGCACTTGGAAGCAAACGAGTGTCCAGTGGCAGTTCCTTGGGAACCTGCTGCAACCCTTTTTGGCTCCAGGCCCTGACTGCACATTGCCTTTTTCAGCTTGTAATTTGGGGCACTTTCAAGGCAATCCCTTTCACCTAGCCACACTATGCACGCAATGCACAATGCCCTCAGAAGCTGCAGTACAACGGGTGTTCAAAGGGCTCTTAATCTTGAGTTTCTGTTTTTCCTTCCACAGAAGCTGCCTTATGTGTATAGAGCCTGCAATCAGCACGAAGCATCTTCACTACCAGAGCTTCCAGCTATTTGGCTTTGACTTCATGGTGGATGAGGAGCTGAAGGTCTGGCTAATAGAAGTCAATGGTGCCCCAGCGTGTGCTCAGTGAGTAATCAGTTCCTATAACACTCACATGATGCCACCACTCATATGCCTTACCCAAAATATGGCTATTTCCCAAATCCAAGTGAAAAAGATGGAGGAAAGTGAATGACAATGGAGTTTTTCAGGCTAACACGCACTGGACACTGCTCTAAATGCCAGTCGATTCGAGTTCATTGCTCCTATCTCTGTGTTTGGTATCCCCCCAGCTTCTGTCCCATATGAGATGGGGTAATAACCTCGGTTTTTGAATAAGTGTGTTTGAATATAACTTGGGTCCTTTTTATTACTATTGGGTTGAAGTTAATGCTGCAGACTTAATGCTTTGGGGGTAAGATGTTTTCTCAGTCTCTGTTATGTAGTCGCTGAACACAGTAAGCATTAAGGGCAGCTGCTTGAAGTGAGTGACTTAATTTGCAGGCAGCAGGACCGCAGAGCACACGGTGGATGCTGCAGACATTGGGTTGAAGCTTCTACTAGCTGCAGGTAGGCTGGGACAGCCAAACAGCCCTGGCCATGAATATCTTTGCATAGGCTCAGTGGGAGGTGCTGTATTAGACTAGAAATCTCTACTAAATGAGCATCTGTATCCTATAAAACTCCAGAAAAACAGAACAGGATGTACATCAGTACACTAAAATTTGATCAGCTTAGATGTAGATGAGATTAAATTACATTATCACTAACAGTAGACAAAAAATACAGACCAAAATTACCAGGCAGCCTGTTCAGCAGACTTTTCAGGGAGCTTTACTTATCCAGGATGCCATGTTCACCATGTGCACTGTGGTGCAATACTGCATTGCACCTCCTTGTGTTGCTGTATGGGTAGAATTTGGCTTTTACTGGGTGGATTTGGATTGCAGCACTGCCCTGTTTACTTTTTGCCTCTATAGGCACTTGGAAGATACTGAAAGCAGATGAGGTTTTGGCTAATAGCCAAATTAGGCTTCTCTTCAAGATTATTCTAGTTTATAGTACTCATATCACATGGTTCCCATTTAAAGAGAAAAAAACCTGGCTGCTGAAAGCAGTAACATTCCTGGGAGCCAAAACAACATCTTACTGTCACATAGCCCCAAACGCATGGAGTAAAAGACATTGTTAATCCTAGGAAAGAAAGCTTTGGTACTAAATATGCCCCATATGCCAGCACATTCAGGGAGGTTACACATTTATTTCCTCCAGCAGAAAGTGAATCTGCTGTTAACTCATCTCAAAATACCTTGTTTCTCTTCTCCTTAATCCTGCTCTGCATGAGCTGTGCTATGATGAAACACATCCCACACTTCTAGGGGTCCTGTGAAGACTCTGCCCAGTCACAAGCTGATGTGCAGAACTTCACCCCAGCACAGCATTTCATCAAACCATGCGTGCATCAGAGCAGTGTCTCTGGGGCACATCCCCATGTGAACCAGCTCTGGTGCAGTAAATCATGACTCCCTGAGTTGGAAGGCTGGTATAGGGGGTACTGATGTCTGCCTCAGAGCATTTTCTGATGACTCAAGTCTGGGACCTGAGGGTGTGAAGACTGTTGAGAACCCTGTCCTGAGAGTAAACATAGATAATTGGTTTTGTGGTCCTGTCTGGCAGGGAGCAATACTGGGAGTGGGATCACCGTTGAAAAAGAAGATGGTTGCTGGCACAAGCAGGAAGGAGATGAAAGAGATGCTGCCCTCCTGTTTGCCACCCTGCAATCCTTGAAGTGGGAGTGGGATGTTGTAGATCTTGCTAGAAAAATCCATGTCTACATAAAAATTGGTTGACGGTCTGCTGGTTTCTCCTGCCTCGGTATCTGATTCTGTCTCTCTCATCCCTTAGGAAGCTGTACGCAGAGCTCTGCCAAGGAATTGTGGACGTAGCCATCTCTAGCGTTTTTCCTCTCAGTGACACTGGGCAGAAGATGAGCCAGTCATCATCGATCTTCATCAAGCTGTGATGACATCAGGACTGCCAGTGCTGTGAACAGGGAGAGACTGCACCCCTTGGGTCAGCACAGTTCGGTGGCTTATCTCAGTAACATGCCAAAAAGTGATAGAGACAGGCTTCTTATTTTCTTGGAAACCACAGGGGAAAACAACAAAACAGGCATCCACTCAACGCTGCAATTAGCCAGAGCTGCTCAGATAACTCTGCCTGCATTCACCAAAATCCACTTTAGAAACAGCTTCTGTAACTTTAATACCTAAAACAAATCTCTCTGGGAGAACAACAAAATAACCTTAAAATGAAACCCCAACAGGGATACTGTAATGCTGTATTAGCTCCTCCTTTTCTATAGAGATAATACCCGGGCTTTTAAGGGAATTGAACGAAGAGCACGATGAAGTTGTCCTCCTGCTGTATTTCTTCTTTCCTCACCTATTGCATCTTTAGTGCCTTAGCTCAGCTCCAAATAGGTGACTCCTTTCCTTTGTTCCTGCTCTGTTACATAGAAAGGAGCAAGCTCTCTTGTATTGCAGGGTGCCTAAAACCAGGAACACCAAGAATTCAGTTTCCTTAGGTAATTTTCCAAGCTGGTTGACTGAACACCTAGGCAATGGCTGGCAAAAGGGTGCTGAACTGCAGGCGGTGAATTAACCCAAGGAAGGAAGGTGATTTTCCTCATTTATAGCTATCCCTTTTCCTACTGAGATTTGAATCAGTATCTATCCCGGTTTGATGCAGTTGGATTCTGTTTTAGACAGGTAGAGAGACACCCCGTACCTCAGCTCACTTGCAGGCTGTAGGATTTCTAGCATCACTTTTGTGCTGAGTGTTTCAAATAGCAGAAACCTGGTCTCAGTTTCTTCTGAGACATTGAAGTGAATTTAGGTTCTTCTCTCAGAATTTACCCTCATGATTTATTTGAGGTTTGAACCTGAAACCTTTCAACCCAAATGATATTTATTCTGTTTGATCCAGCCAATTTTATTCTCCTCCATTTGACAAATAGTGCAATCTTCTGCCCTGAATACAGACCACAACTTGATCTCAGCTAAGGGGAAAGTGGGTGAGGTTTTGTAGACCAGGAGAAAGGTTCGTGTGTGCCACACAGTTGGGAAAGCAGGTGTTTTGGAGGGAAGGGGAGGATAAATTCCTTGAGGCCTCTGAATTTCAGAGCTAAAATCTGCTTTGAATATAACCTAAATCCCTGGCATATTGCCCACTCTGTGAAGTGTGTCTGAATTTTCAGTGTGAGCCCAGCATGTCCCTCCTGAGTCAGAGCTTTCTGCAGAGCATGGTGGCACTGATAGCATCAGCAAACTTTGGTGGGAGTGTTGGAAGCTGTGTTTTACTGCCTCTGGCAGGGAGAGATTGTTGGCACTGAAATAAACTGATTCCTGTTACCAAAACAAGAAGAGATTGTGAAGCTTGCAAGCTGCCTGTCTATAATGGGAAGTGAATCAAGCAGTGGGATTTCTGCCTTCCTCAGAAGATCATTGAGTTTTGGTGTACTCATCTCTGCTGATGATGGAGATTTCAGAGTTCTTCATGCCCACAGACAATCCTGGCACCTTTCTGTAGGCAGAACTGAAGCATCCAGGCCTCCTTGGAGTGATGTATTTTGATCATGCTTTCACAGGTGGGACATTCATTGCAACACACTCTGAATCCACTAGTGGCCCTGTTTTGCACAGGGCCACTCAAATCCAGAAGGGAACGGAGTGCTTAGCAAAACCCTGTGGAAGGTTTGCAGAGAGGGCACGTCCCAATGGGCTGCGCAAGCACCTCTGAAGTTGTCAGTGCCCTGAAGCCAGCATGGATCTGCATCTGCAGCATATGTGGTGCATGCAGAGAGGTGGCAGGGAGCAGGGCCTGTGTGAAAAAGGGGCTGCACCTTGGTTACCCTGCACTGCAGGTGCTGGTGGGTTCACTTCCAGTGAGATGCTGAATCTCAGGTCTGGTCTCTGGATTTGGAACACTGGAACACCTTATAGGTGTTCAGAAGATGGACCATGAACACGTTGGTTCATGAGATGGGAAGTGCTGGGTGATAAAGCGGGCAAGAGGGGTATGGAGAAAGGACTGGTTGGTGGTTTTAACCTTAACCACAGGCGTGTCAAAATTTCACTGCAGTCCAAGTAAAGCATAGTTGGTAACATGCCAAGGTAAAATACAGGGTGTTAAGAGTTGTCTGTCAACTTGCAAATTTTACCATGTCTCCATTGACATTTTCATGTTAACTTATGTGAGCTTAGGAATTACACCTTCTTGCCCAGCAAAGGGAAGATCTCGCAGCAATTGCTTTCATCCAGAATGTGCCTGAGGTGACAGCTGGCCTCTCACAAGCTCTAGGGCAGATGAGCAGAGCGTGAAGTGAGAACAGAAAATTTTTTCCCCATCACCATGAAATGCTTGTTTTCTGGGATGCTAGATCCATCCTTCTTTTCCCCTCAAAAGGGAAAGGGAGCTTAACTGATGATAATGCACAGTAACATGAGGTTCCTGGCTATGTAGTAGGATAAGAGTGAGAAAGCTGCCTGGATATGGGCAAAAGCAGTGGCCCTCACTGGGGCTACCAAGTGGTACCACCAGCAGGAACAGTGACCTTCTGCCTAATTCCAAGGGCTTTCCTTCCCACTTTTTCATGCCAGATTGGTTGTGGCACATCAACAGCTGGCTATTTTTGTTGATCAGCTGAAAGCAGGGCTTCGACTTGGCAGTAGAGTCATGACTACAGCCAATGCAGTTATTTGTACCCTGCCTTTTCAGCTGGGCTTGGGGGAGGTAGTGTTTCAGGGAGACTTGAGTCCTCCATTTGCTGAATTTTTCAGGAATAAACAACAGCCTCTGGAGGAAAGCATGTGTATTTTCCATCTTCTCTCAGTGCTCCCCAGAGTAAAGCACAGAAGGTAAATGATAGAGGACAGAGAGCACAGTGCCTAAGGTTTTGCCCAAAATACTCGCTACGAGGTGGAGTAGAGGATGTGTATGTGGGTGAGGCCTGAGCATTGCAGCCATGGGTGCACCTTGCAAGTGATACAAGCCCCTGTGAGACTTTTGTTTGTTTCTGTTTTAGGAATATACAACAATAAATGTTTTCTAGCTTATTTCAGCTAAAAGGTCAGTAGAAAAGGTCTTTCTTTCCTGACCCAGGATGGTGCTGGGTTTCTAGAAGACATCTACCATATTGCAGAATGTGTCTAGTCCTAGTTGTATCCCTTCATGTCATCCATGAAGGATTTCTGGCCCAGGTGTTCTGGCTGCGTTTTCCAGCAGGGGCTGGTCCCGCTGGACTCTGGGTTTCAGGTAACTGCCATGTGGCTTGTTGCATACAAGTTAGTCATGATTACCATACAACAGCTGTTGTGTTTCTGCTGGAATCTGGTGGCTGGCCACAGTCTATGGAGAATGCTGGACAAGTCTAAGAAAGACCCAAATGCTGCTTGCTTCAAGGTGGCTGTGGCCAGTGCCCTTCAGGACTGCTTGCATGTACCTGCTCCCAGCATTTGTTGTTTTTCACATGCTGTTCTCCCTCAGGAGAGCAATGCTGTGCCATATGTAGGTTCATAATCATGTTCCATTGCTAGTGTCTACTGTGACAGACCTTGGGAAACTCTGGTGTTGAGAGGATGGTGGGGAACAAATGATGCTGCCAAGCTGGCTGCCTGCCAGGCTCTGGATCATGTCCCCAGCTGCTCTCACATCAGCATGTGCATGTGGGCTGGCAAGGGCCTGAGTTTGTGGATCTCCGGTAACTATCCACATCTCTCCTAAACCATCATTAAAACATGCAAACTCCACAGCCTGCAGTGTTTCCTTTGGGCAGCAGGTCCCTGGAGCGTCAGGTCCTGTTGGGTGCATGTGCTGTGTTCCCCTGGCAACTGACCCACCTCGGGCTGACAGAGGTGAAACAGCAGCGTGGTGTGAGGGAACTGGTATTCCTTCCAGGGCTGTCGCAGCACCGGTGGGAGCTGGGGAGTGCGGGGCGTGGGCCTGTTCGTGCTCCAGATGTGCGGAACGATGCGGGTGTCGGGGCTTCCACCTCGGGGGTGTAAGTCGCTGGCAGGGGCGGGGAGGAGGAGACACACATGAGTGCAGATGACTGGCGACCCGGTGCTGAGAGTGCTTGTTGGGAAGCACTCCTGGAAAAAGCCCGGCAGGGCGGCCACGGGGCCCGGGGTGGGTGGACAGGGATGGGTGGACCGGCGTGGGCGGACAGGGATGGGCGGAGCGGGGGGGTACCCGGGGTGGGCGGACAGGGATGGGCGGAGCGGGG
>VXAU01001562.1:275400-299820 GCA_013399695.1 Formicarius rufipectus | reverse complement strand
GGCGCGGCCCGGAGAGACCTTACCACCGCACACATCGAGTCCTTCAACTACGCAGTCAGCGAGGGCGTGTACCGCGCCGTGCAGGTTCGGGGCGGGGGGAGGAGGTGGCGGGAGGGCGGTGGGGTCGGGCCGTCCCCTGCCCTGCCGCGCTGACCTGATGCTGTTGCAGGATGTGCCCCCGGTGGAGTTCGCGCTGAAGGACAGCCGGGTGTCGCTGACGCTGGTCGGGGTGTCCATCGCTCCCCCCGCCGTGCCTGCTGGGACGGTCTGCCAGGACAGGAGGGTGTACCCCGCCGAGTGCCGCGGGATCCGCAGCACCTACCGCGGCAGGATCACCGTAAGTGCCCGCCGCCCGCTCGCCCCGCACACGCGTGTCCCACGCCGCGGAGAGCGGAGCCGGCTGAGCCCCGAACACGCCCCCGAGAGCCGAGCCGGCTGAGCCTTGTGCTGTAGCTAAAGGCCTCTTCCTGGTTCGCTGATCCCACGGGGCTTTAGGGAGCGCTGCCCAACGTGGGGTCTGGAGTGCCGATTATACGTGGGCTCACCGTACAAACTTCCCCACCACACACCAGGCTTGTCGCGGTCCCGGGCACCGCTGCTCTTCTTTCCCGCGTCACCCTAGCGAAGTTCTCAGCGCTGCTACCACATTTAGCTTCCAAGCAGCCTGTCTGTTCGGAAGATGGAGACCCGTGTCGTCCCAAAGACCATGGTCAACCAAATCTTATTTTTACATGAATCGAGGTTTCTAAGGCAGCGCTGCTCCCATGCAGAAGTCCAGAGCTATATATTTCTTGTTCACGTGTTCATCGTTTTTCCAAACTGCTCTGAAATTTGCCTAGGGAGGAAACATGCCTAGCAGATATTTCCTTTTACTCCGTGAAAGAGTTGCACGTTGCCGTTTTGTACTGAAATTCTGTAGTTGTGTCTCTCTGAGCTGATCACTTACTTGAAGTACCTGGTACCAGGAAATGCTTGGAATTTCAGCTTTGTTTTTTTTTGTTTGTTGGTTGGGTTTTTTTTTTAATTTGTCTGAAGCTTTATACCTTACTATGGTAAAAGTCACTCTAAGTGCAGTATCTTACCTGAACATGAAAATGGAACAGTTGCAGATTGTTGACATCTGTATTTCCAGCGGATCTTACATTTTCCTGAGCTAGAGATGCGCTTTTTTTTCATACCTGAAGTATTTCTCATGTCTTTCCTTTCCATTGTCTATCTGTTTATTTTTGGAATGTTTGGAGGAGTTGGACAGAACAATTTGCTGTGCCTTGTGTGAGAAGGCATTGCCTTGTGCTGGCGTCTCCCACTCCCTGCCTATGCACAGCAGGAAGCAGTGAGTAATCATTCCCTGTTTCCACTGTGCTGCTTTAAGCACATATCCCTCTCAGTTTCATCCTGTAGTTCCCGGGTTTCCGAAGTGAGCAGTGAGCCCCAGTCTGCTGAGCAGCTGTGCGTATGGGAGCCACTTTAGTCATCGTTTAGGATGCAGACTGAAACTGTGCATCAGTCTGTGTGTAAGGCTGCATCATGGGTTTAATGAGGCACAGTAACATTTCATTTCCCTTTCCTAGTAATTTCTAAGATTCAGTTTACTCTCTTTAGCTGTTGATAGGTGTTGACCCAGTGTACTTGTATTGCAATGGCTGTGTTTCTTTCTTGCATGACAGTAGCTCTTCTAAAGCCTGTTGTTCTGCATATAAGTTAGGATTGTTTCCTCCCACAGTCTTTCTGCAGACCCACTGCCAGATCTTGTTAATTTTCTTTCCCACGTGCGTTTCTTTCTCACTTTTCAGATCACTCTTGAACATGTTATGTGAGGAAGTCTTAGGATGTGGCTCGGCAGGTTGTAGTGTGACTGTCCTTTCATTGACCACTTGCTGTTCTACTTTTAACAATTAACATCTGAGGTTTCTTTTTCCATCCTGTGGCTACGTTTTTTTTTATTTAGGCTGCTCTATTGAAGGGTCCAAAAGGCAAAGTAGACCATACCAACCTTGTTCACTCCCCTAGCAGCATCTTTACCTAACTCTAGACCTTTATGATTTTCTTCTATAAATGCATGTTGACTGTTTTTCAGAGTGTAATCTTTATATATGTATCTACTGGTTCTGCTTTTTATTATTACTACCATTTTGCAGTGAGAGTGGTATAGACTTCTGCTGATATAAAAAGTACAGTTAATGTAGCAAAAAATATTAAAAGGGCAACTTAATTTCCTTACTGTTTGTGTTTTATCATTTTAGGCTGACATCAGTTGGTCAATAAATGGGATTCCACAAGGGACTATCAAACAGCCCTTAGGATATATCCCAATCATGGTGAAGTCGAAATTGTGCAACCTCTATAGTCTTTCTTCAAAAGAGCTTATGCAGCACCATGAGGAGGAAGAGGTAACAGGGATTTTGTGGGTCAGGAAAATGTGTTTCAACTGAGCAATCTGTCAGGCCAGCTTCTCTTTACATGGCTTGAGCGTTTGTATTTTATTTAAAGTTTGACTTGCTGTTTTCTCTGAATGGACCTTGATTGTGGAGGTTACGTGAAGCAGCTTGAAAAGTTTACAAACTTTTATTTACAGTTTAATTTATTTAATTTATTTACATTTTTTTTATAAAAGTTTACAAAAACTTTTATTCAACATGTCATTGAATACAAGGATCTGCACCACAAAATGATTTATCAAACTAGAAAAGAAAATCTGAAAAATAAGCTTGTAGATGACCAGATACAGATGTTTTTCTCTGAAAATCCCTCTGGTTTATAAACTCAAAATGAGAACTTTGGAGCATTTATTTAAAAACACATCATGTTAGCTCTTCAAAGATGCCCAGTTGACAACAAAGGTTTTTCAGGTTTTTTTTATTTCTTTCTCCATGCTACATTTAGATCTCGTAAGTCACTGGTAAAGAGTGCAGCCTTTCCAAAAGCAGTGCTGAAACATGTCTCACTATGTGTTTCCTAGTTAAAACATGAAATGTTTGTTTTTATTGTATAATACAGGCAATTTTTTCTTAAAATACCAGTTCTGAGCTTCTAAGGATGTTAAAATATTTTTCTGCTCCTGCCAGGAAATGGGAGGCTACTTTATAATTAATGGCTTAGAAAAAGTGATTAGGATGCTGATTATGCCCAGGCGAAATTTCCCTCTTGCGATGACAAGACACAAATGGAAAACCAGAGGCCCTGGTTTCACAGAGTATGGTAAGCTGAACAGTTTCTTGCAGCTTCCTGGTAATAGCTACTTGAGGACAAACAGGAGTAACTATCCGTAGCTGAATTTTGGTAGTTTGTTTTGTTGTAGCTCTTGTATAATGTTTATATTTTTACTACATATAAAAATAAAGGGCAAACAGCATCATAACAGTACAAGCGTGAGGCAGGTGCTTGCCTTGTTGAGAGCTGTTTGAACTGCCCATGTGGAGCAAGGAGATTATATTCCAGGCCTTGCAGTGCATTTCACCTTTTGTTACGTGAAAAGTGTAGCTAAAACCCTATCTTTAGTACATCTTCTGTGTAAACTGTTGAACTTTTTTCATTGATTTTGTTTATCCATAGTTTGGAGTGGCACATTTAATTTACATGAAGCAGAGTAACTAGGTTCTTGACTGTCCCCTACCTTTGTTATGTAAAATCAGCAAAACAAGTTTAAAATAGAATTAAACCAGAAAAATTTAAATAGTATTTTAAACTCTGGTGTTACCAGCTGCTAATTTGACTGGACCATGGCACTTGAACACACACTGTAGTTCCACAGTAGTTTATTTCAGGGCAGTGCCAGATTAAATGGTCCTTTCTGTCTTATTTTTCTTTGTCCTGCAGTGAATGGCATGGGACAGGACAAGGAAACACTGCTTCAGCACTGCCATCAAAACACAGAGATGTGAAAACTTAACCTAGAGTGCCATAAGAAAGAGTACTTGTGTGTTGCTCTTACACCCAAAGGTTACAGACAGAATTGTTGAGGCTTGGGTCTTTCCTTTCTTGAAGAACTTTATGTATCTTCCAAGCCCCAACAAGTGTGCTGGTTGTCCTGAACTGAGAACTGAATTGAGCTGGTGTGTTTTTTTGAAATGGCACAGTGATGCTGAAGTGAGTGATCTACCTTGTGTTCTCAGCCATCTAGTGCCAAGGTTTCTCTCATGAATTGTCTCACAGCTGCTCAGACATGTCACAGTGATGCAGCTGGTTTTGTACAGCTCACATTGGTCTTGTTATTTTTGCAGGAGTGGTGATGCACTGTGTTAAGGATGAGCACTCTGCAATAAATATGAACCTTCACTACTTGGAAAATGGCTGTGTCATGGTGAATTTCATTTTTCAGAAAGAATTGTTCTTCCTCCCCTTGGGATTTGCTCTGAAGGTAAGCAGTGAATGCTTTTACTTTTTATATTTAATAAATACAGAAGTTTTGCAAAGTTATTTTATTTTAAGTAATGAGAAGAAGCTAATTCTGTTTTAACTAACTCCTTCCTATACTGGTTGGAGAACAGTAGTCCAAACTGAGTTTATGTGTGTAATGTAACACTCACCTGGAACAGTAGAAGTATCTGCAGGGACAAGAGAGGATGGGAGAATCACACGAGTTTTGTGAGTTTTTTGCTAATAAGTGGTCTGGATGGAGAACTTCTGGAAAGTTTGCCACTTACTGTGACGGATCTCAGGTATCTTTTTAAGATAGAATGACAAATGAATGCTCAGTGAATGAACAACATTAAAGTCAGCTTGTCCCATCTAAAAGTAAACCAGTGAGCTGGCTTTCTTTTTTAAGGAAAAAAAATAAAATGCTGTTTCTCATTGGAACTGAAAGCAATGAAGACCTAGAAGGACCTATCTAAATACCTTTGGTGGATGTAGACTGTTGTTTAGGTAGCAGGTAGAAGCTTTCCTTGAGCCAGGGCTTCTAAAATTCTCCCCTAAAAGCATGCTTTCTCTAGTAACAGAGCCTGAGTACTGCAGCTGTGTATTTTACCTACAGCAGCAAAGCCTTAAAGCAGATCGGAGGCCTGTGGCACTACATGAAGGAAGCATCACATAAAATGCCATTGGTGACTCTGTATCTTCTTTCAACCTTCTTTAAACAAATTATATCATTGTTTCAAGAAAAGTGGCTCCACTGTGCTTCTGTTCTGGCTATAATTCTGGTTTCTTGCTGTGTAATCATCCCAGTGCTCTCTGTTCGACAAGAGGCAGCACAGGCTTTGGCTTCTTCCGCATTGTATATATCATGATTACTAAGCAGCAGAACTGAGCTTGAATTGCCCCCTTTTATAAAGAAATCTGCCTTAGTGTCTTTTTCATGTGGCCTTCAATTTTTCCTGAACTTTTTGAACCCTACTGAAGGGTGATGAACAAATGGTTTGCTTGAAGAGTAAGCACATTTGCCGGTAAATACAGAAGTCACTGCTGAACTGAACAGCTCATTTGCTAATGTATAGAAACAAGTAGGGAACCATTATAGGGCCAAGAATGTTGAATTTAAATATAAGCTTTAGTATGTGAATGAAGTGCTGAAACTTAAGTGGTTTCTATTTAATAACCTTTACCAAAAGGATAAATTGCCCTTTGGTTTGCATGAGAATAAGTAGTGGCTTTAGGCAAAGGTGAGTTAAATTCATGTTTCTAAGTGAGCTTAGTCTGTAAAGATACTACCTAAACAGAAGAAGACCTTTTGAGTCTGCAAGTTTGGGGTGTTTATTTTTTTTTTGCTTAATAGAAATCCACTCCTTGGATTGGGCATACTTGTGGTCATTATCGTATCCCCTGCATTATGCTCTAAGCACCTCAGCTCCACAGCATTTTTCAGTTTGTATTGTGGGAAGGCATTTCCAGAGGACTGAAAATCTAAATTGTGAGGTGCCTTAGTTCTTTAGCTGTATTATGTAGACAGATGCTATGACCGTATTTTTCTGATCTGATACACTTCTGTCTTTCAGGCATTAGTTAATTTCCCAGACTACCAGATTTTTGAAGAGCTGGTTAAAGGAAAGGAAGGTGACAGCTTTTATGTGAACTGCGTTACTGAGATGATGAGAGCGGTAGTGGATGTGGGCTGTTTGACACAGCAAAATGTCCTTGAATACCTGGGAAAGAGCTTCAGAGTAAAACTCAACCTTCCTGAGTGGTACAGCAATGAGCAGGCTGCAGATTTCATTTTGAGGTATGTAAGTGTGCATGCAGGAGTGTGTGATGCAGTGTCATTGAATTGAATTTACAGGCAGATGCAAGAATACTCTGCCATGTTACATCACTTTATTTAGGTTTTAACATACATTTGTAAAACAATAACCGGTGGCCCATTTTTGATGGGATTCCAGGATATTAATATGACCTGTATTTGTGGTGTTCAGAATTATGTACTTTAATAGATTGACACAAGTATTCCCAAAATTATTTCATAAACCTATGACAGTATCAGTTGAGATGAGTATCACTGAGATGTGATTTTTGTGATGTAATTGATGAAAAACATAAAGATTGAGGAAGAGATGGTTAAAGCTAGGTCTGTGTCTGCGGCTCCATATTTTGAACAGAAATACTGCAGTTTGTTACCAGTTTCACACAGTCACAGTCCGCTATGAGTGACTTTTATCTTTTTAAATGGTAGAAAATAGATGCCTTAAAGTCTTGCTTCTTCCATGAAATACGTTAGAAAGCAATGAAAGAATTGGCTTTGAGGCTGTCACTGTGGCAGATGTTCAACTAAATAATTTATTTTTTCTGGTAAAATAGACATTTGCTCTTGGAGAACTTTTTAGCATGTGAAAAGGATCATTTGGTATGCCCAAGTCCTTGAGTATTAGTCAATAGGTAAATATTCTAGTGGATGATTTGGTTGGGTTTTTGTTTTTCCTGTGGGTTTTTTTTTCTTCTGATACGGTCTGTACTCTTTATTTGCCTCAGCTAGGGAGGTGGAAGAGGAGGAATACTGAAAACATGAATTGGGTTGTACCCTGTGTGTAATTTACCTGGACAGAACTTGCCTTTGGAGTTTTGTCTTGCTGTGCAGTGAAGCTGTGAAGGCTTTGATTGACGACAATTTAGATCAGAAATGAAAATCTGAAAAAAAATCCTGGGACTGTTGATGAAAGACTATTGCACTTCTGTCTTGGAGAGCAAGTGATCTCAGGTGTCTTGGAAAGCATTTGACCTGCTTTAGTGGGAATTACGTGTTGCTTTCCCTTTTTTCTTTTTTTTTTTTTCTTCGTGCTAGTGTTGCTTAGCCCACAGTTTTCCATGTGTGTGTTGATAGCAGTGGAGATTTAGACTTCCTGTAGCAGGACACTCCCTGATTGTGGTCACAGAAATGTTTTGTGGTTTACTACTAGTTTCCAGTTCAGGTTTAAGGTGGAGTGCATGTATGTGGATATGTGTGTGTGCATAATCAGTGTCATAGCTACTGTGAAATAACACAAACCTCATCTGTTTACTGGTCCCAAATAAAATAGCTCTTTACATAAACTGTGTGCTTATAAGGACATCTAACATAGGAGCTTGTAAAATCAGTCTTTCACAAGGTTTGCCTTCTTTTAAGGTATATCCTTAACCAAACTAGACCCTTAAAGTGACAAGCTCATAATTTTTCAGCTCAGTCTTTAGGTTTTTATTATTTTTATTATTTATTGGAATTTTCATTTCACAAAGGGCAACTTGTGCCTTTTTAGGCTTTTTATCAAAAAAAAATTGTATGCAGTTATTTAGGCGAAACTTGAAGAACAGCTAACATGAAGAGATGGTATTAGTTGTCCTTCTTTCTCTTCCTTCAGCAAGTGTATCTGCATTCACCTGACAAATAGAACTGAAAAGTTCTACCTCCTCTGCATGATGACCCGAAAACTCTATGCTTTTGTCAAAGGGGAGTGCATGGAGGATAACCCAGACAGTCTCATGAATCAAGAGGTGCTTACCCCAGGACAGCTTTTCCTTATGTTCTTAAAGGTAAGGTCTTACAGGGCTTAAGCCCATGAATGTAAGGGCCATCCAATCCAGACCCCACAGTGACCATGGGGTCAGGAAAAGTGCAGGAGCCACAGACTGAAGAGCAGGAAACTTGGATGTGCTGTGAAAGATGAGACAGTTCTGGATGTAGTGTTACCGGGCAGCGTAGTTGAGGAAGGCTTGTCTCAGTATAGGGCACTAAATATGCTGAAGAAAAACCTATACAAAACCCATAATAAAGAGCAAATTAAACTGCCCCATGCAGGGTGGGAGTTTGAGGAAGAAGGAATACTGGTCCGTCTGGTGTTTGAAGAGTGTTTTGAAATAGGATTCTTACATATATATATTTGATATGAGGGTGGTAAAGATCTGCCTTGTAGTGCTGTTGCTTTTTCACATGACAAATGTCCAAGAAAATAACTAGTCCCTGCCTCCTCCATATTCCAAAAGTGATGATTTGTGATGTCATCACTCTTACATCTTTAAATTCTTTTATGCATCAGCAAGTTGATAACATGCTTCTGACTTACACACTTAACTTATTACTGATGTATTTCAGTTCAATATAAATTCAGCTTGTCTCTAGAGATACTTCATTTTAGAATGCTGTGAGGATAGTAGTCCTGTTCGGAAGCTTGATTGTCCCATGAAGCTCATTGTGGAATAGTAGTTCTCATCCCCAACTGAAGATACTTACTTGAGTTATTAAATATATNTAAATAATAAATATATTAAATAAAATAACTGCTTTAATATTTCTTCTCCCCTTTAGCCCAAATTTTCTTCAGCATTGCTCTGTTGAAAGACTGTTAAAACTTCTCTACTACTTGAGTGGTTTGAAAGTGAGTTTGGGGAAGCATTTTAGTGCTAGGTGGAATAGCCACTAGGAACCAGAAAAAATTGCTTTCCTGCCTCACCCAGTCAGATCAGCAGGAGAGTGAGCTAACAGCCCCTTTTTTGAATTCAAAGATCCTAAGTAGACTAAAGCATACCATGTACAGTGGCTTTTCACTAACAATTCAAAGCATTGATGGGTGTCTCACGTATTTTTCCCTGTTTCTTTAATATCTACGATCATAGCAGTGCTTAAACTACAGATAAAATCTAAATCCAGTCCACGATCTCTGATTGTCTCCACAACATTTAAATATTGTGTTCCCACAGCCTTTGAATTTGAGTATCTAAACAATATTTTGCTTCATCACTGTATTTAGCAGAGTTATCCTTGTGGTCGGATTATACATACAGTTTCTGCTTCTGGTTTTGTTTGTGCTTTGTGAAATTCTGTGCTGCTTTGCCAGACTCTTCACCAGCCTGGATGGAAGTGATTACTAAGCTGTTGGGTGGGTGTTTTCCTTGCAGTTCTATGTTGGCATGATACCATCAGCATTTTGATAGGATGAAGTCAGTGTGGAAAATAAGGCTGGAAAACCGTCAGTTCCTTAAAAGTTGGCCGTTCTGGTTGATTTTAAAGGATTTTGGTAGCATGTGCAACTGAGTTGAAGTTCTAATTTGAGCCTTTATTTTCCTGTTTTAAATTGAATTTTTTGCCTTTTAAACCATAGGAGAGACTTGAAACCTGGTTGCAATCTGTTAAGTTTGTTTTGGAGAAAAGAACGGAAAAGGCAGATGTGAGCATAAATGCAGACAGCTTAATGAAGGCATTCAGCCTGGCACCAGACTTCACCAAGCCATTTGAGTATCTCCTTGCAACTGGCAATCTGCGATCTAAAACCGGTAAATCTGCAGGCTTAAGAAGCCTTTTTCTTTTTTAACTGTATTGACAGAATGAGGAAAAACATAAAACTGAGTTCTTAACTGAAAGTAATTGGTTGTAGGCAGACAATGTACACTGTCACTGAATTAGTGAAAGGGGTTTGAGGAAAGATAAAGTTGAGGAGAAAGGCATATTTCTCAAGAGGCATAGGCATGTTGCATGGAATGAAACAGGTTAGTTATTAAAGTGAAGACTCTACCCAGATAAATAATTGAAATTAAATTTAACATTGTCCAAAACAGCAACCGTATTTTGATTTGCTTTCCCAAAGGCAATTTCTTCTAACTTAAAAGGTACATTGTAAGACAGAGATGGGGCATTTTTTTAACCAGAACTGCTCCGTTAGTCATGTGAGCTTAAATGGAGAGAAATTGCTTCGCAAGTGTATTTCAAATTTATCTGATGCTTCTCCAAAGTATGACTATGTTATACTGTTGTAATTGAGTGCCACTAGAAAATGAAATTTGATGAAAAGGCTGCAGAATTTTGGAAAAATGTACCAGCTGCAAATTCCCAGTTGCCTAACTGGGAATTACTTCGATGTGTTTATGAAAGGAACTGGGTTTTAAGCAACAGCTTGGAATTTAAAGCCTGTAGGTCTCTTACGGATTCAGTGAGTTGCATGTGCACTTGTGCATCTGTTAGGATCCACAGTGAGCATCTTTAGGGCTTGGCAATGAAAATTAAGAAACTGCCTTTTAATATCCTGCTGCATTTGTTGAAGCTGGATGACATCTTGACATAAATCTCAACTTTGTTCCTAAGGCCTGGGCATGTTACAGGACAGTGGTCTCTGTGTGGTGGGGGACAAGCTGAATTTCATCCGCTACCTTTCCCACTTTCGCTGCATACACAGAGGGGCAGCATTTTCCCAGATGAGAACTACAACTGTCCGCAAGCTACTGCCTGAATCCTGGGGGTTCCTGTGCCCTGTGGACACCCCAGATGGAGAACCCTGCGGTCTGATGAACCACATGACAGCTGTCTGTGAAATAGTGACAGAGATGGTGCCCGTGACAGGCATTCCATCTTTGTTATGTTCCCTAGGTATGTTTTACTGGCTTGATCATTTAATGAAATAGTCTTCCTTTTTATCTCACTGTCCTGCAAACCATATCTGGAAAAGGTTCTCCACATAGCATTGCAGTACACTGTTCAGAAGGTGAAGTCAAGTTGAACCTGTACTTACTCCTGCTTAGTGGTAAATAACCTATTGCTTGTATAGGTATGTCAGCCTTTTGGAAGGTGTAAAGTTTAATGTAAATGTCTCTTAGCTATGTGCTGTAGAGTGAAGATGTTCACTTAAGCACAAGGAATTGCGCTCTTAAGTAACTGGACTAAGCAGTAACTTTGTAATGCTGCTGGTGACTTGAACTGCAGCACACTTGTGATTGCCACAGCAATGGGAATCCTTATTTCTATCAGAAAAAATGGGGAGGAGAATGGCAATCTTAGTTGTGAATGTTTTATATTTTCCAATAAATACTCTTGGCTTTGTCCTGAATTTTTTGATGTCTCGGAAAATGTTTTGGTATGGATTGAGACTTTGTGCAGAAATAACAACTATGTTTGGTTTGTATTTTTTTGCTGTTCTTTCTGCAAACTCCTGTTTTCGCAGGTGTCACCCCCATTGATGCGACTCCAAGCAAGCCTTATGCAGAGTGCTACAGAGTTGTGCTGGATGGCTCTGTGGTGGGCTGGGTAGAGGAGGAGCTGGCTCCTGAGATTGCAGAAACCCTCCGCCGCTTCAAGGTGGTTGTTCTTTAAAATCCTTAGCTAAACATCCCCAGAATGCCGCGGTCAGAGATAGACACATTTGGAACTTTTTAGGCTTCCATGTATTTATTTTTTTTTAATCTGACCCAATAAGTTATCTTTGTTTGTATATTAGTATTGGAGAGGGCTTTTCTGTTTTGCTTTTTTATAACCATATGTTTCATCTGCTGGTTTATGAAGTTAGAATTTTTTAAAAAAGGTAGACATATTCTTTTCTTGGTGGAATTTTTTTCTAGAAGTGGTTTTAAGATCTTTTTTTCATTGCTGTTTATAGTGATTACTCCTGTGGTTGATATATTCATTGTGTAACCTGTTAGATGCAGTTTTAACTAAAGTAGTGTTGGTTTGTGTTTCCAAATTGGTGTTTCTTTGCACAAACAGATAACACAAGAGAAGAGGTTTCCTGGACGGGCAGAAGTGGTCCTTATCCCAATGACAGGAAAACCCAGTCTCTATCCTGGGTTGTTCATTTTTACTACTCCTTGCCGGATGGTGCGACCTGTCAGAAACCTGTTCTGTGGAAGGAATGAATGGATTGGTACTCTGGAACAGGTCAGGTTTGCATAGTTCCTTGCTACAGAGGTATCTGGCATCAAAAATGGGTTTGGAAAATATTTGTGAAAGGAGCTGAGGATGGGGCATAGAGAGCTTGTGTTTATGAGCTAGAATAGGTGACAAAAGGGTTTTTCTCACCTCCTGCTAACTGGTTTCAGGTAAATGTCTTAAATGGACTGTAGAGATATTTCTGAGATCTCAGAATCTGCTATCGGTATGAACTTTGTGAAGGTGAAGCATTTCTGTCTTGTGTGTACAGTCTCATCTTGTGTTTCATTGTGCTCTCCAAACTGTGCATGGGCAGCCACACTCTGGATTGCTGGGGAGCTTGCCCGTTTGAAACAAAGTGGGAGACAGAAAGCAGGACAAGTCACTGCAGTTTTGTATTTCCAGACTTCTTTCCTTGCAGCTAGTCTCTAACTGATGATAGGTAGTTTAATAGCTGTCTGATTTTTCTTGCCTGCTACTAAGGTGCAGACAACCACAGCTAAAAATGAAATGGATGAGAGGTCACCAGAGACATCTTTGATTTGCTTCCTTCCCTGTAAAAGAAGGAAGCAAACATGCATTGTCTGGTCTGATGTTTGCAGATCTTCATGAACGTGGCCTCACTAGAGTCGGAGGTGGTGCCTGGAGTGACCACTCACCAGGAACTCTTCCCTCACAGCATTTTGAGCGTGGTGGCTAACCTCATTCCCTTCTCCGACCACAACCAAAGTCCACGAAACATGTACCAGTGCCAGATGGGTAAGTGCTGTAGTACTCAGTCCCACAAGTTCCTAGGCAAGGAAGAGGGTGGAAAAAAACCCTCTCACATGTCTATTCCAGTGTGTCTTCCCACATACCCAAGTAACACCTCTTCCTAGATATTTTTTCAACTGAAGGTTGATAAACAGCCATTTTTTTCATAGCAAAGTAAATGAAATCAAGTTCATGTTCCTGGATGCCTTCCAGTGGGTAGTCCTAAGTTGTTGCACTTATGCCTTCCTTAAGCCTTATGTTTTGTTTAGTTTTTTCTTAAACTCTTAGTTTAGTTTATTCTTAGACTATTTTTCTTTAACTTTGATGCTGTTGATCATACTGAGAAGTGTAGAGCACTGGAACAGCTGTTTGGTGGTGTTGATGTCTGACAGCTGTATTGCCAACAGTCCTCCCATCCTCACAGCTGATGGGTAACCTACTTCTGACTGTTACATGCAGTAAGTGCTCTGCAGTACTTAGGGTGAGGTTTCCTTGTCACCTAATCTCAGAGAGTGACAGCTGTTGTGACGCTGCAGCTGTTGAGAGGACATTTGCTGGGCATCTGTTGCAACAGAGTAATACAGCATTGTGACAACAGGGTGGGTGTTTTCTGAAAAATACTTGACAAAGACTTAAATGGATTTACTGGGTTGTCTGAAAGAATTTGGGTAGGGTATGTAGTGGCATTTCAGTCAGCTGATTTGCAAGAAGCTCATTGAAAAACAGGCTAAAGGGAAGTGTGGGTAGGGACTTGAAGAGAGTGGGTCCCATTACCTCATTAACACCTCTAGTATATTGAGTTTCTGACAGTATTACCAGAAAGGTGTCCTTAAAACACTATCATGCTCTCATACTTTCCTAAAACTACCAACGTGACCATGTTTAAAACTTCCCTTGCCATATACTTACAGTGCAGAAGCAAATGCTTTTTGGCCTGGAAATACGTAACATGTGCCTTAGTATGGGAAAATCTGGGGAAAAGACACAGACACAACCACCCCCAAAAAACCAAACCAAACCACAAACAAACAGTAAATCCCCAACTAAGCAAAACCAAAATCACCACACCAAGCATAGTGGGGATTTTGAAACTGCAGAAAAGAAAATTAAAAATAGTTCTTAAGAAATGCTATGAAAGGAATTGAGTGTTGTGGTTCATAGAAAATTTATAGCTGGGCTTAGGATAGGTACTAAATTCCAAAGCTCTGAAGATTGATAATCCCTCTAAATTATATGTATTTCCAGCTTTTTTCTTAACAAGATACATGGAAGATGAAACATTAATTTTGAATTGATCTTGAATAAACACAAATTTTTTTCCTTCTTTCTTTCTTTCCTTCCTTCCTTCTAGGAAAGCAAACCATGGGGTTTCCAGTTTATAACTACAAGGATCGCTCGGATAACAAGCTGTACCACCTTCACACCCCCCAGACCCCTCTGGTGCGGCCCAGCATGTATGACTATTATGGTATGGACAGCTATCCAGTCGGCACCAATTCAATCGTAGCTGTCATCTCCTACAGTGGCTATGACATGGAAGATGCAATGGTAAACTACCAAAAGGCAAAATCCTGCTGTCCTGTAAAAGAATGTCATGTGGGTAACTGGGAAGAACAATGGTACCTAGCTGAGAAGATGCTGCTTTCTGCTTCTGCTAGTCCTCACACATTTGGGCAGACTTGGGAGCACACTGGTTAAGTCTTGTTACAGCAGATAATGCTGGAGGTACTGGGAGTAGAGCGGAGCTCTCTTGTGCAATGGCTTCCAGCATTGAAAAATACTGGGGTTACAGGAGGATTGAGCATTTGTAATGGTGAGTTACTGAGAGGCTTTGATTAGGAAGGCAGTGTTTCATTCTGATCTGATGTTTGCCTTTAAATGCTTTCATTTTTTGAAGTTACTGGCAAGTCTTTAACAGGCCTTTGTTTCTTCTTTTAGATTGTGAATAAATCTTCCTGGCAGAGAGGGTTTGCTCATGGAAGTGTTATCAAGATGGAGAGCATTGACCTTTCTCTTAAAGCCAGCAGGGCAGGTGATAATTTAGTATTCGGCATCAGGCCTGGTGATCCAAATGTTACGGACAAGCTGGATGCTGATGGACTGCCTTTTGTTGGGTCTATTCTACAGCCTGGAGACCCATTTTACAGCTTCATGAACCTCAACACAGGGGAGACCTTCACAGTCTCCTATCCGTAAGTACAGCTTGTCTATCCTGACTCTGCTCATGCAGAGAGCAGTTGGCCCTTCTCCTCCAGGTGTTCCCTTTTCTCCTAGTGTCCATGTCTTGACAAGAGAATGTGAAGTTCATTCTGGTGACTTCTGTGCATGTATCACATCTTTTGTCTAAGCCAATGTGTGCTGCAGAGCTGACACCCCAGGAGGAGTTTCTGAGGCAGGTAAAAAGAAAGCATTTGCAGAAAGGTTTTGCTGTCTCCTGAGGACTGCTCTGTGGATGCCGCACAGTCAATTTCTGTAGCATTTTGTTAATTGACTTGCATGAGGTGTTCTGCCTAAAAAAACCCAAAAGAAACACTGGACAAAAAAAAGAAAAAAAAGAAAGAAACAACAACAACAACAAAACACAAAACAAAACAAACAAAAAAAAAAAAAAAAAAAAAAAAAAAAAAAAAAAAAAAAAAAAAAAAAAAAAAAAAAAAAAAAAAAAAAAAAAAAACAACCAAAATGCCTGATCCCAAAGGCTTGCCAGAAAACCTTTTAAGCAAAGTTGTTACAGGATTAAGGGTTCAAAGAGCATTTTTATTAACTTTGCAGATTCCAGACTGCTAAAATATGTCAACTACTCCACTCCAGCTCCCTGGAATATTTCAGGGATAAATTTTAGAAGATTTTTGAACTTAAGTTGATCAGTTGAAAGACAGAAGGATGCTGAGGCTTCCATTAAAATTCTTTCAATTCTTTCAGGAAAGGGAAGCAAAAACATTGTAAAACCTAATGTATTTAACTGCATCCTGCACTTCCAGTTGTCTTGAGAACTTCAGGTTGTCCCTGTGTACCTCTACAGCACTGACAAAGTGAGGATAGTGCTGTGTAATTATTCACATTGTGAAGGCAAATTGATTTGAGACACACTTGGGTGTCAGAGTAACTGGCATTATTGAGAAGGCCATTGTTTATTTGTCTGTAACTGAGGCTCCCCTGGCTGCACTGGGGAATCTGCTGTGGACTCACAGAATTAGTCAGTCTGGTCATAGAGCAGGACTAAGAGAACTCAGTGCATTACCATGTGGGATCATTATGTTCAGTCTTGTACTTGTCCTCTGGTTCTCCTACTATATGGTCCCACTCCCCAGCACTCTCATGCTAGCTTGGCCTTAGTTCAGGTTCCTTACTGAGAGAGCTATTTTACCTCTCTAACATTCACCTTTTGCTCATTCTCAATCCAGATCAGGCAATTATGTTTTGACAGAGAGATGAGGCTCCCAGCTTTCCGTGTTGGCTCCTGCTCCAATTTACCCCAATGGCTTGGGGTGCTTAAGAGGGAGTTCTCTTTACTGTCCTAAGTGCTGCATATGCTGCTAGACCACAGGTGTGGGCTTGGGAAGACAGAAGCTTTGACTTCAAAAGTTTGAACAAGGTTGGAAGAGGCTTATTGTGCTGGTTTTGCCTGGGGTAGAGTTAATTTTCTTCCCAGTGGCTAATATGGGGCTATGTTTTGGAAACTGGAAGCACAGTCTTCTCTTTTTGTTTGTTTGGTTTTTTGTTAGGTTTTTTTTTGTTTGTTTTGGGGTTTTGTTTGTTTGTTTTTTGAGATGGCCTGTGCTGATTGCATGTGGATGTGACAAAATAATACCTTTGAAACAAAAGCTAAACTTAGGTACAGGCCTTCTGCAAACACTGTATTCATTAGGACTTCAGAGGAGAAAAAGAAAATTAGCTTTGTCTTAAAGTGGGACAAAATGCATTCCTTAGCCATCATCTCCAAAATAAGTGAAGAGTTTGGGCTGAAAGCTCTGCAACAGCTAAGCCTGAGCAGACTGGAATATCAGGCTGAGGGCTCATCTGGAGAAGGACCATACCTTCCCTGAACAAGGCACTTGTTGGCAAAGCTCACAGTTTAGCTTGCCTTTCTGGTACGAACTTCCCTCTCTGCTAAACAACTGAGCCTAATTCTTTATTTTGGTATTTCATCAACACGGTGTGGATTTATTGGGGGTAGGGAGAGGAACTGCTGCCTTAACACAAAGGACATGGCCCTAGGATGCAGTTTGTCAGATACAAAGTGTGATACAGATGAACCAGGTTTTAATGATTTTTATTTTAAATCATGGGTGGCACATGACCTGCTGACCAGGAAGCTGTAGCTGAATGACATTTGTGAGACGCCCTTCTGTTGCCTCCTTGCCCTAATTCTTACGCTGTCGGATTTGTTTCACCACTGAATAGTACTTTGTGGTGTTTCCCAGCTGTCCCAAGGCATTTTATAAGAACCATGAAGAGGTTTAGATTTTTTGCCTCATTTTCCTTTCTTAATTAAAAATTATTAACACACATAACACCTTTGCTGTGATTGTTTTTCCACCTGTACAGGAATAAGGAAGTCGGCATTGTAGACAATGTCAGGTTATGCAGTAATGACCGTGGCACTGGGAAGTTCAAGAAGGCTTGCATCACTGTGAGAGTTCCCCGAAATCCAACTATTGGAGACAAATTTGCCAGCCGACATGGACAGAAAGGTATCCTCAGCCAGCTCTGGCCAGTTGAGGATATGCCATTCACAGAGAACGGGATGGTTCCAGACATCCTCTTCAACCCTCATGGCTTTCCCTCCCGTATGACCATTGGGATGTTAATCGAGAGCATGGCAGGGAAGTCGGCAGCGCTGCACGGTGTCTCCTATGATGCCACTCCCTTCACCTTCACAGAGAAGAAGTCTGCTTTGAAATACTTCGGTGAGACTTTAGTGAGTGCAGGTTACAACTTCTTTGGGACAGAAAAGATGTACAGCGGCATCAGTGGCCTAGAGCTGGAGGCAGAGATCTTTGTGGGAGTCGTGTACTATCAGCGCCTGCGCCACATGGTCTCTGACAAGTTCCAGGTGAGAACAACAGGGCCCAGAGATGCTGTCACCAACCAACCTGTCAAGGGGAGGAACGTGGAAGGTGGGATTCGCTTTGGTGAGATGGAGCGGGACGCTCTGCTGGCTCATGGCACATCTTTCCTGCTGCAGGACCGTCTGTTCAACTGCTCCGATGGCTCCATAGCATATGTGTGCACAAGTTGTGGCAGCATGACATCTCCTGTGCTGGAGAAACTGCCCCATTCCTCTGTGGCAAGCAGCAGGAGGTACTCCTGTTCAGTCTGCAGTGAGGTGGATGCGATTGAGGTTGTCCCTGTGCCCCATGTGTTCCGTTACTTCGTGGCAGAGCTGGCAGCCATGAACATAAAAACAAAGCTCAAGGTGGAGTAGCTCTGTCCTCAGCACGGCAACGCTGCTCTGTGGAGGAGGCATGTGTCAATCCTGCCTTTTTCCCTGAGAGTTTGAAGTGATAAGCCAGTTCTCAGGTTCTTCTAATTAATTTGATGTTTGTATTGAGATAAGGTGGTCACCAAGCTGTATGGGGAGGAAACATGCCTCTGTTGGAACTTCATTTCCTAATGTGCTTTGTCCTTTGAGTGCTGGGTGAAGCTGCAGAGATGAAGAGGTCATAAAACATGAAGTGGATGCTAGAAATGACAAAAGATGTATTGTATGCCTTAATGATGGTATGTGTTAAAGTGATTGAATATGTTTTGGTTTGCTTTATTTTCATGCATGTGCCTTAAGTCATGAAGAAGGCGGCACAAAGTTCTGCTGCACAAAGCCACAGCCTGGACCACAAATAATCAAGGTCGCCCTATCAGACATGTCCTGGGAGTGTTTGGTAGTTCCAAGCCCAGTATCTGTCTAGATGCAGTGCTACATTGCTAGGGGTTGGGGTGGTTTTTTTGGTGCATTTGTCTCTGGCTGAAGAAGAAAGCAGAGGCCTTTCCAGCCTGGCTCTGACGCTGGATCGTTCCCGTGCTGCATGGACACTGTGAGACGGGAGCTCATCGTGTCCCCTCAGTGTACAGCTGCCCCGCTGTCAGCCAGCCCCGTCCTAAGCGTCCTCCGCTTCCCTCCGCCCCTCAGGCCGCCTCGGGGCGGAGGTGGCCAAGAGTTCTTTCGCACGTTTCTACATCCCCTGCCATGAGCGCGGGGCTGGGGCCGGCCGGAGATGGTGCTCAGGGCCCGGCAGGGTCGGGGCGGCGCTCCCAGGGCTTGGCGGGCGGCGGCAGCCGGGAGGCGGTGGGGGTGTNGAGCGCCCCGCCAGCCACGGTGATGGGCGGTGCAGCTGGTGCCGCGGGCGGGGGCTGAGCCCTCGGCAGCCCCGTGTGCCGCAGACGCCATGGAGGTGTCCCGGGTGCTGCTGGCTGCCGTTCTGCTCCCGTTTCTGCCCCGTGAGTACCCCCCATGACAGCCCCAGGGCCGGAAGGGCCGGGTGCCATCCAGCCTGGGTGTGAAGAATGAGCACCGCCCAGCTGGGGTGGGACGAGTGAGGAGAGATGCGGTGACTCTAAAACCCGTCTTCCCCAGTTCGCAGGGCGGCCGCGCCACTGCCCACCCTGGCGCCGCCGCTGAGCATGGTGGTGGCCGGGCAGCGCCGGCGGCTGGTGGTCTGCGTGGTGACCGACCTAGCTCCCAACTCCGGCCACGCTGTCTGGATCTCCAGCGAGGATGGCAGCGTCCTGCCGTCCTTTGCCTACGGGACCTCCCAGGAGGATGGCGGCACCGTCTGTTCCATCTCCCTCCTCTCCAACGACCCCCTGGCCGAGGGAGAACTAGCCTGCCATGTCGGGGCCAACAGGACCTCACCATCCCACAGCTCCAGCCCCATCCACATCACGGGTATGACCCTGCTGCCACCCCCTCTGCCTGCCTTGCCTTGCTGCCCAGCCTGGTGGCAAGGCAGGTAGAGGGCCAGAGGGTGGCCCCCGAGGAGGAGAGTGGCAGGGCCTCGGGGGCCGGCAGGGAGCAGGTGTGAGGCTCTGTGGGCCAACGTTGCTGCCCCAGTTGGCAGGCACAGGAAGGGGTTTGTGGCCAGCCCTGCTGCACACCTGGTGCTGGGCTGCCAGAGCCTCCCCAGCTGCTCTTTCATCCCACAGGCAATGAGGAGGCAGCAGAGCTGTGTCCTGGTAGCACAGCAGGTGAGTCTCCAGCCCCTGCCATGATGGGAATGTCAGTTACTGGGAAGAATCCCCTACTGGGCTCCTGGCAGGGGCTTGGCTGGGGCTGTGTGGTGGTTGGGATGAGTTTCCCCGGAGTGTTATGGGACTGGAGAAGAGGGAGAAAAGCTCCATCTTGGTGGTGAGAATGGGAAAGGTGGGTCAAAGCCAGCCTGCCCTCAGGGACAGCATGAGGGTGACGTGAGGTGACTTTGGAACATGTAAGGTTCCCAAATTCCCCTGCGGTAGGCCTGGAGGGGATGTGGGCATTGTGCAATTTCTGTGGCAGGCATCACCCACTTCCTTCCATTGCAGTGTTCCCAGACCATGCCTTGGCATCTCTGCTCACGGCTGTTCGGGTGGTGCTGCTGAAGGTTATGCTTTCTGATGCCCTCCTCACCTCCATCCTCCTCGCCCGGAGCTGAGGGCCTGGGCAGATAGATGTCCATCCCTAAGGGGTAAGTCTCCCTGGTTTGGGCTAGGGCTGTGGAAGGCATCCAAAATACTCTGAAGACTGGAGAGGGGACCCCTAAATGCAGGAGGCAGGGAGAGAGCCAGTATTGTTTGGGAGGGTGCAGGGAATCTTGTGCTGGGTGAACAAGAGATAGGGACTGCCACGTTTCTGTTGGTGGCAGGGTCCTGGAATTACCTGGAGGGTGGGAAGGGACCCCAAGGTACCCCGGGGATAAAGGTTCCCAGAATTCCGGGGCAGGGAGGGACTGCGGAGGGGTGTGAGGAAGGTGGGAGCGGCCCTTCGCGCCGGAGCCACGTGGGCGCCCGGCGGGGCCGCGCGCCGCGGGGATTGGCTGGCGGCGGCGAGCGGGGATTGGCCGAGTGGGCCACGCGCGCCGCTGGGATTGGCTGGCGGGTTGGTCGCCATGGTTACCGGGCGGGGCGCGGCGGGAGCGCGCCCCGGAAGCGGAGCCATGGCGGCGGCGGCGGGGGCAGTGCTGCTGGTGCTGCTGATGGCGGCGGCGCTGGCGAGGGGCGATGACTCGGACTGGGTGCGGCTGCCCAGCAAATGCGAGGGTAAGCGGCGCCGCGGGGGGCCGGACTAATCGGCCAGGGGTTGCTGGTGCGCGACTGCGGGCTGCCCCTCCTGCCCGCTGGTCCCGGTAGGCACTGATCGCCTCCCGGTTCGCAGCCGGGGCTGCTCGGTTCTGCTGCTCGCAGTTCGTTTCCGTGATGCGTCCTGTCTGAACACCTCCTTGGTTCACAGGCAATACGGGGCACGTCGTGACGGACATTTGCGGTTTGCTGCTGTTTCCGCTGTCTTTGCTGTGCAGGGACACGTGGAGCTGGACAGCAAACAGAAAATAAAGAAATATGGAGCTCTTTACAGAGCTTTCCCTTCTGGGGGAGCAGCTCTGGAGTCACTGATGTCCAAGCACTGTTGTCACACCTGTGTAACCTCAGAGAAGCATCAGAGTGAGCACTGACCACACTCTGCTCCTCTTCCTGCCCAGGCTTGGAACCTGTGTCAGCGTGCAGCAATAGCTGCAGGCAGCACCTGGATAACTGGACCCAGCAGTGAGCGCTCCTGGTATGTGTGGGGACACTGCAGCAGGTATGGTGTAGAAAGGGACATCCTCGAGGCTTGAGTCCAGAGGGGCTGCAGGAAGAAACCCTGAGAATCCCACCTGAGAAATGTCTGCAGCCACTGCCAGTACCTGGTGCCAGCAGAGAAAAGATTGTGCAGGAGCTGCATACAGGGCTTCTCAACACATGCATGGCAGCTTTGGAGAAGCCACTGTGCTCTCTTTCTGCCTGTGGCACATCTCTCCACTCACATCTTTGCCTGGGAGGAGACATGATGGCTCACTGCTGTCAGACCGTTCCTGCTGGGCCTTGACCCTTCTCCTAAAGTGGGGCTTGAAAAAGAGGTGGCTCCTGGCAAACAGGAGCCCACAGCACAGCCCACGTGATTGAGGACTGGTACAGGCACCACCAGATGGAGGATCTCTCCCAGTTTCTCTGTGCCAACCATGTGCTAAAAGGGAAGGATACAAGCTTTTTCCAGCCTCCTGTGACCCTAGTTTTGGGAAGGAAGTGCCACACCATGCCTGGTTTCCATCGTTCCAACTCGGTACCTGCTTTCTACTCTTCCACATTTCCAGTTGTAAAACCCTGAGATATGTATCCTGTTCTCTTTTTCTGTAGCTCTGTTGGACTTTTTACAGAAGAAATAAAGCTTTATACTTTTTCTAATTTTATAAAAAAAAAATGCACTGTGTTTCTAAAGCTGTTGGTGCTGTAGTCTCTGCTGCTGTGTTGCTGAAGGTCATGGCCTCTCTGGTGGCCAGCACCTTGCCTTGCCACCCAGCCTGCTGGGCCCTGCCAGCTGCTTGATTCCCAGCAGAGTCCCTGTGTCCCCAGAGCACTGAGGGAACCATTGCTGGGTATGATGTGCTGTGGTCACCAGGCAAAACTGTGACACAGCCTGGGACTTGCATTGTGAAATATCCTGTCCTCTTCCAAGAGGAAGAGAGCAGCTTGTGGTGTGGAGGTAGAAGCTTCAGGGGGAAACCTGCAGGCAGAACTGTCCCTGTCTGACTTCCCAGCTGCACCATACCAGCTGAAGTGTTTCAAGTGTTCCTGCATCAAGAATTCCCCAGTGGAAGCAGTTGAGCCATTCCTGGTTATTTCTTTGAATGGCCAAGGTCACAGCAGATTTGGTGTGCCTGGCTCCTGGTGCTGGTTCCTGCTGCTGTCCCAGGTGCTCTGTCACACTGCCCATCAGAACAGCAACACCCCCTAACTTGCCTGTGCTTTCCTTCCTGCAGTGTGCAAGTATGTGGCTGTGGAGCTGAAATCTGCTTTTGAGGAGACCGGCAAGACCAAGGAGGTGATTGACACCAAGTATGGCTTCCTGGATGGGAAGGGCTCCGCTGTCAAGTACACCCAGTCGTAAGTGGAATTGGGACAGGGGTCTCCTGCTGCTTTTTCTGCCAGCAGTCTGCAGGGCCAGGGGCTTTGGGAGGCTCATGCTGTGCCTGGGCTGTTCCTGGGTGGCCATGCTAAGCCTGAGCCCTCCTCTTCATGCAGGGATATACGGTTAATTGAAGTCACAGAGAACATCTGCAAGCGGCTGTTGGATTACAACCTGCACAAGGAGAGGAGTGGCAGTAACAGATTCGCAAAGGTGAGGGCTGTCCTCTGGTTTCCTGCGTGTTCCTGCATTGCTGGGCAGGGTTGTGTGGCTGAAACAGGGAGGGGAGAGCAGGAGCCTGGTGGGAGTAGCACCACCTCACCAGACAGTGCTGTTCCTTCAGGGCATGTCAGAGACATTCGAGACCTTGCACAACCTGGTGCACAAGGGTGTCAAGGTAGTGATGGACATCCCCTACGAGCTGTGGAACGAGACCTCCGCTGAGGTGGCTGACCTCAAAAAGCAGGTACCCAGACTAGTGGGATTGACCCTCAGTGGCTGCTATGACCTGGTGGGCTGGAGTAGAGCGGGAGAGAGTCTGGGAATGTGTTACTGGAAGCAGGGTGCTGGCAGGACCTGCTGCTCTGGCCCTGGTCCTGCTGCACCAGCACATGTCTGGAGGTGGGCTCTCCTCTCTGCCTAGTGCGACGTGCTGGTGGAGGAGTATGAAGACGTGATCGAGGACTGGTACAGGCACCACCAGATGGAGGATCTCTCCCAGTTTCTCTGTGCCAACCATGTGCTAAAAGGGAAGGATACAAGTAAGTCTTGGCTGCTGCCAAAGGGTCATGTATGAGTACTCAGAAGGGCAGAGGAGGCTTGCTAGGCCACAGGGAACCCTCCCTCAGAGCCAACACTGCCTCCCTCTTCCCCAGGCTGCCTGGCAGAGAAGTGGACTGGTAAGAAGGGTGACTTGGCAAGTGTGGGCGAGAAGCAAAGCAAAAAAAAGAGCGGGAAGAAGAAGAAAAAGGACCAGAAGGATGAGAGCGAGGGAGTTGCCAGCCTCCTGGACACAGGGGAGGCCCTGGAAGAGGGAGTCCAGGAGAAGGCTCCACTCACCCACAGCCCAGCTGATGAGCTGTAGGCACACAGCCCCAGTCCCCGGGGCCCCCTGCTCTGGAGTTTCACCCGCTGTGCCTGTGGGTACCAAAGGAAAAGGGACTTGCAACCCTGGGCAGACCAGAGTGCCTGGCCCTGCCTTGACAGCCTGGGTGTCATCCTGCGATTTGGTGTCACGGAGCCGCAGACCCAGCCCTGCTGCCTTCCTGCCGGGGGCTCCAGCTCCGGGAGGCCGCTCTTGCTGCCCCGGAGCCGGCTCTTCCCGCCCAGCCAGGACTGTAAATAAAGACGTTTTCCCCAGCGGCGCCGCTGCCGGCCCTGCTTCGCCCGCGGTGCCGGGGCAGGCGCGGCGCCCCCGCGGCCGGTCCCGACCCCACCGGGGCGAAGGTCGGTGCTGGGGCGAGCGGGGACGGCCGGAGTGGCGATTGGCGGGGCCACGGGGGCGGAC